>CM061920.1:188231976-188333452 GCA_031002005.1 Vandiemenella viatica
CAATGGAAGATAACTTTATTAATTGGTGATATGCGTTAAATTCTACTTATAAATAAAAAATAATAATTAATGTGGTTTATGTCTACGTTGGTTGATTATTTGCGAGCGAAAAAATATCTTGGTAAAATGAATAATTATTTTCTTTTGATGCTCGGGTCTGTAGTAAATCTATTCGGGTCATGTTCAGTTGCTGAAAGTCATGGTTAAAGTTCAATAACGAAGTCAAACGAGGCAACAAAACGCGGAGTGTCGTTTGAGAGGCACAAGTTTACAGGATGCTTCTGAGCGCCCAGGATAGTTCTCATACTATGATTTTATAATCACAATGATCTGATGATACATTTTGCTGGGAAATTTTACGATAGATCATTGAAATTAAAATAGTTCTATATACGAATTCTGTGCCGTTAATGTTAGTAACTGTGTTATGCAGTGTAGTAGAATCAAACTAGTATGACTCTCAGAAAAGGAATAACTCCAAAATATCGCTTTCACCACTTTATTGACCCAACTCACTCATACAGGTATTACATAGATAAGTCTTAACACATATGATGTTCAAAACTTTTAGTGATTCTTATTCTAAAAAGGAGTTACATTGCGTGGGAATAAATGTACCCTTAAAAAATAATGTTTAATTGGTTTGACATAATATTAAAATTCTCTGCCTTCTGCAAGTGAAGTTGTCGTTCGATCTGATTATTGGTAGTGCCCTGTTATTTAAGAGAATTTCAAGCTTTCAGGGAGTGAAATTTTGTAGTAGTCCGGTTGACTTATTAAATAATAAGTTTCTTGTGAAACATTCATATACATCTACATATATACTCTGCAGATCACAAAATTGTGGGTGGCAGAGCACCAAAACTAATCTATTTGTTGTACATTCCAATCCCGAATGGTACGAGGGGAAAAAAGAATACATGTAAGAATCAGTGCGGCCCCTTATTTCCTAATCTTATCTTTCCTGACTCGAATAGGTAGGTGGACGAAGTATTTCACCACACTCGTAAGTGAAAGTGGGAGTACACATGTTTACCAATAAGTTTAAACGAAACGTGCGTCGTCTATCTACCAGAGACTCCCAGCCCAGTCTGCTAATCAGTTCTGTGACGCTTTCATAAGGACTGTAGCAAGCGGTTACGAATCGAACAGCTCTTCTCTGTACTTTCTCTATAACCGTCAATCAACCCCTTACGAAACGGATTCCAAATGGCACAACAGTAATCCAAATGTGGACGCACAAGAGATTTGTACGCTATCTCCTTGTGTTTCATTACAATTTTTCAAGATTCGACCTAGAATCGTAGCCTAGAATTAGCTCTACCTACTAACGAATTAATGTGTAAGTCCCATTTCATGTTTTTGTACTTTACTCCCAAATATTTCACAGAATCGACCATAAAAATATGAACTGTTTACTCGTATTTCTGAACAATCGGATTCTTTTTTTAGTTATGCACTTTCCTTGCACTTTTTACAATTTAGTAAGTTGTACTCATCTCACCATACCGAAATAACATCCAGATCGCTCTGAATTTCTAAGCAATCGGCCGAATTCCTTACTTCCCTATAAATAATAGCATCATCAGCAAACAATCTAAAAAGCTTTTCACTTTGTCTCCGAGATCGTTTATAAAATTAAGAAAAGAAGTGGTCCTATTACACTTCCTTGAGGTAGACCCGATGTATCTAGATTAGATTTTCCTTCAACGACGACATACTGCGACCGACCAGTTAGAAAATCCTTTATCCATTCACAAAGCTGATCCGATATACCGTACTCGAAGCTTCGCTAAAGGCGGTTGTGTGGCACAGAGTCAAAGGCTTTCTGAAATCTAAAAAAATTGCATCTACTTGTGAACCTGTATCATAACTTTCATTACGAGCCAGCTGTGTTTCACATGATCTTTTTTCCGAAATCCGTGTTGATTTGTTGTAAGCAAATTATTTTCGTCTAGAAAATTCATAATGTTCGAGCATATAATATGCTCCATAACTCTACTACAAACAGATGTTATAGATATGGACGATAGTTTCCCAGGATCACTTCGATCACCTTTTGAAAATCGGAGTTACTTGCGCGATTTTCCAGTCTGAAGTACTTTTCGCTCTTCTAATGATTTACTGAATAATCAGACAGAAATGGCCGATTTCCGCCGCATACTCTGAAAATATCTTACTGGAATTCCATCTGGGCCCGGTGCTTTCCCCCACTTCAGGAGCTCTAATTGCTTTATGATACCTGCAGTATCTATTCTAATGATTCCATCACCACTCGCACGGCGTGGGAAAACGGGAATACTATCCTTATTTTCATCAGTAAATGAATTTTGAATACAGTATTTAGTTAGCTTTATCGCGGCTTTCATTAACCTCGGAACCTTCACGAATTAGTGCTGGAATATTGCTGTTGGTACAATTACTTTTCGTACATACGACCAAAATTTCTTTGGGTTTTCTGTGAGACTCTTAGAGAGAGTTGGAATGAAAATCGTTGAAGGCCTCACGCGCACATTCTTAATACGTCCTCTTAACTCAGCTAAGGTTTCTAAATCGCTGCGACACCCCTTCCTTCGTGCGTGTATCCTTCCTTTGTTTTTTGAGTAATCTTTTGACTTCGCATGTGTACCACGGTGGATCATCTCTCCCTTTATTGTCCGCTTCGGTATATGTATTTCCATACCTTCCCTGACTATATGTATAAATCGATGCCACATCTCTTCAACGGTGTCCTTTGTTACTTGAAGTTATGGTAATTATTCCTCAGGTAGGTTCTAAAACACTCCTTTGAGGCCTTACTGAATCTGTATACAATCCGTACTTTTCCCCTTTTTCGCTCGGTCATTAATTTGATAGTCACAGTTACCGTTTAGTGATCGCTTATTCCTGTGGTCGTTGAAATGTCGGTGAATAATTCTGGCCTGTTGGTAACAGCAGATCTGAAATGATATCGCTACCGTTATGACACCGCGTAGGTACATTAACTAGTTGCTCGAGATGATTATCTGAGAACAGATCGAGAGTTACTTCAGAAGCTGCCTTATCCCTGCTACCTGTAATGTGAACGTAATTGCGTCAGTCGGTATAAGGCAGATTGAAGTCGCCTCCTAGAATCATAGCATGATCCTGAAAAACGGCTAGCTAAACTATTTACATTTATTTCTTAACTCCTAGGTGATAGATATGTCGGAATCGGGGTGGACGGTTGAAGGCGCCTATGGCGTGTTTTGACCCAGCAACATTGAGTTTAATCCATATGATTTCACATATCGTATCGACGCCTATTTTGATTACATTCGAGGAATTTACTCACAGCTATAAATACCCCAACTCCATGGCAATGTAATATATCTTTACGATAAACGTTCATGCTATCTTTAAAAGTTTCGGCGGAAACTTATTCCGGTTTTAGCCAACTTTCTGTAGCAATAACGATATCCGTTTCTGTGCTACAATTAACACTTTCATGTTCCGGTTGTTTGTTACAAACGCTTCTACAGATAATTACGAGAACTTTTAACTGTAGAAATTCTTCTACGTTCCTCCTACATTCCGGTGTTGCATCTGATTAGGTTGCCAGTAACTGTATTTGGTGTTTCAGGACTTCATCCCTCAGCCTAAAAAACCACCCAGTGCATTCCACAGGGGCCCCTGCTACCCTTGTAGCAGATTCACGTGTGTAGTACACACCTGACCTATTCAGGGGAACCCGACAGACTCTATCCTATGGAGAAGATCGAGAAATCTAAAGCCAATATCATCACAGAAACGTCGTAGTCTCTGGTTCAGCCCCTCAATACGGCTCTGAACGAGAGGTCCACAGTCAACTCTGTCTACGATGCAACAGATAGCTAGCTCTGCCGAAATCTTGCGACCACTAGCCACAGCGTTCACCCTTTCAGTTAGCCGCTGGACGGAAGAGAGGATAACCTCCGAGCCAAAGTGGTATACATCATTGGTGCCGATATTCGCCACAACTATAGTTGGCTACACCCCGTCCATTCTATGGCATCCGGGATGGCCTGTTCCACATCTCAGATCAGGCCACCCGGAATACATACTGAACGGACGATTGATTTCTTCCCCCAGGAATCCGTCATTTCCCTAAGTGGCTCTATAAAGTACCTAGCATTAGAGCTCCCAACTACCAGAATCCCCTTCTGCGATCGTTCAGGATGACAATTACGGGACTGAGTCCGACAATACATCGAACTGGTTGGACAGTCGAACAAGTTCAGCGAATTGGCCTTTAAGCCTGTTCGACTGCCCCCGCGTGCGGCTTCAAAGTCTAGAAGTCATACGCCAGTCCACCGATAGACAACCGCGGCACGGCCCCCAGCTCTTCAGCCTGGGTTGCAGGTACAACGGTTCATTTGGGAGAAACTATGAGCGGCATGGCTACATCCGGTTTCACAATATCACATCTGCTGCAAGCTGTGCGCGCAGATCAGCCAGCCCAACTCGCGTCTGCACACAGCAATCACAGTCCGTAGACACACTGCTTTTGAAAAACGAAAAGAAAAAAAAATTGGAACTCGAACTTACCTGTACTTGCTGCAAACTGTAAAAACTCAGAGATAACACTTATCAAAACTACACACCACCAAAGATAAAATATAAAACGAAAATACTTTACTGTACACTAACCAAATCTACACACCACTAAAGATAAAATATGAAACGAAAATACCCTACTGTACTCAGCGACTGTTCAACCGCTACATTCTGTTTGTATTCACGAGTATTTTAATGTCAGTGACTTGAATACTAAAGAGAACTTTTTTCGATATACAAAAATTAAAAGCTGTAATTTTTCTGCAGTTAGCGGTTAAAGACGTTGGTGAGAAACGAACATAATAGAATTGAGAGACAGCTTTGAAGGAGAGAATACTTGAACTAAACAAGAAATTAAGAATAGCAAAGAAAGTGGCTTAAGATTGATTTATGAAGAATGTTATTGGTGCAACAGGGAATTAATAATAACAAAGAAATTGGCTGAAGATGGGCTTATGAAGGAGATAACTGATGGTTGTATCTAGAAATTTCTAAGGCTATTTTTTAGAAAACAGAAGGGGAGAAAGATAAGTATGCAGAAAAGGTTGCTGAATATTTGAAAAAGGCAGTGAATTTACGTAATAGGGACTATGATTCAGGAATGAGAAGGTGTAAATCTCAGAACGAGGGTATCCACACAGTTAGAAATGAACAGATTAAAAAATCTGAAATTCATTATGAGGATCTCTTTAAGGAACTAAGAAAGCTGAAAAAGCATAAATGAGTTGGTGTTGATAATATTCCTACGGATGTCTTAAAGATGTCAGGATGGGACATTGTGCCTTATCTTAAAACATTATTTAAATTGAGTCTGGGTACTTAATGCTTAGCATATAATTGGAAAACATTCTGGCCTCACATTCGGGAGGACGCTGGTTCGAATCCCCATCCGGGCATCCAGATTTGGGTTTTCCATGGTTTCTCCAGATCACTCCAGGCGGAATTCCTTCCCGTTCCTTGTCCTCAGTCCCATCCCGCCTCTAATGAGTTAAAAAAAAGAACTGGAAAAGTGCGATAATAGCACTGGTCCATAAGGGAGGGGTGACAAATAGGGCAGAAAATTACAGGCCAATCAGTTTGACATGAGTGGTTCCGTAAATTAATTGATTTGCAAACCACATCAGAAAAGTCTGTGCGGGGGACGTAAGTGGTTTCAAGTTGACAACATGACTTTAGGCAAGGATTAATGCGAATCTCATTTAGTAGGATAATTGCAAGATATTTTGTATGAAATTGACGAGGGAGGCCAAATTAATAGTGTACCACTAGATCAATCAAAGGATTTTGACAGAGTGTGCGATAATATTGTGCTAAATAAGGTAATAACTATTGGAGTGGGTGAAATAGTGATTTTTTGAATGGAAGAATTCTTAAAATGCAGGAAGCATGAAGTTAATATGGGAAACGCAGCACGAAAAGAAGTGGAAATGAAAATGGGAGTGCCACAGGTTAGTGCATTGGGATAATTGTTATTCGTTATTGTAATGAATGATTGTGTTGATGGCTGTCAAAAGTTAGACTGTTTGCAGATGATGTAATGCTGTATAATAGGATCAAAACTGTAATAGACTGTGAACTGCTACAGGATGATCTGGACCTAATATCTAACTGGGTAGGTTAACATGGGGTGAAGATAAATACAAAGAAGAGTCAGCTTATTAGGTAGCCAAATAAAAAACTAAAGGTTGATTATGATTATAAGGTGAGGGAATTCCGTTGCTTAACATTTTATAACAAACTCAACTGGGTAGGACACATTGAGAAGGCAGTAGGGAAAGATTTCAAAATCCTTCCATTATTGGAGAGATGAGGCGATGTAACAAGGAAGTAAGGGAAGTGGGTCAGACCATAGCTTGAATATGGGGATGTAGATGGGAGCCACATTTTGGATATCAAATCTAGGAGTTGGAGAGGGTGCAGAAAAAGGCTAAGAATTGTCTCTGGAAACTACCGCTCAAGAAAATTAGTTACTGGTATGATAATGGAGCTGAAATGAGATTCATTGGAGGATATGAGGATGGTGAACAGAGTTATGGGAGTGTACAAGACGTATCTTGGTGATGAGGCGTAGAAAGATATTGGTGGAAGGATTAGGAGAGCTGCTTGGAAGGGCAACCGTCTCTAAAGACCACGTTGTTAAAAAGGGACGTTAAACTGTTTAAAAAAAATAAAAAATAAAATAAAATGGAAGGGCAAAGAAGACCTTGACCACAAGCTGACACTTGATATTCTTTCGTTAGGGGGTTATGGATTGGAATAAATTGCCAAAAGAGATGATGAATAATTTACCAAAAACCATAAAAATATTAAGGTTGAAATTTGTAGAGGGCGTTAGTGGGTGGGTACAGGAAAGGGGAAACTGGTTGTGTAGGGAAGTTGCCAGCGGTGCATGCTCTTCATCGCATTTAAATTGAATCATTTGAAGTTATAAGAATAAAAGCATGAGAAAATGTTTGACACTGCTTTGTGGACTGTAAGATCTGGGATTATATCATATTTTCGTTTAAACATTCACGGCACTTTCTAGGTGACGGTAATAGTTTTCGTAAACATTGTTTAAATTCATGTTAAACTAAGAAGCTGCTAGAATTATTAATAAGAAATGTGAAAAAATTTTGTTTGACATAATGGGGTGAATGAAAATAGAACAAACAAAGAATAGCATTTAGATGCTGTCTCTGATCACAGATATTTTTAAATACTTACTAGTTGTAGATAATATCCCGAGAACATTTAATTGAAAAAGGCGCAAATTATTGTTCATGTAGGCCACAGAAAGTACAGGGGTTCCCGAAAGGAAAAATATCGTTAGCAATTCAGCGAAAGTATTTTCTGAAGACAATCTGACAAGCGTCATATTAGAAACTGGAAAATGTTTTTAACATGACTTGCATATTATGGATTAATTTGCGCGAATTCTATTAGCTCAGCATTCTAGACAAGGCCGGACCACAGTTCGCAAGGCTATCTTTTCGCTCGACCTTTTCCCTTGATGTTACTTTAAAGGGTGTCTTTTTCAGTTTAGTCATCTGTTTATAAAGTCTCAGGATAATTGAAGTTGGTGGGGATTCGGCCAATTACAATACATCGTAGTGCCTGCGCCCTGCAGTATTCAGGAACGTTATCTATACGAGAATTCTAGAACATAGGTACAATACATGTTACGACGTTCTTGAATGTTCCATAATCTTCTACAGTGTTGTGGAATATTTGAAACATTCAGAGTTTTCCAGGATTTTCGAGAATTTCCTGTACACATACATACAGAACTTTCGAGAGTGTTCCTGTAGTGCTGCCTGTATTCCATCATCTAATATTTCCAGAAACATTCTATCTTAGGGGATTGTTATATAAAATCTTAAATCATTATACAGTCAAACCTCGTTAGTACGAACCTCGGTAAAACGAATTCCTCGATAAGACGAATTTTTTAAAATCCCCTTGAAACTTCCATAAAGGTCAATGCTAAAAACACCTCTATACAAAGCAGTAATTAGGTTAAAAACCTCGATAAGACGAATTTGTTTGACATGGGCTAGGACTGATTAACCTCTATACAACGAATATTCTTAGCACAAGACCTCTACAAGACGAAAGTTACCTCTTTAAGACGAATTTCTTATGATCTTAACCTCCATAGTGCGTAGTTTTCAAAACAAACAGAAGCGTGTCTTAACATGAAACTCCCCACCCTACCCTCTTCCTTCATCAGTCATTGTTTGGCACGTGCCTTTGCAGTGTTGAGTAACCCTTCCGGCTGTGTTTTTAAGTGTCCCTTCCGGCTGTGTTTTAAGACTGACCGTTGTGCGTATCTTTATTGTATGAACAGTAATGGCAGGGAAAAAGTCAAAAACGGCGCTAACAGTAGAGTTCAAGCGTAAAGTTTTGAAGCATGTGGAAGAAAACCCGTTGAAGAAGAAAATCACCATTGCTAAGGAGTTTAACATCCCTTCAACAACGTTAGCAACGATTATAAAGAATAGAGACAAGTACGATGAAGCAAGTGGACTTTCTAAGTTTTGCAAACGCGCAAAGACCGGTGAATTTCAGGAAGTAGACAAAGCCACTTTAAAGTGGTTAAAGCAGTGCCGCGATAAAAATTTGTCAATCGGAGGCCCTATTCTCCAAGAAAAGGCACAGCAGTTTGCTGTACAATTGGGACACCCTGATTTTCGTGCCAGTAATGGCTGGCTGGAAAAATTTAAAAAAAGGAATGATATTGTTTTTAAAAATGTGTGTGGTGAATGTGCGTCTGTGGACAGTACAGTATGCGATGATTGGAAAGAAAAACTTGCTGACATTACTCAGGGTTACCACCCAGATGATATATATAATGCAGACGAGACCGGACTTTTTTTCAAGTGCCTACCAGATAAAACAATGACGTTTAAAGGAGACCCTTGCAATGGAGGCAAACACAGCAAAGACCGATTAACTGTGTTGCTTGGAGTCAACGCTTCGGGAAAAAATAAGCTCAAGCCTTTGGTTATTGGCAAGTCACAAAAACCTACATGTTTTAAAAATGTGAACAGTTTACCAACACTGTATAAGGCCAACTCAAAAGCGTGGATGAATGGTGATGAGTTCAGTGCATGGCTGAAAACTGTAAACACAGAAATGAAGAAGAAAAAGAAAAAGATCCTGCTGTTTATTGACAATTGTAGTGCACACGGAACTGTTCCAAACTTGTCAAACATCTCAGTCCAATTTCTTCCCCCAAACACCACATCAAAGCTCCAACCACTTGACCAGGGAATTATTAAAAATTTCAAAGTGAACTACAGAAAGGAGGTTGTTCGGCAGTTTTTGACAGATATGGATCAAGACGTACCGACTAAAATCAACGTTTTAAATGCAATGTGGATGATTAACAAGGCCTGGTCAAACGTAACCGACAAAACTGTTTTTAACTTTTTTGCAAAATGTGGATTTCGTGTGACGGACCTCGAAGATGAGGACGATGACCAACCTCGAACTCCAGCACCCCAAAATGCAGAAGTAGGCCCAGATCAAAACTGGAACAAAGTTACCGAAAGACTAGGCGTCCAAGAAATGGAGTTTGAAGAATTTGTTGATTTCGATGATAATGTAGCAGTATGTGGAGAGCTGACGGATGAGGATATCCTGGATTCTGTTCAACCCTCAAATCATAAAGAAGATGACGCAGCTGAAGATGATGAGGAGGATGCAGCCGCGGAGAGTGATCGACCGGAACTGTCAACGAAAGACGCAAGAGAAGCTATTGATGTGCTCAAGTGTTTTTTCTTAAAGAAAAATGCTTTAAGTGATAGTGTAGTGAAAGCCATCATCGATTTGGATTCCACATTGGATATGGTAACCCTTCATGCAAGTAAGCAATCTAAAATTGATGACTTTTTTAAGATTAGTTAGTCCTTATTTATTATATGTACATACTACATATGTATAAGTTTGGTTTCCATTTATATTTACCGTATTTTGGCTTCAGATTTGTTTTCATTTTACTATACAGTACATGGTTTTCAAACAGTTTATTGTTTGTTTTGATACTTGAGTGATTTAAATATAAACGAGTATGTATTTTTAAAATTGCTACATACATGTTTTTTTCTTTTTTTTTTCTTTTTAACCTTTTTCCTACATTGAAAAAATAACTTTAGTGTAACGGTAACAATGATTCGTATTATAGAGGTTGGCCATAAAAATCTTCGTTTTATAGAGGTTATCTCAGAGCGAGGAGAAACCTCTATAAGACGAATAACGGCAGTATTAAACCTCGATAAAACGAACCTCTTTATTAAGAATACCTCGGTAGTACGAATTTTTCCCTTACCCCTTGAAATTCGTCTTATAGAGGTTCGACTGTACACTAGAAAATTGTGTTAATAGTAGAGAGAAGTTAGATGCGAAGAGAAACAAACAAACTCGAAGTTATCATTGATCAATTATTTTATATTGACATTATTTTCCTTATCATTGTTTACAATTTCGTCCCCTGACTGAAATGCCCTTTTAAGTTTGCCTAATTTACCAAGCCAGAAAGTCGCTTCTGATGCTAGATGTTTTTTTTCCTGTCTGTTCTATACTATTCCACTGCGACAGGTTGGTAGTTGTGCAATACTAAGCAAAGGTCTTTACCAAATGTCGGCACTCCAGTTTCTGAATGTTATCAGCCTAGCTTCCCAAGCTCTTCAAGCCTTATAAGTAGTTATTTATACTTGGCACAACAGAAGGAACATTGACAATGGATAAATAATATTGTCTACTACAACCGAGCGTGGTGGTGTAACGGCTAGCGTTCTGGCCTCGCATTCGGGAGGACGGCGGTTCGAATCCCCGTCCGGGCATCCAGATTTGGGTTTTCCATGGTTTCCCCAAATCACTCCAGGTGAATGCCGGGATGCTTCCTTCAAAAGGCCATGGCCGAATTCCTTCCCATTCCTTGCCCCCATCCTTTCCCGTCTCTAAAGACCACGTTCTTAAAAAGGGACGTTAAACTGTTACAAAAAAAAAGTCTACTACAGATATGAAATTTAGTTTGTAATTTCTCTACGTCGTCATCAAGTCTGAGGGTTCTGCATGCTTTGGGATGTGAGGTCTATCACTGAAAATATGACTGAAATATATTTTTCGCCCGGAAATAAATGAAGCATTAGGTGTTGTGAGATACTGAAACGGCACCTTGAAAATACGGAAACATTTCATCCTTTCCATCTCATTTTGGACAATCCTCGGGCTCCCCATATTTACGTTCCTCTTTCAAATGAAATTGGCAGAAACGGCACCACTGGAACAAGTATCAAACTGAACGTTATGAAGGAGTAAGAGTTTCAGACCTCTATTTGAGATTCCTTTTCCCGCTGCTCTTTAGATCTCGTACTATTTGATCATTCCGTATACAGCCAAAATTCCGTTGATCCAGAGGTTTTTTTTTTTTTTTCAACTCTGAAATATCATATAAACATAAAAAATGGAACGGGAACAACAGAAAATTTTGTACCTGACGGCAAATAGATTTGTATCCTTTCCCACTATAATTAACAGGAGATCAGGATAGCTCAACCCGTGGAACGACTATCAATGGCTTCGTCGGCCAGGGTTAAAAGTCTGATGGAACTGAAGATTTTACCTGTACCGAATCGGAGCTGGACCTCACCATCTCAAGGAAAGGAATACGCAGCTACCCCTTCCACAACTAAATCCTAAATAAATCATCTATACTGACTATCTTTACTTCGAATATGCTTAAACATCATTAATAATTACATTTTTTGATTTAATAAATCGAATAATACTAAAGAGATTCCTGAAACATTTCCTGGTTGACATGTTTGCAGTGTAACTTTATTATAGAATTTTTACGTACAATTTTTAATTTAATTTTGATTTAAGTTGTTATGTGAAATTCTTAAAGAAACTGATATCACAAGCATATTATAGAATCTGTGAAAAGCTCATATTTTAATGCACAGCTGCACCGACGGAAAAGACATCGACAGCAGATATTAACAGTTATTGAAGGGATGAGTCATGGGGGCAATCTCTTCCAGACTATTTTTAACATTTATATAACATTTATATTTATATTATGTCAATTGTCATCATAATCGATTTTTGTGGGTTATTCGGTGTCATTTGTACGCTACAGAATGAATACCCAACGACAGGCGTAGACACCCAGAACTATCAATATGTTTTTATTTGGCACTCTGTTCGTGCAAAACTTGTATATTTCTGATTCATTTGTGGTTCGCGTGAAACATTCACCATTCGAGTCCAAGCTGGACCCAAACCGGCCTTTCGGGAAGACTAGGTAATTTTCCATGATAACTGGTGTGTTGAAGGGGAAAAAATAAGTATTGCCGACTGCCGTTGACCAACCTTGGGCTTCCTGATATTCAACTGCAATTAAATTATCCGTGTACTTTCGATACGAAACTAATAAATATCTGAATTAAGGAGAGAAAGTGTTATTAAAAAAAAAAACAACAATAAATTGGTGAACAGGTAAAAACTTCACAATAGAGCGATAACATTCAGAGAAACATTTATCAGACTAGCATTCTGTTGAAATTAGTCAATATGGTGAGAGGAACTGATCCAGTTTCGTCGGTTTCTAGGATTTTTTTTTTGTTTCTGTTCTTTCTCTGTCACATCCGCTGTATACTTTGATGTCAACAAGTTTAAATCCCTCCCGTCTAAGGAAAGATCGGTTTATCGTGACAAGTAGTGTGCTTTTGCTGAGTTGTTGTCCTTGGACTGAATGACTTGTCTTCATTTGGCTGCTATGATGGAAACCTGACACTGAAGAATGTTTTAAAACAGTTCGCGCTCATCTGCTTGCGCTAATATTTTCTTACATCTTCGATTCTTACTTGATCCAAGAGAAAAACTTCTGGAAATTCAACATGGTTAGCAATTTCTATATGGAAAATATCAAAGTAAGAGAGAAATTTCATGTGTATTTTTTTTTCTAATAAAGGCGTAACTTGGTCACTTTGATTTGAATAGAATTATTTACCAATTTTCTGCGAGTGTTTGAACTGTGATGTATATTGCGTCTGTTGTGTAATGTCAGGAAAGCACTGGCAAAGTTCATTCTTGTCCAAGTCATCAAGAACCGTAGGGTTGTATAGTGGAAGCAAAGTTCCACGTTGTTTTCCATGACGACGGTACTATAATGGAAGAAGTGTCCTGTGTCCATTTTATCAAAGAGAACTAGCAGAGGAGTCTTTCTGGACATTCAGCTTCATTGAGACTTGTATTAAGGTTTCTATTGTAGTCAGTAAGGAATGAGATGCGCGCCATTTTCTTGCGTTATCGATGTAGGTTTAAAACTTTTACGCTATAAAACTGAATCTACCGTGAGTGTCCGAATAGAAGTCCTATATTTGTCCTGCATAATTTCGTAATAATTGTCGTATCCTTGAGCCGTCGAATATGTGCTTGATCACAGGGACACCTCAACTTACCTTCTCGGAGAGATAACAGGAGATTAATCTTGGCTCGAATATGACCAATCACCAGAAAATTATAAACAAAATCACATGGAAACTTGTGATTCATGACAGTAAATTAATTTTACACAAAAACTTAATACAATTAGTCTGTGTTCAGTATGCTTCAGGAAGGAAGTACAACGGGTATAGGTGCACACATGTAACTCACCCTAATATTGGGAAGATTAATATCCATTCTATCTGATTTGAGTGAGTAAAGGAAAAGACTGGTAAGTAATTGCAGACAGACCCTACGCTCAAACCCGCGTTGCTGCCTCATTCGAAGTCTTATTTGATCTCTGCTGAGGATTGTTTAGGCTCTTGTGGTTACCTCGGAATCTACGTCCGGAATGCGTTTCTAACCACAATTGAAATGAATAACTTGTAAGAAATCTGAGAGCGAAGTTAACGTTGCAAAGAATTTTTGCATAAACCTCCCTACACCTTTCCAGTATGCAGGTGAGAGCTGTAAACAATCATGAAATTGATCAGTGCTTCCCTGGTAGTGGGAGGTTGAAAAGTGGGTCGTTTAACGTCAAAGAATATTCTGACTTACTAAAATATCCCTTATTATAGGTTGCCACGGCGGAAACCGTGACGTCATACAGTGTTTAGCGTTGTACCGAACAGTTTACGCATGGTTTGTTAAGTGACCGTCTCCGTGAAATTGCGCTTTCTGTGCTCATTTCCACCCAATTAATTAATAAAATAAACAGTTCAAAATCACCCCAACAGAGTTGCGACGTAATAAATAGGCAGCCAGGTCGCTAACACTGCGTTCACTTGTTTGGAAAACCAACATGCGTTTGCCAGAATTTTCTCTAGGTCGCTATTGCGTAGGCCTGTGCTTTGTAGTTAAGGAACGGGGTGAGATAGCACTTACCATATTTAATTGATAGTATACGTGTAGAGAAACGCGTTGTAGGTATTTCTCTCCAGCTGTAGCTTCATCTCACACTCGGCTGTTTCCAGAAGATCTGTTCTAAAAAAAAATATTCTGACAGCCACTACCAAAGAAGTCTTCCACGACTGCGTTTCACGCTGGGATTATCATTGCGATACAGGAAGAGACCTTTACGAACAAAAATAGCAAATTGTAGCATGAATTAAATTTTTTTGGAACTCAATCTGAAGAAGTTCAGTCAGTTAACACATTTCGACAGCTGACGCTTGTAGTTTTTCAAAGCCTTTTTCTTAGTTGTTGGTTACAGTTATCCCACCATCTGTAAGGAACTGTATTGCTTTTGGCAAACGCATTTAGATTTACTGAAACATCACTGCTGACTTAAAAAACAAATTTTATGTAAACATTGTAGTTTGGTGCAAGAAATTGTTCGTTCTATGCTAAATGTTATGGTTACGGATTACAACATTGGTTATCATTTTACTCAGTTTAGTACGTTATAATACGAAGTTGTGTGCCGATTTCTTTGTTATTGCTGATGTCCTCTGTTGAAACTTCATTTTATAAACACACCACTGAACATATTTTTTAAAATTTCTACTTCGAATTTACGTATAGTCACTGAATTTCCTTCACATTTTCGTTTAGCTGTATTTACATTAAGGCGACACAGGCTATTCCCATAGTATTCAAAATAAGCGCTTGGAATTACGATTTGAAATTTTTGCACATTCCGCACCCTCCACGGTTTAAGTTAATGCAGTACTATGAGCAGGTAGGTGAATGTTTTAAAATGATTTTGGAACAGCTATCTTTTTTTTCTGTTTGATATATAGAAAGCAAGTCATGACAGATGTAGAAGTTAGGTTAAGAATCAATGAATATTGCGGTAGTGGGGGAATTCAAACGGGGATCTTACGATTACGTTACCTTTATGTTTGAGCTGAAGGGATAAATGGTGAAAGTTTGATCCCCTTAAGTCCATCGAAGCCGATAGAGTGAAAATGACTAAGACAGAATTTAGGATTCCCTTCCACGACGATGCATTTTACTTCACTTATATTGCAGAAACACTTTTCATATAAATATTTTACCAGTGGTTACCAAGGCACAATATTGCTGTCACCATTATTCCGATCGACTCTTATGGGGGCTGCAAACGCAGCAGTTTATAAGCCACATGAAGGCAAACTGAGTCACTAAACGCTCCCAGAATGCCGAGTAAAGGCCATTCAATCAGTAACTGTTAAAACTAATTGAAACTTACTTAAAACTAAATGGTAATAATCTTAAATGAAACAAGCACTGAATAAAATAAACAATTTCAGTATATCGAAAAAACCATGAAATATTATAGATTAAGACATTGATGTAAAGTAGAGGTAAATATCACGGATTTCCTAAGGGTACTGTCGCTTTCCGCATAATTCACGAAGGTAGAGCTACGCCTTCCCATTATAACCTTTCCAGCAACTAGAAGGGATGTGAAGGGGTCGGCGCCATGATCCGGCAATACTTCTGCGGAGTTTCCTTCACGGTATACAATAGTGGACCTGACAACCCTTCCTTTAATTAAAGCGCAAGATATTTCAATCTATTTAGCACACCTGTAAAGTTTGACACTCTCATTCACATAATATAAAAACAATAATACCGCACATTAATTAAATAATTTCACGGAATAATAATAACTAAACCAATTCCCTTATTTTACACTTATTTAATTATTTAAAGGGATGGGAATCTGTGTTATGGTTACGTGGCCAGTCTCTTGTTCAATTGGATGACTTGTGTTTATTGCGTGTTGCAGGATCGTGGTCGGTGTACTTGGTACTGGCCACGGCGACACTGCCGTGCTCGCTGACGGGCGCCGATGTGGCCATCTTCGCTTGCTGCTTCAGCTACCTCGCAGACATCACCAGCAGGGAGCAGCGCACGCTCAGAGTCGCCATCGTCGACATCGTCTACCTGTCCACCATGCCCTCCGGCGTGGCTCTAGGTCAGTATAAAAAAAAACACTCCGCTTTACATAATTGAATATTCTGCTAGGACGCGCATCGAATGTACAATATAAATAGCCGTCATCACCATCTTCCAAGAGTTTTCTTGGTTTACGCAGGATCCTCTCTTCTTGTTGATCCTACATTTCTGTTGCCATCCGATTTGCATCTAAGCTTGTTGCTGGTATCTACATTAATTTAAGTTTTGCTGTCTTACCAATTATTTGTTTGTGATGTATATAGATTTCAAATTGGAAACGTAACACTTGCTTAGATAATTAGTCAACCGTCTTGAAACCTAACCTGAAAGCAGTCGGCTAGAAGTGAAATCCCACAGCCGTAAGTAAGGACTGGATTCGTTTTATTATTATTATTATGACGTCGAGATCATTAGAGACTGGAAAGGATAAGGAACAAGGAACGGGAAGGAATTCGGCCATGGCCTTTTTGTAGGAAGCATCCCCGCATTCGCTTAGAGTAATTTGAGGATCCCAAATCTGGATGCCTGGACGGGGATTCGAACCCACGACCTCCAGAATTCGAAGCCAGAGCGTTAACCGCTCACCCGCCACGCTCGGAGGATTCGTGTAAATGTGTTGTCAGACTGGATTTGGCTCCCCGTCACACATGGGATTTTCACAGACCTTCACCGTTTATGGGAAGTAGGTTAGCAGACTTCCGTGGTTCGGATCTCACATAAAATGAAGCAGGTTCTAAGATTAATATGTAATGCTTCACTTCCCCCATGTTGATCCCAAAGCGGATCAAAGCCAACATATATGAAATTTGTAAAGAAAAGTGAGAAAATGCTCCTTTATCGAGTATTATAATTTACATTATCTATCCAATTACAAACCCGTAAAGACAAGAAGGAAACCTCTGTCTTGAAGAATCCAAATTGTTTTCGCAGCGTAAATTTCTCTCTAAAGTTTATTCTTTCCTCTTTAGAAAATCGTGCCATTAAAATACGTTTTAAGAAATTTAATAATTCATTTTATTTAAAACTGTAATATTTCTTTCTCTACATACCTAAATAGATACTGTGACGCCACAAGACGATTTAAAATTATAATTAGGAATTTTAAGTAGGATTTAATTAGAATAAGGATAACATTAAGTAATTTCAATTACGCAGCGAGAGTGAGGCAGAGAAATTTTATTTTAGATTTTCAAGTGGGCTCCAGACTGCTGTCGTGGCGGCTAGGACACGATGAAGGGGTCCAGCATCCAGTTTCGCCCTCAGTCTTGGCGGGGAGCAAGATGGTACAGTAGCCACCCCACAAAATGTCACCTCTCGGGTGGGGTAGTATCGGTGGAACTCTGTGCTTCCTCCCATTTGGCAGAGATGATCCTCCCGCCAATGGGGTAGCAAGAAGCCAATTTTGGTAGTACTCCCTCCAGAAGAGGGTCAGCCCATCCGAATACCGTTAGACGGGTATTATATAAGGCCCCATAAGAGACCATAGGTCCTCAGTTCTGCTCAATTTTGCTCAGTGTTGTGCAGTGGAAGTTCGCGGATTCGCTCCGTGCGGTCGCGAGTGATGTAAGTCCATTTTCTGTTTTCTCTCTCTCTCTCTCTGTGCTGAAGACTCACTTTCGCTGCAGGTTTATAGTGAAGAAACTAAGAAAATTAGACTAAATATATAATTGGCTTATAACTATGATTATTTAAGGACTGAATATAGGTGTCTGAAGTGAGAGTCGATTGTGTATCAGTGTACAAGTTGTCAGAATACAATTTTATTTTTTTGTGTGATTCAAGATATCCATATTTCTTTGTAATCGTTCCGCTCCTTTTACCTGGATTAATGTAGAGGAAAAGAATGCAGTCAATCTTCGGCGAAGAGGTCCTATAATAAATCATTAATCAAGTAGCCGAGAATAATTAAAAGGAAGGGTGGTGGCGTTACAGTACATACGTATAGGGCTGAGTCTATGGTTTACTAACGAATCTTCAAGCAGTTTTCACATTTTGAAAGCTTATGATCTGAGTCAGCGGTTTGTCTTAGACTGCTCGACTGGGTACCTTAGCAAGAAATGTTCCTAACTTCACAAGATATGCACCGAAGATTCTTAACACAGTTCAGACCATAAAGCAAAGAAAAGAGAGGAGACCACGCAAGGGACCTTGTCCATACCAAACGGAGTGAAGCCGACAGGAGAGTGGTGGGATGGGGGAGGCCGCCATATTGGTCAGGCCAAGAAACACAGGGAATCTATATGGGACGAAAGAATTTCTTCGTTTTTAACCTTTGCATTAGAAAAATGAAGTCTTTAGTGGTCACATGTATAAATACCCTAATCCATATAACCTACAAACATTAGAATTTAAGAAAAACAAACTGCTAAATAATTTTTGATAGGAATTTTGTATGCCGAAATAGAACATTTTATATCCCTACTGTCGCAAAAAAGGTGTGCTTTATGTTCGAATAGGTCATATATCAACATTCCGTTTCAGTAATTATAATCCTTTCAAAATCTTTGATGGTAAAGATTACAAAATAAAGAAAAATAGGTCTAGACCTATTTAAATTCGCCAGAAGCATCAGTGCAAGGGGATTCTATCACTTATACTGCTGTGTCACATTCTGATGATGAATTCTTATGGAAATCGATTAGTCAAATCGCGCGAGATATGAGAAAAATTTGTTATTTACTTTCAATTAGTTTCGTTAAGTTACATAAGAATTCATCATCAGATTGTGGCGCTACGCTAATGATAAAACTGGCCAGTGCAGTTATCTTGCTACCATACATCAAATGTCGCAAGCTTGTATCACTAACAAGGTGTTAAATAAATTACTAATAACAAATAAATAATTTGTTCCTTATACTATAAAAAGAATATTCTGCTACAGACTGTATTTCAACCTACTCACAATGTGACTTAATATTGCCGCTAAAACGTCAAACGCAACTAAACACATGAAACGTATTGCGTATTACGTTTCAGATAACAACAAAATGGACTTACGATTTTTAGATCGCATAACACAAATTATCACAATTAATTTCATCGTACACTTTCAATATAAATTACAACTTGACTAAAGCGCGTAGAATGTAATGTATTTGCTGCATCGCGATGTAAACTTGATCCACACGTGAAAAATAGTAAGATAAAATGGTTCTCTGCATCAACAAATGTTTGATAATACCATCGTCCTATTGAGAGCTATGAATAAACTTTTTTAACAGGCATTGTAATTCTATAATGCCAGGCCCTACTCTTACAGACACCGCATTACAAATACTTCAAGAACAATAACTATAACGTGACTTACTATGGTATGTTATTCCAGGTTGTTTCTTACTTGTTCTGTATGTGCAACCATAGGCAACACAAGATGTCATTATAAAACAGAGCATGAAATGACCACAGCACGAAGGTAATGATAACAGACCAATGTTTTGAACTGACGAATATGGCGCCACGCATGCGCAGTCGGCTCCACAGTTTATAGGCGGCGGCTTCGCAGTTTTAGCGATACCTTGTCTCCTCTCTTTTCCTACCTCCATGGTTCAGACTAGAGATGGGTCACAAATAACTAAACGGCTACAAATAACCGTTATTTTAAAATCGCCGTTTAGCAAGTAACGGCCAAAACGATAACTGGAGTTATTCAAATAACTGTCAGCACCTCCCTCTCACAGCGCTGTAATTGTTTGTCGACCGTCCGCTACGAGTGCATCAGTCACCGCTTATTGCTTCTCTCACCGTTATTAATTGTAATAGATACCACTAGATGACACTACCATCGCAAAATAATAGTTATTAACTACGATAGCGACCACTAGAGGACACTACCTATGTAAACCGCTTTTTAATACGTTTGACCGTTATTAATAGCGATAGCAACCAACAGATGTCACTACTACTGACGACGTCAAATACTACTTTGCAGATATTATTAGCGATGGGGTCCAAAATTTATCATATTTCTACAACTTAATGACCATTAAATGGGTTTTCAGCATCCATCCTTCCATAGTAAACAACGTGATTATGCTTTTTGTTACAGCTGTTTACCCGTGTTATAGCGTCTTTGCCAGTTGAAGGCGTTATTAACTTCGATAGCGATCACTAGAGGACACCACCTATGTAAACCGCTTTTTAATACATTTAAGCGTTATTAACTGCGATATCAACCAACAGATGTCGCTACTACTGACGCCGTTAAATACTACTTTGCAGGTGTTATTTGCGATAGGGTCCAAAATGTATCATCTCTCTACGACTTAGTGACCATTAAACTGGTTTTCAGCATCCATCCTTCCATCGAAAACCACTTGATTATGCTTTTTGTTACAGCTGTGTACCTGTGTTATAGCGTCTTTGCCAGTTGAAGGCGTTATTAACTTCGATAGCGATCACTAGAGGACACCACCTAAGTAAACAGCTTTTTAATACCTTTAACCGTTATTAACTGCGATAGCAACCAACAGATGGAGAAAACATCGAAAAGCGCTGGTATTTCCACAAGTAAATTAGTTTCAAACAGCAAATCATATTTATATTTCAAATTACTTTTATGTACGTCTGAACAACATATTTAAATTGCAACTGGTTTGTTATTGGGACACATTTACAACATATGTAAAGTATGCTATACATATAACTATAGCCACACAAAACTTAATGCGAATTAATAGCCAGACTGAAAAAATTGTTTACTTTCAGCAAAGTTAATTTTCTGTTCTTTACGAGAACGCAACGCGGAATGCTGTATTTACTGCATATATTCATAAAAACTCCTACCACAAGTTCTTTAATTTCAAACAGAAAAATATATTAACACGTAATCAAAATTGCCCACTTCGGATTATTTTTATATATCATACATACCTAAATCACTTATACTTCATTTCCTCCTGTTTGATCACGTCATGCACTAACCGCTAAAGCTGGCCGTGTTAAATTTCTATATTAATTTACCAAGGCATCACTGCCACTTATTAAACAAATACATAAACAAAAGTCGAAGGCGTATATAATGTCTCTGACAGTTATTATGGAAGCCGCTTATTCGAAAGCCGCTATTGGTGACGTATTGTTAAACGCTATATAACGCTAATAAGCGGCTTTTCGTGACGTCAGGGCTATTTAGCTATTATTTGGGGGCGTGGCCGCTATTTTCGTCACATCCGGTTATTTGACATTTCCGGCGTTTTCAACAAGAGAAGAGCGTTTCTGAGCAGAGATTTTAGTGGCATCTCCACAAATATTACGTCGAAAAAAAATAACTGTACGCTATTTCTAACGGTTAAAAAAAGCAGTTAGAAAAAAGAAGCAATAACTGAATAACGTATTACTGAAAAAAAGAAAAAAAAAAAAAGCGGTTTGCCCATCTCTAGTTCAGACGTTGGAATTACTTTTGATAACAAACTTAACTGGGCAGGACACATAGGACAGGTGGTAGGAAAAGGTTTCAAAGTTCTGCACTTGTTGGAGAGAGTTATGAGGGGATGTACGAGAGAAGTCAAGGAATTGGGTTACAAAACTTTGGTCAGACCATTGCTCGAATATGGTAGTGTAGTATGGGACCCTCATTTTACGTATCAAATACAGGAGTTGGAGAGGGTGCAAAGAAGGGCTGCTAGATTTGTTTCTGGAAATTATCGCAGAATGCAATCAGTGACGGATATGATAAAGGAGCTGGAATGGGATTCATTGCAAGACAGGAGGAGGATGAGGAGGGTCATGGGAGTGTACAGGGCATATACTGGTGATGAGGCATGGAAAGATATTGCAATAGGTATGAAAAGTAGTGCATGGTAGGGAAAAGATGACCATGACCACAAGCTGGCACTCGATTTCAGGCACAAGGGTGTGGGAAGATTTTCTTTTTTAGGTAAGGGTGTCAGGGATTGGAATGAGTTACCAAGAGAAACGATGAATAATTTACCGAAAACTTTGAAGGAATTTAAAGATAAAATTTGTAGAGGGCAAATGTAGGTGGGTGCAGGATAGGGGGAAGATAGCTGTGTAGGGAAATTGCCACCGGAGCCTGTGCTCCATTGCAATTAAATTAAATTAAATTAAATTAAATTAAATTAACACATCAAAGGTACCAAAGATACTGCGACTCAGAGATCAACAAAGATGAACATCCCAATAAGCGTAAGCATTCATAAAAAAAAACATTGTTTATATTTCCATTCGTGGTGTGCGACATATAAAAATTATTTTTATAAAAGATTCGTCAGATAAAACTTTTGTTTATCGTGAAACGGCTATTAGTTTTTGATCTTTGGGTTGTGTAAATATTGTCGTTGACTTTTCTCTCTTTGTATTGTATAAAAAGTTTTAATTTCTAGCAGCAGTTTAATGAAAAAATATCCAGGTTAGTCCCATGGAGGAAGGAAATATATGGAGGAGAAATGACGTTAAATCTGTGACGCTGGACTCCTACTGCGCATGCGCGGCGGTTATAGCGGACCAAGCTCAAAACATTGCATCTTCACATTGTGCTCCATGTAGTAAAAATTTGATTTTGTAATAGTTCTAAGTTTTTTTATAATGCCAGCTTGTGTTGCATACGGGTGCACAAATAGGACAGATAGGAAAAAACCTGGAATATCATTTCATTTGTAAGTTGCATTGTAGTTATTGTTATTGAAATGTTCAATAGTTTTCAGTCAGACTAGCTACTACCGTTAAAGATTTATTCATAACTCTCAAATGGATGACTTTGTTTTCAAATATTTGTTGGTGTAGTGCAGCAAATCGGCATACCTTACTAGGTTCAAGCTTACGTCGCGATACACGACGTTGCTAATTTCAGATAAAATAATTGTATCAATGCGCGTGTGATTGAAGCTTTGGGGATTCTATCATTACCGTGGCGCCACAATATGATGATTGATTATTATAGAACTTGACAAAACAAATCGAAAATAAAGAATAAATTTTTTTGATATCTCGCTTGGTTCTCGAGATATCGTATCTCAAAATTGACGTAGTTAGGTTGTAATACGGCCTGAACCAGAAGAAAAATTTCGCTATAGCCAAATTTGATGATGAATTCTTACGTAACTCGATGAGACAAATGGAAAATAAGGAATAAAAGTTTTTGATATCTCGCTTAGTTCTCGAGATATTGTATCTCAAAAGTGATAAGGTTAGGGGGAGATCAAGCCTGGACCAAAAAATTGTTTCCCCCCAAAACCACCATATTTACTTGGTGGAAATGCACTATAGGTGTTTTATTTTCTTCCTAGTGATTGTTGTTAGGTTGAAATACGGCCTGGACCAGAAGAAAAAACATCAAAAGCAGAAGGAACTATACCTATGGCTGATTTTTAACATGCTATATCTCGAAAACCAAGCGAGATATCAAAAAATTTTATTCTTTATTTTCGATTTATTTCATCGAGTTCTGCAAGAATTCATCATCAGATTTTGACGCCACGGTAATGATAGAACTGCCGAAGCTTTGAATTTGTAGCGCCAATATTAGCGGATATTGTGGTTATGTTGAAATTCAGCCTGGACCATAATAAAAACTGAACTTTTTTGTCACAGCCAATGGCACGAGGAATTTAGTTATCAGTTATTTAAGCAACTTTCATAAGCACTAGGTCACGTTGTGACGTCATGTATCGCGACGTAAACTACTCCCCCTTACTATTTTGCACATCATAGACTACCATTACTTTATACGAGTGTTGTAAAGTTTAATTTAAGTGGGTCATGTTTACATCGTGATTGAGTTGTGCATTCTTTCGTTACGTTTGCAGTTTATACTGAAAGTGTGGGATGAAATTAATTATGATAAATTGTGCTTTGCGAAATAGGAATCGTGATGAAGGAAACAATGTCGTTATACGAAATGTAGTTCGCGATGCAAAGTTATGAGTGTGTCTGCAAAGTTTGTTTTTGTAGCAGAATGTAATTTATATTGTGGTTAGGTTTAA
The DNA here is from genome assembly GCA_031002005.1 of Vandiemenella viatica. Lineage (NCBI taxonomy): Eukaryota > Metazoa > Arthropoda > Insecta > Orthoptera > Morabidae > Vandiemenella > Vandiemenella viatica. The sequence continues at coordinate 188,256,333 of CM061920.1, forward strand.
ATGCAGTTTGTACCAGAATGTTTTTCTCATAGCATAAAGGACAAGGAATATGTCTATTATTGGTAGTAATTTCATGAGAACCTTGTTAGTGTCGTGTGTATCGTCATGTAAACTATTCCCACTTCAGGGTCAGACTTTTGAATTATGGTAGTAAGATATATATATATATATATATATATATATATATATATGTAACAGAGTTCTAATCATTGACTAATCAGACTTATTTCAGTTTGTAAGTATGTCAAGTCATTTTTTTCCTTGATTTTGAAATATTTCTCATCATAGATTCTAACAGGAGTGAAATTACTGAAATGGAATGTGGAAATAGAATCTTTTTGAACATAAATCATAATTTGAGAACTAAAAACAAACAGTTCCTTAACATAATCAAGAGTACCATTTTTTGATATCTCTCTTAGTTCTCGGAATATCGACTAACAAAAATTTGTTATAGGTATGGTGTGGTTATAATTCCTTGTGCTTTTGGTGACTTTTTTTTCTGTTCTTTCCCCCATTTCAATGTAACAACAAGCGGCAGTAAAAAAGGAAAACACACACTCTGCATGTGCAGCACATAATTCATTGTGGTTAGGACGGCATTATTTTTCGGTCCAGGCCGCATCTCCACCTCACGTCCACAATTTGGAGACACTATATCCCAAACACTAAGCGAGATATTGAAAAATGTTTACTCTTTATTTTCGATTTTTTTCCGTCATGTTACATTAGAATCCATCATAAAATTTGACTTTTGCGAAATTTTTCTTCTGCATTTCAGTAAAAAACACCTCACCTTTGATACGGTATATCACGATAACTAAGCGAAATACCGAAAATTTGTATTCTTCGTTATCTTTTCTTATCGTTGTGTTACGTAAGAATCCATCATCAAATTTGATTTTGGCAAATTTTTTTTTTTGAATTTTAACCAAGAACACCTCACCTTTGAGAAACTATTTCTTGAGAATTAAGCGAGATATCAAAAAAGATTATTCTTAATTTTTTATTTGTTTCGTCGACTTACATAATAATCCATCATCAAATTGTGGCTCCACGGTTATGGTAGAGTTCCCTGGATATATTTGGGCATGTACCCGGTGATTCTTGGGTAGGGTAATATGGCGTCCCCCCCCCCCTCCCCACCTCTCTCCACCCGGCGTCACTTCAGTGCGTGGTAAAGGTCCCTTGCGTCCCCTCCACATATTTCCTTCCTCCATGGTTAGTCCATGCTGGCCGAAAATGCTCATCTTAAAAACGAAAAATTTACACTCTTTGCAGACAGATGCCGGGCAACACAAAGACGTGTGTGTGTGTTTTTTTTTTTTTTTTTTTTTTTTTTTTTTTTTTTTTTTTTTTTTTTTCTCGTTATGTCTGTAAAATGCGAGATCTGAGTGGATATTTATAAAATAATTCCTATCCAGGGTGCATTTCAATATATCGATATTCTCTGCTAATTTAATGTTTGAAAATCCAAACGTCTACCGTACCGTATGCCTCCTACGCTTACACCCAGCAAATGCTAGTATAATATTATAATCTAAATAAAATTAGAATCATGTTAGAAGAGGATACTTATTAAACTTAAAACAACACCTGTCTGAATGTCAAACATCGGTTGAAACCCAAGCCCTGCTGTCGAGACTTCTGTTTATCCATTATTTTCCAAAACCGTCCAGAAGAACGCCAATGGACCCCGTTTTCAGTGTATTTAATGTCTCGATTTTAAGGTCTGTAAAATATGGAAAGCATCATTACAGTGTAATTATAAATGACGATTGAGCTTAATCAAGGCGCTGTATCCTTCTGAAACTACTTCTTTCCTTTCGGAATTCCTTCTTATTCAAGAGCAAGTCATTAAATTTCCTGCCATACTAAACATCTCTTTCCTCTGCCTCATAAGAATATGTTTTTATTTCGGTTAGCAAAATTGGGAAGCCTCAAGATAAGCATGGCTGGAGGTAGTAGTCGTTTGTAAAGCATTTTATTATTATTATTTTGCGGTTTTAAACACGGGTTCTGTCTGGTGTACTTTAACGTGATATCTAAACTATCATACTTAATATACACTTTACAAGCTTTACGAAGGGTAGGACACAGCGTGGTGGGTGAGCGGTTAACGCTCTGGCCTCGCATTCGGGAGGACGCCTGTTCGAATCCTCGCACGGGTTTCCATGGTTTCCCCAAATCACTCCAGGCGAATGCCGGGATGCTTCCTACAAAAAGGCCATTGCCGAATTCCTTCCCTTTCCTTATCCCCAGTCCCATTCCGCCTCTAATGACCTCGAAGTCGACGAGACGTAAAGCGATACGTAAAAAAATAAAAAAATAAAAAAAAAAAAAAAACGAAGGGTAGAGGGCAGATTATAGATAGACGAAAACTGTGGTCAGACCGCAGAATCTCAATCCGCAGCTAGGAACTTTTCTTTTCTTTTAGGGGTGGGGAGGAGGGGGGAGGGGTTTACACGTTGTAGACGTCGAGTTCATTAGAGGCGGGGACGAGTAACTAGAAGATAAGCCATAAGCTTTTGAAGGATCTAACACGGTATTCCGTTGGCGTAATTTCGGGAAACCATGGGAGATAGAAATCTGAAAGGCCGGACAAGAATCTGAACCCGCGTCCTCCCGAGCGTTCCCGAAGGTGATTTAAGTGTTGATTACCGTGTGCGTGCAGGCAAGTACCTGTGGGCGGGCCCGCTGCGGCGCTCGTACGCCGCCATGTTCGGAGTGAACGCGAGCCTGATGACGCTGGCGGTGCTGTACGCGTGGGTGGCGCTGAGGCCGCGGACCTCCCCGGGCCAGGTGGCGCCTCCACGGCGTCCCGGCGCCCTTGTCGCGGCGCTCTGCGACTGGCGCTCTGCCTGGGACACCCTGGCGCTGCTGGTGCGGCCGAGGGCCCGCCACCGCAGGGCGCTGCTCGTGCTCGTGGTCACCGCAGTCGCCTTCTACACATTCCAGCGGGGTCAGTACAATTGCTAGATACAAACACCATTTAGCTTTAACACAGTTAAAAAATTGTTACCTTGATAATACTTATAGCTTTAATATCGTTGAAACAAGTGTTCCGTTGATAGTAATATGTAGTCGAAAATGCGTTACGCCTATTTATTAGAGATAATCATGAGTGGTTAATTACTTAGACAGCAATATCATAACCTTGGGGCCGCAATTTGATGATGAATTCTTATGTAACTCCACTAAAATATATATATATATTGATATCTCGCTTAGTTCTCGAAATATCGAATGTCAAAAATCGGTCATAGGTACAGTTCCTAATGCTTTTGGTGACGTTTTTCTTCTGTTCCAGGCCATATTTCAACTTAACCACCACAGCTAGGAAGAAAACAAAACACTTATTGTAAGTGTCCAGCGTGTAGTTTCTTGTGGATTCGGCTATTTTTTTCTGGTCCAGGCTGCATCTCAACCTAACCACCTTAATTTGGAAATACAATATATCGAGAACTATTCTAGATATAAAAAAGAAATTCTTTACTTTCGATTCACAGAAGAGTTACAGAAGAATCCACCATCAAATTTGGCTTTGGCGAAATTTTTCTTCTGGTCCAGGCCGCATTTCGATCTAACCACCTCACTTTTGAGACAGTATATCTCGAGAACTAAGCGAGAATCAAAAGATTTTATTCTTCACTTTCGATTTGTATTTGTATTTGTATTTATTGGCCCCTTAGCATCATACATAGTACGAAGTACAAATGATATAGGGCAAGTCAAAATTGGTCTGTACACAGACAGACAAACAAACATATAACAAACATTCTATTATATACTATGAGATAACATACTATACAGATATGATATAGACAAAAAGAATTACAGTTACAAATATACAATTAATTCTTTACAAATTTAAATGATACTAATGACATCACCAATGTTTAAAACTAACATTTGGTTAGAAAATACTCATCAATACAGTAGAAGCAGTGGTCGAGCAAGTACTCCTTCACTGATGATATGAATTTAGTATTTTCTCTTACAGACTTGATCCTCTGTGGTAGTTTATTAAACAATCTGATTCCCATGTGAAGTGGCCCTTTCTGACAGAAGGTAGTATTTGTTTGTTGTATATGAAAGTCTAGTGTCTGTCTAGTATTATACAAGTGTATGTCACTGTTTGTTTGTAGTTTATACCCAGAAGCTTCTATATTTTTTTTAATGAATTTTATAGTTTCCAGTATATATAAACAGGGCAGTGGTAGAATTTGTAACTTTCTAAATAAATGTCTACATGAGGTTCTACTTCGTACTCCTTCAATAATTCTGATAATTTTTTTCTGGATTTTGAAGCATTTGATACTAGGTGGGGAGTTCCCCCAGAAAATGATTCCATACCTTAGTAATGAGTGTACATATGCAAAATAAATGTGCCTAATGGTTTCATTAGATATGCAACCAACTAAGATTCTCATCATATAGCAGATAGTATTTAGTTTTTTACAAAGGTGTTCAATGTGTGTGTTCCATTTTAAATTCTCTTGTATATGAATACCTAGAAATTTTATATTCTCTACATTTTTAAGTAGTTTACCACTAAGTTTTACTGTAGGTAACTGTGTATCTAAATTATTTTTTGTCCTGAAGTGTATGGCATTTGTTTTTTCAGTATTTATTATTAGCTTATTTTGAGAAAACCAGTTTGCAATGTTATTAGAAGTGTATTCAATATTTTTTAATAATTGTTCTTTGGTACATTCTTTCATTAAAATGGTGGTGTCATCTGCAAATTTAATATATTTTTGGCAGTTATTTGTTGTTTCCAGATCATTTATATATATTGAAAATAGGACAGGACCGAGTATTGATCCTTGTGGTACTCCATATTTTATGGTTTTGCAATCTGAGTGAACATAGTTTATACTGTTGTCAGTCTTAAAGCTACATTCAACAATCTGTTTTCTATCATGCAGGTATGACTTTATCCAATTGTTAGCTACTCCTCTAACTCTCAGGTGATCTAACTTTGAAAGCAAGATATTATGATCAATTACATCAAATGCCTTCGACAAGTCCAAGCATATTCCTGATATGTGTCCTTTCGCATCAAGAGTCTGTAGTTTTCTGTGTAAAATGAAAAAAGGGCAGTTTCGGTTGATTTATTCTTTCTGAACCCATGTTGAGAATCTGAAAATACATTATTATTTTCTAAGAAGTTAACTAGTCTTTTGTGAAATAGTTTTTCTAAGATTTTAGAGAAACATGAGAGGACTGACACTGGACGGTAGTTCGACACCTTATTTTTTCCCCCTTTTTTAAAAAGGGGTTTTACTCTTGCTGTTTTAAGCCTATCTGGAAATATTCCACTAGAGAATGAGCTATTGCATATATGAGAGAGAGGACAAGCTATAAACTCAGCACATTTTTTTAATAGAAAATCTGGGACATCATCAATTCCTGATGAAAATTTAGATTTCAACTCCCCAATAACATTTAATACTTCCTCTTCATTTGTTGGCTGAATAAAAAGGGTTTTGCTATTATCATGGTTGGCATTAGTTTGAGTGTTGATGTTGGACTTGCCAAAATTTTTAGTAATCAAATCTTCGGCAATGTTTGAAAAATATGTATTAAAGGTGTTAGAAATCTCTATAGGATCAGATATTATTTTTCTATTCTCTTCAAGCTGAATATTACGGTTATCTACCTGTCTTGCTCCTACTTCATTCTTCACTACCTTCCACATGGCTTTCATTTTATTGGTAGCTGAGGAAATATATCTATCATTTTCTAGTTTCTTTGCTTGTCTTATTACCTTGTTAAGAACCTGTTTGTATTTTTTTGAAATATTTATCAAATTCTGGAGTTGTTTCCTGTGTCTTAGAAGTTGCATGTAACAACTGTTTCTTTTTTATTGATACTAAAATACCAGAGGTAATCCAGCCCTTTGCATTGTTTATTAGGCCTACATTTTGCTTTCGTGTTCTTAGAGGGAAGCATATTTCAAAATAATACAAAAATGTTCTTATAAATAAGTTATATTTCTCATTTGTATCTGTGCAATTATATACTTCTTCCCATGTTTCATTTCTTAGGAGATTATTGAATTGGTTGATCTGTTGATCCTTAAAGCTACGTGATTTTATATTTGTATGTGTGTTAATGTTAGATTCTAATTTTAATGTTAAAACTTGTGCTAAATGGTCAGAATAACCTGTGTCAAAATTCATCACATTATGTCTGTAATTAGTATTATTTACAAAAATTTGGTCAATTGTTGTTGAAGAATTTTTTGTAATGCGTGTAGGTGTTTCTATAAGACTTTTAAGATTGAATGAGGATACAAGACTCAAAGTATCATTTGTCAACTTTGAATCCTTAGAAAAATCTATGTTAAAATCACCGCATATAATTACATTTCTATTTACTAATGGTAATTTGTCTCATCGAGTTACTTAAGAAACTCATCTAATTGCGGCGCCACGGTTATCGTAGAATCCACGTTATTTATGATCATACATGTCTTTAAATCACTTTCACATGCAATCCAGTACATTACGGAAAATTGCACTTTTTTCCGGGCTTGACGCTTCTTGTTTCTTCCTTATGGTGCTAACGTTTCGCCCTCAACCTGGGATCTTCCTCCGGGTTGCTTCAAGTTAAAGTAGGCCTATCCGCATCGTACTGTTTACATTTTCCGAGAGATATGACTTTGTTTCTCCCGCAAAGAGTGTCCGCTGTTCCAGAGACGTTTGTGTCTGGGGAGTGATCTGGTTAGTGCATGCAACGCCTATGCCTGCGAGTACACATTGCCACATTTGACTCACTCCATAGGCGCTGTCTTTATTAAAGTTTTTAGGGTGTTTATAAATGTCCATAAATTCCCTAATTTTTGCGTTCTAAAAGATCCTTCGGTTGTGCAATGATTTTTAATTTTCTCCAACTTAATTCTACGTCTCTATCTACATCGTTCTTCTTCTTCTCGTGTCAATGACAGCATCAGATTGTAGACGCTGTCATGGTGGTGCAAGGTTTGGCCAGAAGTAACTTGCCTTCTGTTACCTGGGGACGCCGAACGATACTATCTTAACGTCGCTTGTAGAGGCACCTTGCTTGTCTATCTACATGATTTATCGCCATTGCCTATTTAGCGTCTCGAATGACCATAATGTTCTTTCTATCGAACGGTAACCGCTACATTATTCCTGAAACATTCACATTTACTTTATTATGTAATGAATAATCAGAATCCAAAGTCACTGACGATATTTCGATCACAGGCGCGAAACGTATTACATAGTTTGGTTAAAGAATCAGTTGTTCACATTATATCCAAGTTACCTCCTCATTTCCATGAAAACTACTTGGTGCGGTCCCCAAAGTTTACTTGCTATATCTAAATTACATTGAGATATGAAATCCCAGTTTTCCTCCGAAGTGATGATGCGTTTGGGATTAAACAATTTCTGCAACCGGTCCACACCATTATTGGAAATACCGGAATATCTTTCAGACCAACTGATTTTTCCTCAGATTCTAATGGAATGCAAAAATTAAAAGTTTAATTGTTGCTGTTATCTTAAAATGCCAATAACACATCATTCAATTAGACTAATGGTCCCCAAACTTTTTAGCCCGTCAACCACTTCACAGAATATTTGCCTTCTTCTCGACCCCAGAATTAGGTATTTAATAAAAGTATTAAATAGTTTTTAGCATTTATAATGTTAAGCAGTAAGGTGACCTATTTAACAACTCAACAAAATACGAGGCATGTTTTTTTAAGTAAGTACCGTTTTGAAATTAAAAAAAGACGTGCAAATATATCTCAAAAATTTTATTTTTACATGAAAGCCTGTACCTTACTCTAATTTTCTATATAATTCCCTTCAATATTGAGGCACTTGTCATAATGTAGTACCAGTTTTTGAAAACCTTCCTCATAGAAGTCTGCCGCCTGACTTGTAAACCACTGCATCACAACTGTTTTGACTTAGTTATCGTCTTCAAGACGCTGACCGCCCAGGTGTTTCTTCAAGTGCAGGAACAGATGGTAGTCACTGGGTGCCAAATCAGGGCTGTACGGAGGATGATCCAGAGTTTCCCATCAAAAAGATGTGATAAGATCTTTGGTCTGATTAGCCACATGTGGACGGGCTTTGTCATGCAGCAAAACGATGCCCTTGCTCAACTTGCCACGTCTTTTGTTCTGAATTGAACGGCGCAGATTGTGCAATGTCTCACAATAAGCTGCTGCAGTGGTTTGCTGTAGACGTAGTGCCACTGTGACATGTCACTACCTCTAATCATGAATAAATAAATTAAAAAATAACTGCAGTGAAAGAAAAATAAATATTTATAAATGCGGCATTCTCTACTCTACAGCTAGGAAAAGTATTGAACTCCATCTGTTGGCCACATCATTGAACTGTTTCGCTGTGGTGGAGTCAATTCTTGGATGGCACAGACCGCGCATGCGCTCTAGAATTTTCGCGGAAATATTCAAGGTTGCGGGTTCGCTTTGTTAATGGGGAATGGAGACAACTTCGTTCTGTCACACGCTGCAGCTCGATAAAGTTAGTAATACTGCCGGCAGAGTGGAGCAGCTGCCATTTTTGTAGCATTCAACTAAATATCCACTGGAACTGTGCTCCAGCCTGTTCGCTGATTACTGGTGGTCTGCGAACATAGTTCAGGAGTTTCACAGGCAGAATATCATAAACTCTGATACCATATTCCTACTGTATAAGGCTGTATGCCCAACATTTAAAAGCCTTGAATATTTCAATGACCCGGCAAAAATATGGCATTTCCAGGATGAGATAGAACAGTCTATTCACTTCCTTGTGGCGTCTAGAGATTAAGTAAATGACGGTTTACTAAGGGTTTTAAGTGGGTATGAGGAACCGCGATAGTTGATAAGATTGGTAACGCGAGTGGTGAAATAAATAAAAATAAAAAGCATACGGTCTAGCGTCTTTTATTTTGGTTTATGTATGTAGGCCGGTGGTATAGTGAAGCGCCCATCCTGTAGTAACATTATTATTTATCTGGTTATTAACATTATTATTTATCTGGTTTGGTCTGATTAACATGTAATTAGCTTTTAATAGTTCACATCCAGTTGTATATCTGCATTTTCATAGGATTCCAATGGTGGTTTTAGATTTATTATGTTATAATGGTACATTTTAATAACAAAAAAATAAAATTAGGCCCAGAGTGGAACACATTAAAAAAGACAGAGGAAAAATTGTTGAGGTAACTGGCAACGGAGGAAGGAAACTCAGAAGAGGAAAATGAAGTTGCGTAATTGTCGTCCATAATCGGCTGAAACGAAAAGGAGAAAAAAAAAAAAAAAAAAAATATGCCTGTGTGAGTTAGTGGCCTACAGCATTATTTTTGAAAATTTACTGGTCCTCGGGTTGAAAAAGGTTTGGATACGCTGCCCTAGAAGCTTTGCCAATGCGAGCAGGCAATATTGTTTTTTTCTTAAATTCTCTGAAGGAGAATTACATAAATTTATGAATGCATGCAACAGGAAAAGATTCTCAAGAGAAATGTGTTACACTGCCGTCGTGGTCATCGAAGGCAGTGCCGGATAAGAAAGTATGGGGTCCTAGGCACTCTCAAAAATTTTAATTCCCTCTGTTTTTTAAATTAATTATATGTATTTATAAGTTCAAAGAAAAGATTTTGTAGATGACTAATAGAATTTATCATATTTTTATTCAATTAACAAACGAATTTTACAATTTATCATATTTTGAAAATCACTTTTATTTATCGTGCACTACTATGAAACAAAAAAATTAATTTCCATGCTTTTCATATTATTTCGATTGTTTTATTCTGGATGATTTTAATTTTTATTATTTTTATTTAGTGAAAAAAGTGAACTTTCAGGGAGCCTTCAAAAATCAGGGGCTCCAGGCTACTGCCTAGTCCTGCCTAGTCCTACCTTTTGGATAATCGAACACTGCTTGTAGATCAACTTGTCGGTTTTTGGCTAATCACTAAATGTTTACCGTTTGGTCAATTTTAAAACATTTATCATTGATTAATTTCAAAATCATTTAATTAATCCGCATGATGGCAGGTAACGAGACTTTCACACGTTACAAATCTTTATATACCGAAATTCTTACTCTGAGCTGTTTTTCACCTTTTACTTCAATGATGATCAGTAAGCTGCGGAAATCTTCAGTGGCGGATCCAGGGAAGGAGAGAGTTAGGGGGCTCAGGCCCCACCCCCTCACCCCAAAAGCACCAAGGTCACCCCGACGACATGGATTTTGGAAACCTTTTTTTTTTGCTCTTCTTATAAGGGCGGCATTCTGGAGTAATGAGCCCCCCAAACCAAATCCTAGCCCCCCCCCCCCCCCAATCAAACCAAAATCCTGGATCCGCCACTAGAAACATTTTGTTGTTGTCACTACCTGAGCCAAACACTTCGGCCGCCACTGAGCTGCTGCATTGATTGTCTCATTACGAGGCAGAAATTCCACAAGCAATACTCCTTTTCTGTCCCAAAAAACTGTGCACATGATTTTCCGGGCAGAAATCGTTTGCTTGAACTTCACTTTTTTGGGTGAATCTGAATGCCGCCATTCCATGGACTGTTGCTTTGATTCAGGTGTGACGTAGGCCACCCATGTCTCATCGCCCGTAACAATTTGGCTTAAGAAATCATCACCATCGTTGTGGTACCACTCAAGGAAAGTTAATGCACTGCCTAAATGTTTGGTTTTGTGCACATCCGTTAACATTTTCGGTAGTACCCAACGTGAGCACAATGTTCGGTAATTCAAGTGCTCGGTCACAATGCCATACAAAACACTACGAGAAACATTAGGAAAGTCATCACACAAGGAGTAAATCGTAAAGCGTCTGTTTTCTCTCACCTTATTGTCCACTTTCTGCACCAAACTTTCATTAACGACGGAAGGACGCCCCACTCCGTTGTTCATCATGCACATTTGTGCGGCCATCTTTAAATGCTCTCACCCACTTTCTCACCATTCCATCACTCATAATGTTTTGTTCGTAAACTGCACAGATCTCACGATGAATATCGATCGGTTTTAGGCCATTAGCACAAAGAAATCTTATAACAGCCCGTACTTCACAGTCGGCGGGACTCACGATTATCGGAGGCATCTTAAACACTCAGTGAACAATGTAAACAAGGAAGAATTAGACTGCAATGGCGTCAGTGCGTAGACAAGAGATGCAGGTACCCAGTGTGCATGCGCGAACGCCGACCGTAGCGCTGCAGCCACGGTGTGACAAAACGGTACTTACTTAAAAAATCCGCCTCGTATTTTATAGTTCCCGTATCTTATAAAAGCTACCCAACAACATTAGCAGAAAAGGAAACATTTTGAAGTTATTATAATCTAAAAAATAATGGAAAATTATGGATAGATGGAATAAATTTCGAATAACGGTCCTGCCCAATAGAAATGATTGTTCTTGCATTGTTTTAAATCATCATAGAGCGATGGATCCACCTCTTAAGAAACTCCTCAGACGAGTCCTACATGTGAACAAGTCTCTGCAAACTATCACCTATTAACCTTAGCTCAAAAGTGTTCAAAAGTGATTGGTTGAAAGTTTAATCATTTCCTTCCCCTAACTTCGCAAACAGGAGGGAACTCAGAGGAAGAGCTTTAATTTTATTTATTGACCTGACTTTTATTGGAATATTTCCATTTTTCCCTCTACAGTTTAATTGATTTTCTTTAGTATTAATCGACCCCATTTCGAACCTACATGTATTAATCGACCCTTGCAGAACTCTTATCGCCCCCGGGGGTCGATATCGACAACTTTGGGGTCTCCTGTATTAGACATTACCGGTAGGTTTATCTTTGGTATAGCAATACACCGAACTAATTCAAAAGTATTTGAGAAAACCATGAACTCAAAATTTTATTATTTCTGCTTTACTCTCATTACAGGACTGTAGACCTAACTACTATTTCAGTTATTTCTACGTTGTGTATAGAATTTCTGTTTTAATTGCTTTAGGTCTCAATTTTAGGTTGGCACTGGAAAACAATGTCTTCTGTTTACAACGCTGTCGCTATGTATGAATGGATACCCTTTTTGCATGAAAAGTTCGTAGTCATATGAATACGGGAGTTCGTTACTGGCCACTTCTTTCTGTGGGTTGAATTCGCATAACATTTCACAGATCACATAATTTATATTCACCAGTTCATCCAATTATTTTACATGGATTGTCTGGATGTAGATCACCTAATGCACATCATTGAAATTATGGCATGCGCGCATGGCAGGGGACAAAAGAAGGAAACTGACATTCGACGGCACCGAAGCATTAACTTCAGAGCAAGTCTTGCCTTTATCAAAGCTGCCGAAATTTTGTTAATTTTTTGGGAGAATCATACACCCTTATGCAAACTAGTCAGGCAATTCACTAACAAGATTCAAACATATTTTAAAATTCTTGTATTGCTTTTCATTTATGAACGACATATTAACTAAGCCACCGCTTTTAGATTACAACGATTCTTGGAGCGGTTGTTTTCCAAGCTTATCAATGTAAGGAGAGCTATTTTTGTGGTGTTCTTTAAAATTTCAATTCTCAAACAAACACTAACAATTTCAATTTTTGCTATTGTGACAACTGGGTTTTTTAAAGTAAGAACCGTTACTAAAGATTCCAGAATATCTCCTTCTTCCACTGAAGGTTAACCAATTAAAACAATATTTAGACGATTTCTGTCGCAACTAGTTGTTGAGCTGAGCACAAATATTGTCGTTTTGGAAATAACTGTCAAAGAGTAACGATTTACAAAATACATACAAAAGTATTGGACATTAGGTTTTTGTATCTTGTTAGGTGTGTGGGGTGTAGGCTACTTCAGTGTACTGCTGGAATATGGTGGTGTAGTATGAGACCCACATTTTGGGTATCAAATACAGGATTTGGAGGGGGTGCAAAGAAAGGCTGCCAGATTTTTCTTTGGAATTTACTGCAAAACACAATCAATAGCTAATATGATAAAGGAGCTGGAGTGGAATTCTTTGGAGGATAGAAGGAGGGTGAAGAGAGTCATGGGTGTGTACAAGGCCTATATTGGTGATGAAGCATGAAAAGATATTGGTGGGAAAATTAAAAGAGAGGTGCGTGGAAGGGTAAAGATGACCATGACCACAAGCTGGTACTTGATTTCAGGCATAAGGGTGTGGGAAAATTTTCTTTCGTAGGGAAGGGTGTCAGGGATTGGAATAAATTACCAAGACAATTTATGAATAATTTACCAAAAACACTGAAAGAATTTAAGGTGAAAATTAGTTGAGGGTTAAAGTAGAGTGGAAGAGGAAAGGATAAAGACGGTGTGTGTAGGTAGATTGCCACGCAATTCTATCGCAATTTTATCAATTATATGGTATTCATAAAAGATTCGCACCTATCAAATTATACATCCGGAAGTTAGAACGACTTCAGTGGACCCGAACTTGAAGGTCCATTCAAATTGCGAAATATTTTTTTTTTTAATAGTGTTAATTTCATTACATTGACGTAAATTGTTCTTCTAATGCAGTAATGTTTTTCCTGAGTGGGATTAGTGTTTGTGTTGCAGATGAGAAGAACATGATGTACCTGTACACACAGCTAGTGTTCCAATGGACAGCAGACGTCTACAGCGACTTCAAGACATTCCAGTCTGCGGCGTACGTCATTGGTAAGTTGGATACACATACTGCATCCACGCCTTGCCAACAAATAAAATACTGTTTCAAATCATTATATCGACATCACAGTAATTTCTTTATAGAATTTTTCTCCTACACTGATAATTGTAGTTTTAAATGTCACTTTCTTCCTAGATAATGAATTTGTCATGATTATCTTCTTAGATGACAAATTTGACGCTGATTAACATAAAACTATAATATCAGCAAAACTGAATGACACAGACAACATAAAATTTTCTGATTTGCATCGAATGATTAGACATCGCAGGACAGTCACTTACTTCTCTCTAAAATATAATAATGGCCGATAACTGTACAAAAGAGTTCCTTTGTACCTTGCACCTTAAGAACCCGAACGTTATGGGGTACTTAGTAGAAATACCATCACTCTCACCCCCTTGCAATGAAAGAAAACACACAGAAAAAGATTAAAAAAACAAAAATTTATTATTAAATTCACTGTTTGAATAATAACTTAAGGCGTCTAGGTTGTTGTCCAAATTTGTTCAACAGCTTGTCAGTAAATTCAGTATCCTTAGTTAATAAGTGTTATATATAAGGCATAAAAAAAATGCAAATGCATCTTCCTTAAATTAATCCTGCCGGCGCCCATGGTTATAGGTCATTGCTGCTTTGTAATAATCAGCCAATAATAAAGTCTTTGTTTTGTGGCTCTAATTATCTCGATATCTGTAAGTAATAAATCCATAAAACAACATGTTTTATGTTGCAGGTGTCTTGGTGGGAGTCGCCTGTGGCGACACGGCTCTGCTACAGCTATCAGGACACCACTATTGTTATGATAGGAGCCACTGCCCTCGGATCAGCGAGGATCTTCTATGGACTCGCAAAGTACATCTGCACTGCTCTATGCAGGTACTTAGTTTCTACTTGATGGGCAGGTTGCATAATCATGCGGTGGTTGTATTTGGCTAGAAATTCTATAGCTTAGGGAAACTGTGATTGTCTTCTCCTAGAAATTTAGGTTCTAGGAGCATACTTGTATGGTCCACAACTCTAATGCTATGTCAATATGATTTACCAAACCAAGACATAGATATCAACCAGGTGATCCAAATTGGTTTCTCTGACCTTATACACTGTATGTAATCACTTTAACATACCTGGCACAGGCAGTGCCACACAGGCTCTATTTATGGCAGGTTAAAGGTCACAGATATGAATAACTAAAGAACAAGGAAGTAATAGTTTTTGCAGATAGCTCCCAGTGTGTAGAAAAACTTAAATGAGGAGAAAACAATACATTAAGAGTCATCACTGTTGATGTCTCATTAACTCCAATTTCCCACAAAGAAAGCATAAACTGGACATTAGCCACTTAAAGTGAGAGAAGACAAATGCATTCTCAAATTTTGGGATTGAAATAGAAGTAATTATTCAATCTTATGGCATTCTTCCAGAACTATTGATGCGCTTCTCCACACACACTTAACACTATGATCAACAAATCAATTCAGTTAGGGAAAATTCTAGTACAAGCCACATCCCCAAGAAGCTGCTCTTGTGATTGTAACTTGTTTTTAACAAACTGCTATCTAGCTTTCTTACTTCACTCTTGTCATTCAACATAAACTCTACCAATCAACCTTCATAATTATTCACAAATATTTTGTTGGGAACAGATGGTTCTATGTGTACAGGGATAAATTCTCCTACCCAGATAACAGTGAATCCAGAGCAAGCTACAACTCGAGAGAATTCCAGTAGGAAAGTGCTTTAACAACAAACATAGTATAATGAGTATACAAGATATGACCAGTGCCTTGAAGCTACCTCCAAAACAAGCCCAGTAATTTTTTTCATGTGCAATTCTAGAAGGTGCCTGAGAGAAACTTATAGACTGCAATTTAGTTATTTTATTCAAAGACATTATGAAACCGCTTTTAGTATTGTGTTGTAGTTGACACCCAGCCATGTTGGATTAGATATGAATAAATATGCTGATAATTTGGTCAAAAATAGTACACCTTAATCCATTCAAGTACAGTGTATTTTCTTGGCCCAGTATAATCGCAGATACACTTGGCTGTTGATTCTCACAATTGTAATGTTGAATGCTGATCCTAAAATATCTGCAGCATTTTGTTATTGTAACTACATTCCACCAGATCACTGGTCATGTCTATCTGCAAATT
This sequence comes from Vandiemenella viatica, assembly GCA_031002005.1. NCBI lineage: Eukaryota > Metazoa > Arthropoda > Insecta > Orthoptera > Morabidae > Vandiemenella > Vandiemenella viatica. The sequence continues at coordinate 188,272,178 of CM061920.1, forward strand.
CATTTTTACTGGCTGGGCTGTGTGACAATCAACCAATGCCCATCATGTGTGCAGCCTGGCCTTCTCACATGTCAAATTCTTTGTCATCTTACAAACACCATTGGTCTGCTGCCACTGAATAAAATGAAGTAAGCTTTTATGTCAAAATCTATAGTCAAAATCAATATAAGAAACAGATATGTAAGCCAGTAGTAATCATATAAAGTGTTTATTTCTTATTGACTTTGACCTACTCACTTGTGAGAAGACATCTGTTATGCATACCAAAGAAAAGTTTGTGAAATACCAGTAAACAGATTTTTTTTTATTATTACTATCCTTCGCTAGTGGCTTTATCCTTCATCTATATTGTGATCATGACAGGTGGGAAAGAGCTTCTTGCAAGAAATTGGAAGGAATTTGGCTATAGCTTTTTGAAGAAACCTCCAGTCATTTTCCTGGAATTATTTTAGGAAACCATAAAAAACTGAACTGGGCTGGCTGGGCAGTTGTTTTAACCCATATCCTCCCAAATGCCAGGCTGGAGTGTTATTACTGATCTACTGGTCTCAGTGTTAACCATGTAAGGTCCAATTCCTTACTTATCTATATATCTATAAATGAGAAAATGAGAAAGTTCGGATGTGTGTTTGGATGTACGTCGGCAATCAATCACGCCTTAATAACTCAACATATTTAAATGAAATTTGGCATGAAGTCAGTTAATTGCGTGCGAAGTGCAATAGGATAGATTTTATCCCGCAAAAACGCATAGTTCTTTTAGAAATTGCCATTAATATCAATTCGGAAGCAACAAAGAGTTTCCTACTTCGTAGATAGCCGTGCCACGTTTACTCTTTGCTTTTTAAGTAAATCGCAAACCTTAACCTTAAATTAAAAAAAGAAAGGTAGGTGCTGCTGTCAAGTTCGCAAAGAGATGTTTTCATTTGCGTACATAAAATAGTATGACATATCAAATATTACACCATAATTTCGTTCGTAATATATGCGTTATAATAAATATAAAAAATCAAAGCTTGGAAAAAAAGTAAAATGCTATGAGTATACCAGCACGAAAGTCGGTTCACTGAAAATGCAAAATGGTCGTGCCACAAATGTAGTATTTATAAAAATGTAAAGGATTCCATTCTATCTCGGTTTAAGTTATTTCCTGTTTCTTTTTTGTTACTATACAGTCTGTGTATTACAAATTATTGTTGCCGAAATTTAAAACTTAACTAACCCATTTTATTTTTTTGTTCAGAATTTTTGTACGAATAGTACTGCTTTTTATTTACTGTTCAATATTCTGCAAATATCTATCGAATGCTACACTTAAAACGAATGTATTCAATGGGCTAATATAGAAACTTATTGTTTCATGAAGTAACACTGAAAGTCGTTTACAACACAATACACCTCATTTGCACGGAGCATAACAACTAAATTCCTTCTGCCATCTGCTGTAACAAAAAACATTCTGGTCCAGGCAGCATTTCAACCAAACCACATTTCTGCTAATACTGCCGCTACAAAATCAAACTATACGAACACATCTCAACACATTAAATGCTCTGGACCTACATTTCGAGTGGTAACAGAATTTTCTATATCAAAATTCCTAATTAGTATATCATAAATTACTATCACAATTAATTTCATTATACACCTTACTAAATCACGAGCAATAAAAGTCACTTTATCGCGATGTACATTTGACCTGCAATATTAACGATCGTAGAGAATTGTGGACTTTCCGTTGTACACTGTAAGTTAAAAGCATTTTAGCATAAATTTTTTAATTATGTTTCCTCAATAACTGTCATGAAGCTGATGACATAGTTCATGCGGCTGAATGTAGTTTTAGACGTATTCAGTATTTAATTTACTGCGTTAATAATAAGTCAAGTTTATTTCGCTATTCATGACGTCACTAACATACAATATAGTGAATGTATTAATGTGCGAGTGATAGAAGCTTTGATTTTCTAGCGATAATTTTAAAACGCAACCTGGGCCAGAATGAGAACTGAAACATTATTAGTTATTAAGCTTCTTTCATGAGCGCCATTTTAGTGACATCATGTATCGCTTTGTACCGATATTGTATCAAAAGATCTATATTAAGCTTGGACGATTTAGCAGAACCATGCGGCGTTGCCCGAAGTAAATTTTTTAAATTTATCAATGTTTTATTCAGATACCGTAGTGGAGTGGCGGAAAAGCGGAGTGGTAATTCGCCGGTAGTCATTCAATTCTGTATGCAGAATAAGAAACCGAATATGAAGAAACAATCTATTACTACTTTAATATTGAAATTTATATTTTAGCGCAGAATTAATGGGTCGAAACGAATGAACTATAGTAAACTGGTGTATAGGCAATTCAGTTGTTTCCAGAGATAGAGAAACCATTACCGCAGTACCTCTGATTATTATGGATAAAAGAATCAATTACTACTATACTTACTACTATAATATGTAAATTTCTGTTGATGGAACCAATATATCCACAAAAAAAAAAAAATCAATATTCAAAGAGCAAATTAAGTTCTTCCTTTTTAAAGATTTTTTTTCAGGTACTCAATGCAAATCAAAATATTCATTTTTAGTATCGCAATTTACTAATGGAAATGAACGTCCTTGGGCCATTTAAGTATTTATTTGCTGTTTGGATGTTAGTATTTTTTTGTTGTTGATACTTAGTCGATTCCATCAATGTATTGCTAATATTTTGACGTTTTGAGCTTCCATTAATTAAAACTATATTCATTTTTATTCGCGTGATGAAATTAGTAATTTTAAGAGATGTTGGGTAAACGAAATTCAAATCTTTCAAAGAAATGTAAGAAAACTAGGGCTATGAAAATAGCCAAAACCTAGGAGACAAATCCTCAATATTGTATATACGGATATATTAAACTGAAAATACTCCTTACAAACTGAATATTTTTACTGCTTTATCAATTCAGTGAAGTAGTTGTGGAACATAAATAGATTTTTGTTATTTTATTGCAACATTTATTACTACTATTACTAATTAAAATAGCTCTTAAATAAACTGTATCGTCGTATTGACCTGGTGACAAGACTTCTTTACGTCTCCGGAATCAGTCCCTTTCGTAGCCTCTTAACGTAACCCAGTAATCCTACCGGACATAGAGGACCCACAGTTCAACACGGAATCAGAACAAAGTGAGCATTCTGGCGTAATTCACATCACACACCAACCTATGCCAGAGATGAAGGTCGAGCTAGGGACCTTTGAAAATCCTCGCCAAGACTGGAATTCAAGCTGGGGACTTTTCCATCTCCAGTTGGACGCCATAACCACTGAGCAACCAGACCTCTCAAGAAAATCTTATATTACAACACTTTTCAACGCTGACGAAGTCGCGGGTAACTGCTAGTTTGTTATAAAAATAATTATGTTTTCCAATTTCCAGTGTTGGGTTAGTTTTATTTACCTTCATACCCAATAATGGGTTTAACACTGCTGAAAATAGATTGTCTTTTAACTAAAATAAAATTTGTTCTCCAAGATTTACACACAAGGTTAATTACTTTCACAAAAAGAAAACAATTATTATTTAATTAACCTACTGTTCCTTTTACGATATATTATTCTATTTAAAACATAAGCATTGCAATTTATATTATTTCTTCTTCATTGCCCTCTTTCTTGAATATCCATATTACAAGTATAATTATGTATCCATCCAGACAGAATTGGATTGTCTTATTAATTTCAGCTTCTCATCTTCTTTTCATCAATTTTTTTAGTAACCAGAGATCCCCCTTCACTTCCTTCGGTTAGGTCTTACTTTCTCTGACATGGAAAAATTTTATTGCTAAAGTTACTATATATGACTTTAATTATTTAACAACAAAAATTATGCTTTAATAATGAATTAGTGAGGTCATGTACCTCACAACCAGATAGCTAATGTTATTGAAAGAATATAGGCTTTCTCAGTGAATCAGATAAACAAAATCTTCTCAAGCTTCTCACCAGGAGAGCGCATCCATAAGAGGCAACATTTCGGAGCCTGACTCTGGTTCCATCTTTCGTCAAAATGTTGGGTACTCAACGTGTCCATGCTTATAAGGCCTGTGGTTGCTAGGTGACGTCAGTCATATATGTCAGCGACCAATCAGTGAACAGGAGGTGGGGCAGGGAAGAACGTGGTGCGGTGGCTGGGTAATGGGGCTGAAGGCATGGTAAGGACACACACAATGGAGGGTAGAGGCTAGAGGTGATCCTCCGATGGCCTTAATATCTGCCTCTTCAGATAACCTATCACTGGATTCACAATCCCATCAGCAAGGCGATTCTCCAAGGCTTCCTTAATCACACTGTCCCAAAATTCTCTGGTGAAAGAAAGTATTTCTGTCGCCTCAAAGTCAAATCTATGTCTTTCTTCAATACTGTGCAAGGGCATTGCTGACTTTGTGATCTGTCCCAAGCATATACATCTTGCATATTCTAAACAACGCTAGAATATGGACCTATCTGCCCAAAATATTACTGTCCACATTCAGAGGGGATAGAATATATACCAGATTGTCTTAAGTCCCAACCCTTCCTTAGTGCTGTGTAAAAATTCCTTTATCTTCCTAGGTGTGTAGAAGAAGGTCTTGATTCCTATTTTGTTTAACAGTCTGGTGATTTTAGCTGAGATAGCTGGTTGAAACACAAATTGGTCTGCTTCTTGCTTCTCTGTTTTCTTAATCACTTCCTTGCGAAAGGCTCTGTTAATGTGTGATCCATTCATCCAAAATTTGTGTCGTAAATGGCCCAGTTCAGCTGGAAGACACTCAGCATTGCTGATGGCTCTGGCACAACATACCAAAGTAGATAACACCAAGCTATGCCCAAAGATATAAGTCAGTGTAGGTAGGCTCCCTGTAAACACTATGTCACAGAGTACCATCTGGATTCCTTCTGATTATTAATCCAAAAAAGGCAGACAACCATCTCATTCTACCTCCATCATAAATCTAATACTATCATTAATTTCATTCAGATGTTCAAGGAATTCATCCAGTTTCTCTCTTCCATGTGACCAAATCGCAAACATATCATCCATATACCTGTAAAAGGAATTTGGTTGAAGTTCTGCACTCTTCAGAGCCATTTCCTTGAATTTCATGAACAAATTTGCCACCAATGGAGAGAGGAGTGAACCAATGGCTACCCAATTATCTTGATAAAAATAATTCCCTTCAAACAAGAAGTATGTTGAAGTCAGAGTATGGCGGAAATGTTCTACCATTGGTGGTTTGAAATACTGTCTGGGAATTTCAACATATCAGCCACAGGCACCCTAGTGAAAAGTGATACTACATCAAATCTGACCATGATGTCATTAGCGTTTTTTAGTGTACCAGCAAATTCCATAGAATTCCGCACATGGTGAGCACATTTTCCTACTATCAAACCCAGCATCCTGGTGAAATATTTGGCCAAAGTAGATAAGCCTATGGCACTCACTGTAGGTAAAATGGAACTCCCTATTTACGTACTTTAGGTAAACCATATATCCTGGGAGGTGCCAGAGCTTTTTGCTGAAGTCTTCTGATTATTTCTAGTGGAACAACTGAAGCTTTCAACAGTGAGCTGGTCTTCCTGACTATTGATGATGTAGGATTGTGAGTCAGTTCAGCATATGCTTCATCTTCGTGATCCTACATCCACGTCTGCGGCCCCACTAACCTGCCATCAGGTTCTACCCTTCCCCACCTCCTGTTCACTGATTGGTTCCCAATGCATGTGACTGATGTCACCTAGCAACAATAGGCCTTATAAGCATAGACTCATCCAGAACCTAACTCCTCACCGGAAGATGGAACCAGAGTCAGTCTCCAAAACGTCGCCTCTTATGGATGCGCTCTCCTGGTGGAAAGCCCAAGAAGATTTTATTCAACTAATGTTATTGACTAATATATCTTTCACAAACTAAATGAAGAAGTTGGATGGTATGAAATTCTCCCTATAGCTTTTCCCTCCATCAACACCTTAAGAACTATACAGATTGAGCAAAGAAGATAACTTATTAATTATTGATGTGAAATCACTAAAAACAACATGACGAATACAAAAAAGTTCAGAAGCTATCTTCAGTAATTCACTCTTGTACCAGACTCATCGTCTGTCAAAAATCTCTCTAATTTGGGTTTACAATTTTTACAAATGATATTTCACATTAGACTTGTTTACAAACAGGTGATTTCATCTTTGTTGAAAGAAAATATAGAGCCTCGGCCAGTAAGGTCTGGATACAGGATACTGTACATTCTTGCCATCCTATAAAGAGATACATTGTAGAATCCTGTTTTTATTGAGATATTCTGCACAACATATCATTCCTGAAACAAGTGATGAGTATTTTCTACTTGCTTAAAAAGTTTAAGCTCAAAGATAAATGCACACTTTCAAAAGAATTCTTTAACACTCATATAGTGTGCTAATAACATCAATGCTCCATAAATCCAATACAACAACAACAACTGTTTTAGCTCACACATAAGAACTACTATTGATCAGCATGACAGCAAGCCTTTGAGTACTATGAGGGCTGTCCGGGAAGTAGCTTACATTTTGAAATAAAAAACCAACCAAATAAGAAATTTCATTATATATATTTAAAAGAGGTACGGTAATCTTAGACTATTTTTCTACATAGTCACCATTTAAATTGGACACTTATCATAATGCTACACAAAATTTTTAATTCTGTCTCTGTAGAAACCTGTCGCTAAACATTTCACTGGTTTACACTGTCATGAAGTTGTGTCTCTGTCAAACCACTGTGTTGTGAGCCAGGTTTTCATTGCTGGAAAGAGGTGGTAATCACTTGGCACCAGATCCAGACTGTATGGTGGGTGATCGAACACCTCCCATCCAAAAGCATGCAAGAGCTGTCAAGTAAAATTAGCGGTGTATGGACACAACACTTTTGAGATCAGTTTTCCCTGATGTTTGTTTTGTCTCATTTGCCTTAATTTTGTTTCACAGTACCTTGCGCCATGTTAATGGAAATTAACCAGAAGCAATTCCTCAGCATCCCAAAACACAGTTGCCATAATATTTCTGCTTGACAACATTTGCAGATATTTTACTGGTTTTCTTGGAGAACTTGTGTGCCTCCATTGCAAGGACTACCTTTTTGTCTCACAATTGACATGCTTTACCCATATCTCATCTCCCGTTATGACACGATTGAGAAGTGCATGATCATTCTTGTTGTAGGTTTTGAGGAAATGTAACGATGCCACAAGATGCAATTTTTTTTTTTTTTTTTGTGGTGTTCTGTCAAGATTTTTGGCATCCATCTTGCACAAAACTTGTGATAACCTAGCTTCTCCGATACAATTACATGCAGTAAACTTCATGAAAACTGGGGGAAATAAAGTGAGAGTTCTGTACTTACAAAGTGGTATTTTCACAAATTTTATTGTTGGTTTCCATTGTCAGCTCATCACTTACAAGGCGAGGCCAACCACTGCAGTACTCATCATGAACTTCAGTGCGGTCATTTTTAAGCTGAATTCATCACTGCCTCACCCCACTTTCACTCATTATTCAGTCTTCATACATCTCACAAAGTTGCTGCTGAATTTCAATTGGTTTGAGATTTTTTGCCAGTAGAAACCTAATTGCTAAATGCACCTCACAACTCGCGAGATTTTCTATGGACGTGCACATTTCAATAATTCACAAGTAACAAAGTAGAAGCTTGCAATCCACACACTATGACAGCTAGATGCGTACGGAATGTAGAAACATTTTAAGCCAAGATAACAGCTCTGTCCACACTCATCTCCATGTTAGGCAGAAATGTAAGTTACTCTATAGATAAAAGTATGTACTAGGGTCAGCAACCTTTTTGAAGTTATTTAAATGGGTTGTAGTTGGTGTAAGAAATGATTTCAGACGGTGTTTGGGGAAAAGGAAATGGGGGAAATAAATGAGGCTCTCCCATGGTTTTGTTCACTATGTCTTAGGGATAATAGGATGTGGGAGATGGGCAAAACGATTAGGGAATTGTGAGAAAGGATCAGGGTTCTTGAAGTTCGTCCTGTGGAGGCTCAGCCTATGCAGGCATGGCATATGGTGGCCCCACCTGTGGAGGTTCAGCCTTTGGGTGCTCAGCCTGTGGAGGCTCAACCTGTGGAGGTACAGCCTATGGGGGCTGAGCTTGTCGAGGCTCATGCAGTAGAGGCAGAAAGTAGAGATAGTGGGTTGGAGGAGGTTGAGAAGGATGGGTGGGAGCTGGTAACAGGTCGTAGGAGAAACATGGTTAGCAGGATAAACAAGCCAGACACTTCAGTAGTTGTGGGAAAAAATAGGTTTGACCTTTTGCCAGAGTCAGGAGGAGAAGAGCCTCATGTATTGTTGTTGTTGTTATTGGTGTTTAAGGGCGCGTCGACGTCGGGGTCATTAGCGCCCAGCCTCATGTAGATGTAGGAGTAAGTAAGATGCAGCAGACCTTTAGGAATAAGGGTGTGCAGGGCAAGAATAGGAAAAAAAGAGTTCTGCTGCTAGGTAGTAGCCATGAGAGAGGTGTAGGCCCTCTTCTGCAGGATCAGTTAGGTACAGGATACCAGGTCACAAGTTTTTTTCAAACCTAGTGCAATATTAGGTCAGGTAATAGAGGATATAGGTTCACTTTGTAGGAGTTTCACTAAGGACAATAGAGTAGTGATAATGGGAGGTGCGGGGAATAGTATTGATAGAAACATGAGTTACAGTATAGAGAGTGACCTGAGGAAGGTGGTGAAGGAGGCACAGCATACCGAGGTGGAGCTCATGCAGGTCCTAAGTCGCCATGACCGGCCACAATTGAACTATGCTGTGAGGCGAGTTAATGTGTTACCGAAGTGCTGCTAGGGAAAGGCATTAGTTCTGTGTTGGGGGTTGTGCCTGTGAACATCATTGGTAGGTGGGGTTTCACTAGGCATGGCCTACACCTAAATAGAAGGGGGAAGAGAGTACTTTCTAAGTTGTTAGCTAAAGCAGTGAGGGAGTCGATTTCCAGTGATGATGGGGTCAGGACTGTGCCTTTTTTAGGTTAAGGGCTGCTGGTGAAGGTACAAAAATAGATTATCAAAGTGATACTGATTGCAGATTCATGATGGGAAAAGTCACAGATGTTAAAGAAATAGATGAAGTGGCTGAAACAATAACTGACTGGGGTAAAACCGGGAAAGAGGAGATAAATTCTGAAAATGTAAAGCCTGTAGTAAGGGTATTAATGGTAAACTGTAGAAGTATAATGAACAAAGTAATTGAATTTGCAAACTTAATAGATATACACGAACCACAAGTAATAATTGGGGTAGAGAGTTGGTTAAAAGAAATACTAGACAGTGAGGTTTTTCCTGATGGTTACAGAGTGTACTGCAGAGGTAGAGGAGCAATTGGTGGAGGAGTTTTCATACTAGTTAACAAAAACTACCACAGTTCACTGGCATTCATAGATCAAGACCACTAGTTACTTGGGATAGATTTCTGTGGTAATAAAAAAGAAAAAATCAGGGTGTTGGCTACTTACCGCAGTGGAAGAATGACAGATGAAGATGAGGCTCTTGGGGAGAAATTAAATTCATACTCAGATTTCAGAGGTGAGAATAGAATGATCATCATTGGTGGGGATTTAAATTTACCAGGTGTAAACTGGGAAGGAAATAAGATAAATAACACAAGGTAACAAAGATTTGCAAATATCTTAATAAGGGAAGGAGGATTTACCCCTAGTGGTTGAGCAAAACACTAGGGGACAAAATGTTTTGGATATATTTCTAATTAAGCCCGATGAAAACCTTGTGGGGTGTCAAGTAACTGAAGGAATAAGTGATCATGAGGCAGTTCTGATGAATATTAGAGGATTCAGTAAACCAGCAGCCAAAATTGAAGGGGGTAATAGGTACAATTATAAAAAGGCACAGGTTTCGAATTTGAAGAGATATTTCAGAGAACAAGAGAGGTTAATTATGAATATAAGAATGGGGAAAGAATTGCTTTCTGAAGACTTGAAATATAAATATCTTGGCATTACATTTGATAACAAGCTTAACTGGGCAGGACACATTGGACAAGTCTTAGGAAAAAAATATCAAAATTCTGCACTTGTTGGAGAGAGTGATGAGGGGATGTATGAGAGAAGTAAAGGAATTGGGTTACAAAACTTTGGTCAGACCATTGCTCGAATATGGTAGTGTAGTATGGGACCCTCATTTTACGTATCAAATACAGGAGTTGGAGAGGGTGGAAAAAAGAGTTGCTAGATTTGTTTCTGGAAATTATCGCAGAATGAAATCAGTGACAGATATGATAAAGGAGCTGGAATGGGATTCATTGGAAGAAAGGAGGAGGATGAGGAGGGTGATGGGAGTGTACAGGGCATATACTGGCGATGAGGCATGGAAAGAAATTGGAGTAGGTATGAAAAGTAGTGCATGGAAGGGAAAAGATAACCATGACCACAAGCTGACACTCGATTTCAGGCACAAAGGTGTGGGAAGATTCTCTTTTCTAGGCAAGGGTGTCAAGGATTGTAATGAGTTACCAAGAGAAATGATGAATAATTTACTGAAAACGTTGAAAGAATTTAAAGATAAAATTTGTAGAGGGGAAAAGGAGGTGGCTGCAGGATAGTGGGAAGATGGGGGTGTAGGGAAATTGCCACCAGAGCCTGTGCGCCATTGCAATTAAATTAAATTAATTACGGGATAAAAGATAACTGTATATATACTCTATTGTTTTTAGTTAAATGTATTCAGTTTTTTATTTCACATATGGTAAAATAATTTAACATTCTAGTAAGAAAGAGATGTTGTAAGAACAAAATGTGCACTGGGGTTGGGTGCACAAACTTGCATCTAAACTGTGATCGTGCAAACCTAATGAACTGCAGTACTGACTAAGCTCTTAACACAGTCGCCACCGTAGTTTTAACCAGAAACTAGGGAAAGGTAATAGTTCAATGATGAAAGTTCACTTCTGATATGATGAGTATATTCTTCAAAATATTACAAAGTCAAAGTACTGCACTGGCAATCAGACAACCTTTCCAAATTTAATTTACAGATTCGACTGACCATTCGAGCATGACCAAACCCCACGCTACCATTACTTCTTAGCTACATGAGTTTTCAATTAAAGCTCCTTCCATGATGACAAAGTTTCTAACGATGTTAAACAAACTAACAGTTTGCCGCGCCACGAGCCCAGAGCTGGCCACCTTACTACATAATGCGTCTACATTGACTAACTGCTGCTTCTAGAATGCGCGCGCTTAGGCTATGGAGGGGGTATATATAGGATCGCCTCTTCTTGGACCGTGAGAATTTCCTTGTCTTGACTTTCCCAGGGATTTGATGTGATAGCTGATCAGTTTCTGACAAATGTTATGAATCTAATTTGATCATGACAGTAAAAATAATCCTAGCTCTCTGAAATTTTGATAGTAGCAAGATATTATTATAAACGTCAAATTAAGTTATTATAAAAAATTTTGTAACTTTAATAGTTTAGCCAGAAAAGAGTCGTAAAGATGTGATTGCCATAACTTCCGGAATATTGCTCCTATTGATCTGAAACAAATTTAATGCTACTCTCCTATTGCTCATCTATACTCTGATATTAAATAAAGAATTTTACCTATTTTTGAAAGTGGTTTAAAACTCGAGAATAAAATTTAATGTCTTAAAATATTTCGAATATCAACTTGAAAATAACTCTAAACAAATTTCCCTCATGAAAAACTATTACTGTAAAAATTTGGAATCTCTAAGTCTATTCCCTGATTTATTACGAATTTTTATAAATATCACTTCAAGCGAATGCCGAGCAATTGCATCATTCTCATCCAAGCGCTTACTCGCGCCAAAACCCATTTTATTTTATTACTATTAAATGCTTTAATATTTTTAAATAAATCTTTTTCAGAAATCTTTATATTTAAATAAACTTTACTCTGAATATAATTTCTTTTCATAAATCCCCGAAAAAGACTGAAATATCGAACTTTTACCTGAATCACATGTCTGGCTATATCAAATTATATTCAAAAACGATCTTTAGGCTGTATGGAACTTTCTAAAATTTTAATATGTTATTTAAATCGAAATTATGATGCTTTCTATCTATCACTTGAATTTTTAACTGTTTTCTGATAGCTAAATACTTCGAGTTTGGAGTGGAAAATTACGTGATAAAATTCTAAACCGGCAAATCACTTTTAAACATAGTCAGACTCTAAGTAAGATCTTTTAACAGCAAAACTAATCATCTACTGGCTATATATTTACCTAAACATCTTTTGAACTAAAGAAATATCTTGATTTAGTGAAACTAAATGAAATTCAAATACTACCTATTCAAATCTAAGGTTAAGTTTCTTAACAGCTGTTTAAATGAATTTAACTATTGAATTTACTGTTAAAACTTGAATAAATACTTATATAGGACATATTACTGGGAAATATTATCAAAATTTACTATAAAAATGAATTTAAAAGGGTGGTCCCATATACTTCAACTGAACTCGCTATCTCAGTAACTAATTTCGTTATGCGAAATTCTAACATGTGTTACAATGTACAGTACATATTATGCAAGTTTCACTACTGCATAACACAAACACTTTTTAACTTTAATTTAAACAATCAAAACAACAATAGTTTTCAGTGTTGATACAAACTTGACTAACTTGATGCATGACATGATTGTGGGAGATTTACTTTATATCTTTTTTATACCATTGAGAAATTAACAGTAACAAACAACCATGATTAACCATGATACTGCATCATGGATGCCGGGAGGGGGGTGCTAAAAAAAAAAAAAGGTCGCCCAGCCCGGAAATTTTTGGGATGATGGGGGGGGGGGCACCAATGCACCACCCCTAGAAGCAATCCAGCCGGCGCACAGTGGGCCAGAATCGCAAAAAGCTGGACAAAATATAAAAAGTTGCCCAATTTGAACCAAAGTTAGTATGTAAAGGTTATCAAAGTTGCTGATTAAGAATATAATATCAAAAAGTGAAAATAGTGTTCAATTTGTACCAAAGTTAGTACGTAAAGGTTATCGAAGTTGGTGATTAAGAATATGGTATCAAAAAGTGAAAAAAAGAAAATGGTGGATCCAATATGGCGGACAAATATTGATAAAAATCCTTTGATTAATATAAAAGTAATTTTTTGGGATTTATCGAGATTGATGATGAAGATTGTGACTTCAAATATGAAAAAACAAAACAAAATGGTGGATCCAAGATGGCGGGCGGAAATTGGTAAAATTCTTTTTATTTATGTAAAAGTCAATATTTAGAGGCTGTTGTAGTTAATGGTTATAAATATAAGCTCAAAAAATGGAAAGCTCGAGAAAAGTACCAAATAGAGGATAGAAGATAGTATAAAATATTACAGAAAAAGAATTTTATTTCAATTAGGCCTACAGCTAATCATTTAGTAAATTGTTTGTGACTATAATTAAAAGTTATTGTTTTCTTCTTCTTTTTTAGTCTTCATTACCTTCTTCTTTTTTATCTTCATTAATTTCTTCTTCTGCATCTTCAGCTGAATCGCCATCATCTTCAAAGACTGTTTCCTCATCATCTACATCGGAATCTTCATAATCTTCCGGCACAGGAACTAAGAGGCCAACGGCTTCTGACGACAAACTCTTCAGTTTGTTTGATGATTTGCGCAGAGAAGAAATGTTGAAGTCTGTGGTTGCTAACAATCTCCTGAACACGTTTTCGATACTCTTAAGTCCGGAAAACTTTCGTGAAAAGCCTATGCGATATTGCTTTATCAACTTATTGGTTGATTCTTGAGCATACTCCGACAGTTCATATAATTATTAATTTATTTAATACTTATTTCTTAACACGTGTTTGAAAGTGTTAAAAACTAAATCCACAAAGTATGTAGAATATTTGTGTTTCAAAAAATGTACTTTTTCATAATTATTAATGAAAAAAATTAACTTAACATTAATAATTTCATTTTTTTAAAAAAGGATACATTTTGCAAGCATTGCTTAAAAAGTTGTTCAAAGCCTGAGTTGGTACTAGTAGGTGGATTTGAAGGTTAATTTATTAAGGTAATAGTATATACTTGCGGATACAGTGCAAAAGAAAGCGGAATATCGTGGAATTCGTAACTTATCTCTATTTTTTTAAGCACATTTTAAAATTTTCTACCGAATATTCCGGTATTAAGTTAATTAAAAAAAATATGTGTAATTAATTATTTAAAAATTACATAAATGTAATTTAATTAGTAAATACTTCCTTGAACACAGTCCATATTTAAAATATTCGTTTCACTTACACAGAACACAAATATTTATCTTTAACGACAAGACTATTTTGTTTCCTGGTCGGCTGCAGGCACCGCTAGCAATGAAGTGCCGACTTTGACATTAAATATAAAGGAGGAAATGAACAATTGATCATCCAAACAATCGGTATTCAGTAGTTCCAACATTACTGTAGCCAACCTGATAGTCGAAAATTCCCATCCAGAAACTTTTTGTTTTTCCTTTTTGGCCACGTTTTCAAGATTCTGGCCCACTGTGCGGCGCCCATGTACTGCATATTCTTCACCCAATAGGTTCCCAAATTTTGTGATATCCCCAGTAACTCCAATAACATTTATTCATCTCAGTTAAATATATACAAAGTTGCACGATTATTGAACTAATAAAATGACAATAGTTTGACATGAACACAAATAATTAATCATGTCTGAAAATCTGTATCAAAATTTCACTTAAATAATTAGGAATTTCCAGTATCTACGATTAAACAACAATAAAAACCACAAAATTCATTTAAAACTTGGCTTATATATTTAATTGAAATATCTAATTTCTTTATCAGAGGCAATTAAAGAAAACTAAATTATTAAAGTAGAAATTTTAAAACTTGATCAGATAAAAATCCCATAGGTTCAGAATTAACTATGAAATTCCTTATAGCAAGATATTGCTCAGTTATAAATATGGTTAGGCCTGCAGACATTGTCCCTTTTTTGCAGTAGTAATATTGTATGCTAATAATATAGTTTCCAGGATTAACATTTTTATCTCTCTGAAATAATTTTGTTGGACGATATCCAGGGAAAAACAAGAAGCTACATCTGATCTACCATTCCATTCAATTATATGGCAGCACTGCCAAGCTAGTCAGTATTTCAAATTTATTGTGAATTTTATTGTTCTCTACAACATAATTCTATACTTTCCACTGTAATATATAATGATTCTAAAAACTCATCGATAACTTGGAAATCACCACTTCACCCTACTATTTGCAGGTGCAGCAGTAGCTGGAGTTGGTCCTATGGCTTTGGCAGTGATGCGCTCTATTGCTTCCAAGGTAGTGCCTTTACAAGAGAGGGGTGAGTCTACTGGACAATAAACAGTCTCTGATTTAGTTTAATACAGTTATGTCTCTTTGCCTCATATGTTTTTTACAGTAACCCCATACAAAAACAAAAAGCCAGGAACCCATCTACTATTATGACTGATGGGAACTGTCATGAAGGGATGAGAATGGAAATATCAGATCAAGAGCTTTTTCCACATAAGTAGAAAGGAACAGACCAGAACAGTCAAAAGTTAGGAACTTTATGGGTGACATACTGTTTTATAACAGATTTAAAATAATGAGAAGATTGTGAACGAAGACAGCATGGTTTGTACAAGAAAGATAGTTAAGTAAGTCAACATGAAATGAAAATAAATGCAAAAAGGAGGAAGGTAATTTGATACAAGGACAAAGACATAAAGACTTTTTACCATTACAATGTGGAAAAGCAATTTCCTGTTGAAGACATGAAGTGTAAATCTGAGTATGTGTTCTGATATTAAATTCATTCCAAGTGGATGAGTTTGGCATATTTTAAGGGTAGGTTTTAATGTCTTGCATCTATCAGAGAGGGTAATTAGGGGACTTTCATAGGAAGAGAGGTAACTGGGAGATTAAACAATGAACTGGTCTTTACTTGAGTATCTTGGGATAAAGTAGCACCTATATTATGGATATCAAATACAATATTTGGAAGTGATGCGGATGTGGGTACCGAAAAGTTGTTTTAGGAATTTTTGGTGGAATTCAGTCTGTAAATATGACAAAGAGATTGAGTTGGGAGTCATTGGAAAACAAGAGATAGGTGAAGAGAATGCTGGCGTGTATGAGATATTCATTAGTGACGAGGCTGGATGAATACTGGGAGAAGAATTAGGTTGATTACTTGCAAGCGAAGGGATGACTATGGCCATAAAAAGACTTAGAAGAAGTGGAAAAGTTTTCAGTTTTAGGTATGGTAAAAAGAAATAGAATAAAGTATTGAGGGATTTTTGGAACAACTCTAATTAATAGTGAAAGAATTTTTTTTAAAAATCATCGAATACAAAATTAGAATTTTTGGCAAATTGGCACAGGAGTGCTTGTTCCTTTAATATTAAAAGTTTCATTATAAAATAACCATTGATTTTCATTTTAAACCAGTGAAATCTTAGATAAAAAAAATAAAAAAAATGGTCCTACCTGAACACTTAGGGAGTATGAAAAGGAGTGCATGACCAAGGATGTATTGTGTGGAGTTGTTTAAATAAATTTCTTAGTGTATAACGCTCTTGTTTTCAATCACATAATTTTCTCTATATTATCTAAAATTGATATTTATTAAGTGAAGGATGAATCTTACGGGTAAGTTATCAGTGACTTCCTTACCACACAAAAACTATGTGTTGCTTAGTGTGCTAAGGCTTTGGCCACTGGATTGTGGAGATATTGTCGGGCAGAATTGAGTCCTGGTCCCTGCTACCAGCTGTCCTGATTTTGGTTTTTTGCAGTCATCAAGGTGAATGCTGGGAATGTCCCCAATCTCTGCCTCATAAACAACACATCACACATTTTTCAAATAGATAGCAACACTACTTTCCTCCCTGAGAGGTGTCAGGCTAAGCAGCAAGCTGATCAAATCGCAATGTTGTACCCTGAAAAAAGCTGACCCTGCAATAGTGGGACAGTTGCAAGGAAGAAGAAGAAGACCTGATGTATCACTCTTCCCAGTTGCTTGCTGCCATCACTAGTATTTACCATCAAATTATTAAGAATCATATAACATTTATTTTAAGCAAGAGTGGTGTTTGAAATTATTTGTGAGAAAAGGAATAAAAGTAAATTGCAAGTTATGAGTCTCTTGTGTTGAAAGCAAAAATTTTGTAATTATATGACTCATATGTTTTGGTATGGTCAAATATGATTTAATTAGAACCCAGTGATTAATTAAGTGTCCATACAGGATCAGGGCCGGCGCTACGATTCTCGGGCCCCGGGTAAGCAATCTTAGGCCCTCTTCCCCCCTCCCCCCCAAAAAATAGTATTACTTTATACTTTGGTTTTTTGGATAACTCAAAAAATTTTAATACAAAAATGTTTAAGATTATTGGTGCAGGTTTTAAAATTTGTGTTTGATTTCTATTCATTTAGGCACCCAGGCCATCGGGCTCCCTATTGGTGGCCCAGGGCCCCCTTTGGTGGCCCGGGCCCCGGGTACTTTTGCCCCGCTTAATCCCCCCCTAACGCCAGCCCTGTAAAGGATCAAACCCAGTCTTGTGGTCTCATATATGGCTTGTAGATTGCATTAAACAGATTGAGAACATTTTTCTAATGTATTTTCCAGATTGAGGAAATGTACACTTTTTGAATACAGCAAAGACTAGCAGGCCTCAACCTTAGGTATTACCAGATTACCTATATCAACAAACTTTTAAGATTCATATGGATATTCTTGTTGGTATGTCATTGCTACGAATAATTGAAGGGTTATGTGGAATTAGCATGTCAGTTTCCCTTAGTTCTTGATTATGTATTTTTTTGAGATAGTGAAATATTCTAGGAACCAGAATATTATAAACTTAATGCATGGGGAAACATTAAACATACATGCCTTTGGGTCAAATGAAAAAATTGTTGTTGTCCTTTGCATTAATCTTAAATATATGTAAAGTGTATGCGTGTGGTCTTATAACCTTAAGACAGAGTTTTACTATACTGTGCATTCAACCTCTGTGATAGCAAGACCTATAATTTATTATGGAACCTGAAACCTATGGTATTCATATGAACAAAGCAAAACTCATAAAATGCGTACTTGCATTGGTATTCAAAATCAGAATCCTCAATTTTGAAGGCAAACACCTCAACCACTGAGGTACCATACCATTAATTATTATTATTATTAATCATTATTGCCCTTGAGGACAGTGTTTAAACTCAAATTATTCATGATTATTCAGTTTTTGTTTGTAATTGTCTTCTTCCTCTTCTCTTCCCAAAACCTCTTCATACGCTCACTGTTCCTGTTTCCTTTGTTCAGTCCATTTTGTTCCAGTTTTCTTAATTAATTATTATAGATGAAAAGTGGAGGCAAGATGTTTGACAGAGGGAAAAGTAATCTACTGGCTGATTTAATTACAATGAATTTTGTTAGTTGTGAATTTTCTGTGGGGCATGTGAGAGAGCTAATTAGTATATTGATAATTAATATGTTTCAGGCAAACTGTTTGCATTGCTGGCCGTGGCAGACAATGCAGTTCCTCTGGTATCTGGACCACTGTACTCACAGGTCTATAATGCCACCATCGACACTGTTCCTTCTGCTATCTTCTGGGTCACACTTGCTGCTCAAGTCATAGTGTTCTCCTGTGCACTGTAAGTAGCCTACAGAGCTCATGATACATAAGGCTAACCATATTTGAAACTGATTGCATGAGTTCAATACTAGTCAATGTATCAAAAGTTTTAGGTATCAGTTAGTACTGAAATGGCAAATGTTATCTTACTTAGCCATTGGCATAATAACTATAAAACAATTATAAGGAACAAAATTATTGATACAAATGTATTGATTTCATTTCTGTAAACATGGTACCTCCAGATATATTGACAGTTCAGTGTATCCAACAAGCATGATGGCTACCACAGTCATTGCACAAGTGTGATTCCTGATGTTAGTTTTCTTGATCTGTGTACATGAACAGTGTGTAAAATCCAATAGGAGAATTAGCAGAACTGTATTAATTTCAGCGCTTAGAGGTGAAAATTTGATGACATTCGATCCCAGGGCCAGATTAAGACAGCGCGAGGCCCGTAGAAAATGTGAAGAAGGGGCCCTTGATTTTTGCCGTTCAGGGGAAAATTTTAGAGCTAAAAAAAGAAATCAGACATACAGGTAGATTGAACTGAAAAACTTTAAATTAAAAATCGTGAAATGCGAAAGTAGTAGAGTGGGTAAACAGTCATGGAAGTATATGCTCCATCCCAATTACATTAAACAAATTGCCGAAACTTTTAGCTCCCTTCCTTCAAATACCCAAATATTTCTTAAATGTAACATTTTAAAAAAAGAAAAAAAAAAAAAAAAAAAAAAATGGCATTCAGCCTTATGGTCATTGAGTCAGCAACTGTGTTTATTTTATTAGTCAACTGTGCATATACAATATTCACGTCTTATTATTGATGATAACAAGTACAGCGTTACCGGGGCTAGCTATGAAACAATTTAATTGTGATAAAGTGCTTTCTCGGGTGTCAATTTTCCTTCATACATATTTCCCCGTTTCCTTTTCCCACCTTCTCTTTCCCTCTACTAATTTCAACTTTAAATTCTTTTAGCGTTTTTGGTAAATTATTCATCATTTCTCTTAGTAATTTGTTCCAATCTCTGACCCCCTAAACCACGAAAGAAAATCTTCGCACACCCTTATGCCTAAAATCGAGTGCCAGTTTGTGGTCATGGTCATCTCTCCTAATTCTTCCACCAATATTTTTCCACTCTTCGTCACCAATGTAGACATGATTCTCTTCACCCTCCTCCTGTCTTCCAATGAATACCATTCCAAATCCTTTATCATATTCAGGGCCAGATTAAGACAGCGCGAGGCCCGTAGCAAATGTGAAGAAAAGGTCACTCATCTAGCCTAGGTGCGGGGCCCCCCTAGGAGGTGCAAGGTCCTCTAGAAGGTGAGGCCCATAGCATTTGCTACATGGTTAATCCGGTACTGTTTGATCCTTAATGTGTCAGAAGTTAATGCCATTTGCTACTTCTTCAGTTATGCATTTTGTTGATATAACAATTTTGGTTGCATTCATTATGTTACTTTAAAAGACACTTAAGAAAAAGAAAGAAATTGTGCTTGTATTTATGGCTATTCAAAAATAATTTTTGTTGAAGTTTTTAAGATTTATCTGTATTAAACAGCACTTCAGGAACATGTTTTAGACTAGAAGATATATTTTTTCTATATTGAAGTCTATCAAATTAATTTAAAAATAGAATAGATGCTCCAAAATTGAATCCGGCAGTTAAAGTTATTGAAAACTCTAATTTCCAAGATCAGAATCAAACCAGCAACCATCCCAATAAATTTTTGGTATTGTTCCCATGTAATATGGTAACCTTGAATATAATTATGAGTTCAGAACATTGAACAGGAAAGTGTCATCAAAACATTTATTTTTTACCAAGTCATCAGTTTATCACTGTGAATTGTGAAGGTGGCAAGTTGAGAATCTCACGTTATGTGTTTTGGTGTAGCGTTAGTGCATTATAACAAACTAACATTCCAAATTTCTATGCATACTCTCTATAAAAAATAAATCTGGTCTTACATATTTGGTAAGTAATAGTGATATTTCTCTATACACCTTTAATTGGGATAAATCCTTGATTCTGTGGTGCTGGTTAGTCATAAAGATCTTATGCTGCTAATTCTGATAGTTTCTTCACTTGCTATGAAGTTTGATTATTCAGTACAATTTTGTTTGGAGTATTTGTGGGATAAGGTTTTTATTCTTCTCACAGGGCTCAACCAATCATTGATATGGTTCCTCCCTTATGACAGGTGTTAGGCCACAAGTTCGATGTTGGGGGTTGCAACACTTTGCCTAAACTGTGAACATAAGTTCATTATCTGTATAAGCCTTCTGGTACCTTAATATTTAATAAAACAGTCGCCATGGATTTGTATTATAAACCCCAAACATGAAGAGTATAATTAAATAAGTTCTCTTGACACAGTTCTAGAATCACAAAATACTTATATACTTGAAAAGTTCACTCTTACATTGTAGGTACTAGAATTGTGAATAAGACATCGGACAATAGTTCCAAAAAAGATTGATGGGCTAAGGACATTCACAAGAGAACACAAACACACTAAGTCCCTCTAACATTAGTAAGCATATGATTACGGCACGTTTCAAAGTGCTGCAACAACTACCACCTGGAGCAGTTCTCTCTGCGAACTGTCGCGAAGTTGACTGTTTGAAGATCACTGAAGGACTAGGCAATTTCAACATGGCTGCAGGTATTTTTATCAAGTTTTCACTTTCTGCAACATCAGTAAGAACTTTTGAAAATTAATATCTCCCAATGTACTGGATGGTTTAACTTGCAGTTAATTCATGGACTTCCTGATATCGTATTCTATCTACCTCAATTTAATTTAACTTTCAAAAGGCTTTCTATCAGATTAACCTTGAAGTCTCTTATGTCATCAGCTTTCCAAAGTTTGCCGCACTTCCACAACAATGAATGACAATCTATCTTCAAAATCTTAATTATCTTACCGATGCTTAAACTTTTTACAGAAACCACTATATATACATAATTGTCTCAATTTAGGCTGTCTACTGATATAAATTTCTCAGTTCATTCCTTTTATTTAAAAACTTTATTTTTTCTCTTAATTAAAAGTGGTAATTAAATTTGGCCTAATTAGCTAATTTTACTATCAAAATATGCTAGACACTGCTGACTATAACTGGTGATAAAAGATAAGCTGTGACTTTACTCGATTCAAAGTTATTTCAAATTTTAAATTCTAGCTTTCCTTGCCATGTGGGTTAAAATGTAAACAAACCTAATTATATCTTAAATTAAATTTTTCTGGACATAATTAATACACTTAAAAATGATTCTTACGGTTAGCTTTAGTTGTGAAAATGAATGCAGGAAAATCCATTCAAGTTGAAAATTACTTTACGTGAAATTTCTATCTTCAACATCAGCAACTTCAAAATTGAACTATAGAATGTGTTACTACTGGAGATAGCAGTGGAAATGCTTTTGGCAATCTAATAGGTACCATACACAGGTTTTCACTAAGGCAATAAATCGAAGCAGAATGGTTACCAGCACTTTTTCTTCATGTGTTGATGAAAATAACTGTGATTAGTGTATGCTGAATGTAATATGTGGATGATGGAGAAAAAGAGAAAGGTTGCAACCATCAGAAAGAACTGTAGATGTATGTCCAGGTTTAACATCCCCATCTGACAAGCAATTCACCGTCAACTGTTTCGTATGCCCTTATTCCATGTTGACTCAGATTAAACTCTGGCCTTTGTTGCATTATCTAGTGATTGGTTGCCATTCACTTCTTCTTTTCCTCCCTTAGAACAATCCATCAGCAGGGGGAAATTTCTCCTACAATCATAATTCAGATAATTGTCAGGAACATAACAAAGCAAGATATTTAACTTCATTTCTTTGAATAGAAATTCTTACTCCACTTTACAGTGTTTATTTTCATTCCACATTTACCTTCCCTAGTAGATATGCTGACCAGATCTCTATCTTGTAACATTATGTTATCTGAAAACCATCTAACTGCAGACCACCATGGCCTTTATGACTCATTTATGTTGAGGTCATTAGACTTGGCAGACGATGAGGGCCAAGGAATGGGGAGGAATTTGACCCAATTCTTTTGAAGGCATCACCCCAGCATTCGCCTGGAATGATTTTATGAAAACATTAAAAGCATAAATCCATATGGCCCAGTGGGGATTTGAACCTGTACCATCCCAAATGCTAGTGACTATAGATTTGGGGACATATGACAACAATTCAAAGTGCCAATGACTGACTGCCAGACCTGTTCCATTACAAACTCTGGTGATCTGAACTGAAAACTAGATCAAACTATATTTCAAGGTCGGGCCACACTAGACCGCACCGCACCGTCACTCGGCCGTGTGACGGCTCGCCCCTCTCGCATCCACACTGGTCCGTAGCACGGCCGTGTGACGGACGGGTTCCTACTCGGTCTCCTTTAAAGTATAAGCTTGACTGTTTCATGGAATTAATGTTAAAAAATTACCTTAAAAGTGATTTCAGTATTGTAGCTGCGGCTACCACACGTACTTTATTAGAGAGTACTGTACTTTATAATCTACGAAGGTAATAAAGTACGTTAAAGTACTTTTTTTGTGTGACTCCTGTTATCTCCTAATTGTTTGATCTCTTATGCACAAAAATAGTATTCCAAAACTGTTTTAACAAATGGTCGTCACACTGTATTGAAAGATTTTCGTGTAATTCTATATAGTCACGATTAAATGCCAAGAATCACTCACTTCACATTTAACGTGTTTGTTTTGGTTGAGGTTCCTTTTCGAGTCACTCAATATTTTTTTTAACAAAAAAGAATAAGATGTTATACATTTTTATTTTAATGCAGACCGCAAAGATTCCGTAAAATAATAATAATTACATGTGGTCTAAAAATTCCAGTCACAGAGTTACTTATCGGCTGCGCAGTACACCTCTATCATTGTCACCTTATTTGAAAAGGAAAACTACAGATTAATGTGAAATTTGTAACACGGAGCATCCTAGCATTTTAGCATTAACAAATCAAAGCTTTTCCAGAGGTGAATGTCAATTTTACGATCCATAAAAATTACAGCTTAGACAGGGATTAGAACCAGGGACTTTCATTTCCCCAATCGTACGCCATAACCTTCTGAGACAAGAGACAAATCTGGTTATAATCAAAAATTATTATTCAAACATAATAAAATAAGCGTACTTATAATTTATTTTTGCCATGCCAAAACACAAATGTACTTTATTATATGATTGGATAAATATTTTCCAGTACTTTTAGATTCAGATGCTTTCGGCGAATGATTTGGGTACGGAAGGTCCCCGGTTCAAAATCCGGGTCTCGGATACACTTTTTACAGGCTTTAAAATCGACTTTCACCACTGGCAAAGATTTGATTTGTTAATGCGAACATGCAAGTACTCTAACTACATTTTACGAATATCTGATGAACCTGAAGTGAGGCTGAAAAAAAAGGACTCACTTCTAAAGCAATCAGTAATGTTAAAACAATATTTAGTCGTAAAGGACCGGAAATTTCTGAACTCTTTCTATACAGTTCTCCATATCGACCAGCCCGACAGCAGACAGACACCGGGCCACACCGTCAAAATATTAAAAAAATTTATCCGGGCCAACACACGGCCGAGTGACGGCCGACACGCGGTGTCGTTTGAACTCACTTCAATCGAGTGAGCGACAACAATAAGAAAAATGACAGTGCGGTGCGGCTCGGTCTAGTGTGGCCTGACCTTTAAAAGTGTTACAAATGCATAACATGGCTCTGTTTCACATGAGAAAGTAGACACACAAAAAAATAGAGAAAGTGGATGCATTGACTACATTTCATCCCACTACACACATTTGCACTGTTCACTTTACTTTCCATTCACTCAGCAGGTGCTGGTATATACACATCTAATTCTATACTCACATGGTTAAGATTTATCACTGAAATATCTTCTTTTATGTTCATCATTGCTCTGCTACTTCCATCTTTTGTAAGTGATGGTATTGCTTTTACTATCCTTCTGTGTTTAAATTTGGTCTGCTTTTGCATTGTGCATAATTTACTTAGATGTCGTAATAGCATTGGGGTTGGAGCTACAGATTGAACTGAAATAGTGGTCGTTTCTGTCATTAATGACTGCAATGAATGAACCATTTTTTAAGCAACGAGTATGCACTTGAATTAACAATTCTTACTTAGCCGGCAGTAGTAAGTCAAAAAGAATCATGCAGGTGAATACACCTCGTTTTGTGTCTTAAAACCTAGTAACAGAATAGCATGTTTTAAAAATAACACTAGTTTAGGAAGGTGCATGTTTATGACACCATGAATTGCAATCAACGAAGTAAAAATTTTGAAATGTATAAGATTGTCAAAAGCTATTTATTTTTAATCCATTTTTCAGAACTTGCCATGTATATTTTATGCTTTATATAGTATTAATTTATTCAAATTTAACTTTTATCAAATGATATTAATCCAGTTTCTTTACCCTATGTATATTACCTTTTTCTGTCATAGACCTATAACCTCCAAATAAAAAATAAAATAAAGAAATTCTAGTAGAATGAATGTACGAGGGGGGATCAAATATAAACGGGATTTTATTTTTATTTAAATTCATTTATTGAAAAACACAAGGTAATTACAATTTATTTTTCCACATAGTTTCCTGCTTTGGAATTACATTTTTCCCAGCGTATGGGCGGCGTTTTGATGCCCTCATCATAAAAAGAACATGGTCGTATCAGCAGCCAGTTGCGCACGAAGTCTTCAACACTCTCGTCATCTTCGAATCGTTGCCCTCCTAGAGCTTCTTTAAGAGGTCCGAACAAATGGAAATCGCAGGGCGATAAGTCCGGACTGTAAAGAGGGTGATCAAGTGTAGTCCAGTGCATTTCCTGTAGTTTAGAGACAGTTAGAGATGCAGTACGGGGTCGCGCATTGTCGTGGAGGAGAATGACCTATCGAATCGGTTGGTCTCTTCTTTTGCGGCCATATGCAACTCTCGCCTTGTTCAACAACTCGCAGTAGGAAACAGCATTGATTGTGCGTCACTCATGCAAAAAATCAATCAGCAAAATGCCTCGCTGATCGAAAAAAAACGGTTGAAAGAACCTTACCAGCTGACAGCCGAGTCTTGGCTTTCGCTGGTGCTGCCTCCCCTTTCCTCCGCCACTCCTTACTGGCTTCTTTGGATTCTGGAGTGTAGTGGTGAACCCATGTTTTATCGCAGGTGACGATCCGACTCAAAAATGCATCACCTTCTTCCACAAACCTTGCTGTAAGCCTCTGACAGACTTCCAAACGTCTCAACTTCAGATTTTCGGTCAAAAGGTGAGGGACCCATCTGGAACACACTTTTCGGAGCTGTAGGTGTTTTGTGATGATTGCTTGAGATCTCCCATAACTGATTCCGACTTGTTCTGCAATTTCTGATACTCTCGCCCATCGATCGGCATAAATAATCTCTTTATCCGCACGAATGTTTTCGTCTATAATGCTGGTCCGGGGACGGCGATCGTGTTGCTGATTTTCCACACGTTCTCGTCCTTCCTTGAACTTTTTATGCCAGAAAAACACACGCGTCCTTGATAATGTTTGATCACCGAACTGTGCAGTCAATCTCTGGCAAATTTCCGCCGCTGTAACTCCTTCAAGAGCAAGAAATTTTACAATAATGCGTTGCGCAGTGGAGGGGTGCACCTGTTGCTCCGACATCGTTAGCGTTACTGACTAAACGGCGGAAAATATCTAACAGCAGGCTCTCCCCACTCCTAATGGTCCCGCCTAAGCATAGCAGAAGCGCTGGGTCAGTACTGCCAATTGTTGATTTTCAGGAACAACAATCCCGTTTATATTTGATCCCCCCTCGTAAATAATAGATTAAAACTAATCACAGGTGGTGTAGACGATGCAACATGTTATGATCAAACTCATGTTGGTCCCGAGTCACTGTGATCAGCCACAGTTGAACCCAGCTATGAGGTAAATTTGGAAATGGAGGATCCACTTGGGAAAGGCATATGGGTTGTGCTTGTGGACACCATTGGTAGATTTAGTTTTACTAGTCATGACTTAAACATTAGTAAAAGAAGGAAGGGAAGGGAGTTGTCAGCTAATCTGTAACCCACTTTCAGGAGTGTGCCTACTTTAGATTCAGAGCTGCTAGTGAGGTGTAAAAAAGGTAATCAAATGGATACTAAATACAGACACACAGTTGAAGATGTCATAAATACTTAAGAACTATTTGAAGGTGATAACACTAAAAGGGGCTCGAAGATAATGCTGACATTATTGCAAACACAGTTATGAGTCTGTAACTAGAAAACTGTCTTCATTTTATGTAGAAAATAATAGTTTGGTAGCTTAACAGAGATGCACAAACCACAGAATGGTATATGGGTGGCTTCTTGGTTAAAGGAAGGAGTTCTAGACAAAGAGGTTTACCTTGATGTTTATAGGTTGTGCTGCAGATATTAGGAAGAGTTTTCATATTGCTTAGCCATAATTGCTACAGTAATAGCTTTCATTAATATAAGATAGGCCCATGATAAAGTAAAGTGGACAAGCATACAGTTAAGCCTAAAAAAAGAGAGGAATAGATGAAGATATCTGGGAACTAATAAGTAACATTTATGAGAATTGTGAGGAATGTGTGCGGATAGATAACAGACAAATTGATTTCATATGGAAAGGGGAGTTAGGCAAGGAAGTGTATTGTCATCTGTTTTGATCAATGTGGTAGATGAAGTCATCTCAGAAGTTCAGAGGCACAGAATTAATGGCATATGCTGGTGATATAGTGATATGAGTGGAGACAGAATGGAATCTGCAAAGAGAATTAGAAAAATGGTGAACTGTGATGGGGGAAATGGTCTGGAAATAAACATGGAAGAAACTAAAATAATGATGATAGCAAGTAACACTGGCCTATCAAATGACATGTTACTCGATGGCAACAAAATGGAATGGGTAGAGTAATCTGTTCACTTGGGAAGCAAAGTAACTATCAATGTAAATATAGTGGAGGAAATAGGAAAAAGAATAAGGAAAAGTGGACAAATTTATCACCAGATCAAAGATATAATCTGGTGATGGGACTTAGGGTAGGAAGCAAAATTGCTTTTAAAGTATATTCCAACTTCCTTCTGAGCCCTGATCATGAGGTACATAATTCCCACTGAATACTCCTCAATACCCTCAGATATAGTTCCCCTGTAGATGGAGTACTAACGGTGCATGTAACTTAATGCCAGAGAGACCAAAAATTCTAAGTTTACGGTAGAGTAATAAAGAATTCCATTTGCCTGCACAAGTTTCACAAGCTGCTACATTTAGAATAATTATTCAAAATGGCACTTCCAGTGTCAATGCAGGCATGGCATCATCACACAAAGTTCTGTCATACCTGTTACAATATTCACAGTGTTTGAACAGTGTCGCAGGCAATGAGACTTCTTGTAACAAGATCCTCTTCAGTCTTATTAGGTATCTCATTCACAAGAAGAAATCAAGTGGGGAGAGATCAGGGAAACATGCTGGCCATGGAACAGAACCTCCTCTGCCTATGCTATTTTCAGGGAATGTCTGATCCAGGTGATCACGAACACTCAGTCCAAAGTGAGGTGGGACTCCATCTTGTCGGAACCACAGCCAGGCCCGCCGCTAGCTGTATGAGCGCCCGCGTGCAATACCGATTATGTCGCCCCCTGTCTAACTACAGCCAGTGGTGGATTTAGGAAATTTCCGAACCGGGTCAGAAAACTGTGAGATTGCCGCCCTTTCCAACATCATGTGCCGCCCCCATTGTTGCCGTCCCGAGTGTAGCTGGCCGCCCGAAGCAGCTGTTGAGCTAAAAAAAAAAGGTCGCCCGTTACATAATACATTACGCCGGCGACAATGGAGTGGCAACTATCGCGGGGCGGCGACTGTCGATCACTCGTTTTGCCCCCCCCCCCCCCCCTCGATGTGCCGCCCGCGTGCGGTGCACGCCTTGCACGCCCGCTTACGGCGGCCCTGACCACAGCTGTTGATGAATAACAATTGGGATATATTCCAGGAACCCTACAATTTTAGCAACAACAGTACCACTGTAAAAGGTATCAGTACGATTTTCTCTTATAACTTTCGACTCAGTTGTTTCCAGGAAAGGGTCCCTTACCTCAAATTAATACCTTTACCCTTCTCCATCATCTCTGAAAGTTTGTAACTTCATCCTGTATAATAGGATTAACATGGAATAAGACTGCGAAATGGACAGGGAGATGTGGATAGGTTACCCAGCCAGATGAATCATGATGAAATGAAGCTGATTGCCAAGAAGAGGCAGATTATTAGGTTTTCTTGTCATTATAGGGTATAGGGTTAAATAGTTTTAATGACCTTCAGTGTAAATATCATGGCATAACATTTGATGATAAACTCAGTTGGGAATGATGAAAATTCTTCATTTATTGAAAAAAAATGTTAAAGGGAAGTAAAGGAATGTGGTTACAAAAATCACTTGATTTTGGTGGGGTAGCGTGGTATCCAAGTTATTGGTATCAAATATAGGAGTTGTAAAGGAGTGCATCTAGATTTGTTTTGTGGAAATTACTGTTAACTACAATCAGTTTTGGGTATGATAAAAGGAGTTTTGTTGTGAATCATTGGAAGACAGGTGAACAGTGTTCTGGGAGTGTCTAAGGTGTAGATAGATATTGGCACAAGAAATAAGAATTTTGTTTCAACCAGAACCGCAAGCAGTCTTCAGCCACAAGGATATGTAAAAAATTTCTTTTGTAGATACTGGACTGAAAAATTTATCAAAAATACTGAACAATTTACCAAATAACCTAAAACAATTTAAAATTGAAATTCGTAAAGGGAAAAAGCAGGTGGGTGGCAAAGAATTTAATATTGTACAAAAAAATAATATAAGAATTGAATATAAAATAAAAATACTGGAATGTTAAAGTATGTGTGTGAAGAATTTTTCTTTTGGTTATATCGTCATTCACAATAAAATTAACAATCTTTCAATTCAATTTTTAAAAAATGTAAAAAAAAATGAAAAAATCATTAGTACCTATCTGTAAAGATACTAAACTGCAAGTGCCATGTGTACACAGAATTAACAGTATCACTCATAGTGTTCTTTTTTTCTGGTGCTCTGAATGTGGTGGCTTGTATAATGTTTGTTGTTTCCTCACAGTAGGTACCATTGTTTTGTTTCAGCACTGTGCGTTTGTTGCTTCGTAAGGCACCTCTGGAGACCGAAGAGATTCAAGAGACCGATGGAGCAGAGGCCAAGGGTGGATGAAATCAAACTGCTTACATACACACATTCACATTCCTTGCACCTATGTGCTGTTGCTGTATTAATGTATTTTTTTTACTGTAGTAATGAAGTTAAGTATATGTCAACAATTATTTTACAATATGCCTACAAATCTTCCAGCAACATCCAAAAACCTTTTGATGAAATCCATCTTGTGTAACCAGCTTCCTTTTATAGTATTTTTGTTTTAATGGTAGTACTTGTGACAGTAGTTGAGAAGTTATCATCGTTGTAGACAATTTAATGTTACAAGTAAGTTACAATGACTAAGAACATTTTTGTCCACCAGCCTTTTTGCAAACAGGTAGATGATAAATATGTTACCCATTGCCTCAGCATATTAGGATACTAAGGTTAGATTCTATTTGAACCATATCTCTAATTAACAAATCTGCTTAGGAACTTTTTATTTTATTTCAATTGCCAAAATGACAAGCAAAAAGACAAATTTTTGTCCATTTAATTTATTTGTTGAGTACATTTACCTCCTACAATCAGCAGCCATAGACCAGATGTGTGAACTATAAAATGTTTTAGTTTGCTCCTTTCCTCAAAAAAAAATAAGAGAAGAAGAAGAACATATATTACCAGAACTATATAATGATGATTTTTAGTTTGGGCTCTGTTTTATGTTTATTTACAAGAGTTAATTAATTTTGGCACATTTCAGTTGCATGTTACATAGCCAAATCAAGTTAACAGATACATCCTACTATGACTTATATTTCTCTTACAGTTTGGGAAAATCAATAAAAGCCATGCTGAATTGTATAGTTCTAGGGCAGCATCATCAGAACAATGCCAAACTACAACCAGATTCAATTTAATTTCAACTGTGATGAAGTATACATGCTCCGGTGGCAATACCCCTATACCTACAGCTTCCTATGCCTTGATTTCTCTCTTTCTCTTTGCTTTCCCTCTCCCCCTTCACCTACCAATGTCTGCCTTTTACGAACTACAACTTTAAACTCCTTCAGTGTTTTGGGAAACTGTCCATTATTTCCCTTGGTAATTTATTCTAGTCTCTGAATCGTTTATCTACAAAATCGGATTAAATTAATTTAACTGTTGAAAAACTGGGTGATACATATTTTTTCTAAGTCTAATAGGTTAAAAAACAAGATTTTCAAGTTTTCTAAGTCTAATAGGTTAAAAAACGAGATTTTCAAATTTTTCTGGAGAAGCACAATGAGAAAACTGTGATTATTCTTTCTTTAATGAAAACTCAAACAATACTGCAATTGCAGCTTCTGCCTTGTTTGTCAAGAGTTTGTTAGATATCCTTTAGTTCACCAAAAGCACTCCCACTAGCTTCCCACAGTAGTAAAATATTCTATAGATCAATTGTAAAGTTGCTTATGTTGGACTTAGAAATTTCGAGAAAAGTAGGCCTAATTGTCAACTTGAAGGAATTTCCCTGTAAGCTTTCCCACAGTGACAATTCACCATAAAAATAATTTTAAAGTGTATTTATCATACCGGGAAACGTTTATTTTAAGAGATATTCCCGTTTGTTCACGTTTTGAAATGCGTGGCGGCCGATCTATTTAATTGGTTTGGGAAGTGAACTGAGAATGACACATTACTATGCAATATTTTTATGTCTGTGTCTTGAAAACGAATGGATGAAATTTGATGCGATTTTCACTGCTATGTAGAAATAGTCTCAAGGAAGGTTTATGTTTAATGTAGATTGACCTATTACCTATGGGAGCTGAGGATTTTGGTGCATCAGCTCAGCCAGTAATTTGGCATCAGCACGCTTTCTGGCCAAATTGTAAAAATAAACTATGATGTGTGGAAGAATTATATAATGCAATAAGTATCATGGTACTTATTGTTATCACTAGTTTTCAATGTAGATAAAAAAAAAACTTTTACAGCATGAAATTTGTGCCTGCAGATTGTGAACATTTGAGTGAGGGAAGGCTATATAGAATGCACTGCACATGTAAGACGAAAATTTCAATGGTGGGTTAGCACTAAACAGTTACGTCTCAGCTGTAGCCGAGTGATGTTGTGTTTCGATAAATAGTTTGTGCTTTGCAGGAACACGGCTGCCACCTAAATTGAATTAACCCCAACTCAGGAAAGGTAAGTCATTATTTCACTGTTGCTGTTAAAACTGATAATCACTCTAATATTCTTCAAAAGTTACAAAGTCACAAACTTACGGCATCAGAAATATTCACCAAAGAAATTTAACTGAAGGAATGTTTAACCCATTCGAACAAGACCAACCTCATGACCCCTAACTGAATTACAGTCACATGAGGGATAATAATGCTGTCACACGTTAACTTAACAGTCCACAATGTTTGTCCGGAAGTTTCCCTTGTTCGTCCGTCTTGCCTCGCTCCCGGATTGTGCTACAAAGTAGCGTGGTCTTGCTCCACATGATATTCAAAGACTGCCATGAGGGAAGCTGGGGGCTGCTATTTATAAGAAACGTGTGGGAACGTGTCTTTTCCTCATGCATATGAAAAGTGTCGCTACTCAGCATGTACCCTTCCATGATTGTTGATTGCAACATCTGATGTCTTAAAATCGTTCAGTAAATTCCTGTCTCTCTGATACTTTGATAGTAGTTTGGCAGGCTTATAAATGTTAAAATCAATCCTAATGAAAATTTTTGTAACTTTAATGGATTAGCTATAAAAAATTATTTTATTTGCAATCCTAAGAATGTTTATAGCTCCCACAGTTTTCGAGCTATGAAGCTGAAATAACTTTTAACTTGCTTCAAATTTTCTACTCTTTCATTTGGTAACAAGATCTACTTTTTTACTATATTTTAACAGGGTGAATGAAAAATCATCAACTTAACTTATTGGTATTTCCCAAACTATTGAAGCTATTGACCTAAAAGTTGTTTTAAATGATTCTACATTAACTTTTCAATAATATGATAGAAAAATTTGACTGTAATAACAATTCTTTAATAGCTTTTTCATCCATTTACAATTTCATCCCTTCCCCTCAACAGTTTGAAAACTTCTAGTGGGAACAGTCATTGTGGAATGAATTTTAATTACTTCTTTTACCACTGTCATCCAAAGTCTGGCATACATTCAAAAACTAATTGACGTGCCATTCCTAAAAAAAAAAAAATCCTCTTTCATTGAAACATGGTACCTCTTATCAATAACTTTTTTTCTTCCCTCACGTAAACTATTATCTATACTATTATAAATCTGTAAGCAAGCTGCGTTTGTAGTGAGGCTTGATCTCTAATAACGCAAAAACTACCGCATCAATTTGCATGGTGTTTCCAAATTTTTAAAGCTAATGTTGCTGATCAACATCTGCAGAAGTAGCTAACAACTAATATGTACCATGGGAAGAAGCAAGTCAGTAAAAAACTTCAGAAATGTGAAACTGTAGACCCAGATAATTATACACATTCAGACGGTCACTCCTTTCATAAAGAGACCTGACAAAATTTAGGATTTCCCTTTTTTTTTTACTTTTGCGATTCATTTTTCTGGACCGCAGTACTTCAAAATAAAAAGAATACGTGAATCAAGTATAATCAGCATTTACTTGAATCGTAACAGGTCTGTTGAATTACGAAAAAGTTACATTACTAATATTGAAGACATGTATTGTCTCTGGTAGACTATTATACAGTTTGTCTCTGGAGCAACATTGCTACGTGAACGCTGTACAATACAGCCACAATAAGCCAATACTTAATACGAAATTCAGTTTTTTCTCGAAGAGCGATGTCTGAAAAACAGCTATTATAAATATCAGCAAGTAATAAAACATACTTCTTTCATAATGACTTGTGCGGAATTGCACATATTTGGAAGTACTTTATTCGATTAATATGTCTCGTGGCTATAACGTGCAAATATAACTAGGCATCCGAAAATTCAGGTACATGCGACTCAAATAATTACATAGAAAATACGGATATATTGAAAGAAACTCGAATAAAAAATTTTTCATATCCTAATGCTACACCGCGTAAATTATAAAGCTAAAAGCATCGTCCCTTTGGCCTATAACAAAGCATATCAGCTGTCATCACTGTCCAGGTTGCATTTCAATCGATTTACAATTTGCGATAATTTTGCCACTCCATTTTGACATTTTTGAATTAATTATATCTGACTGAAATAATGACAATAATGATACGACGATTTGAAACCAAGATTAACTCCAATTCACGTAAATTTCTATTTTAAAGCAGGAATAATTGATGGTGTATCAACATAAAATAAAAACCAATATCCAAACAGCAAAAAACAAATAAATCAGAAAAAATTGAGATGCTGTGATTATTGGTAACGAATTTTTATTTCAAATATAACTAGGCATCCTAAAATTCTATTCTACACCGCGTAAGTTTTAAAACCCGTTATGCCTGATGCTAAACAAAACGAGTCAATTGTCTTCTGGTCCAGACTGTTGTTTCGCCAGGTACTTACATGCGACTGAAATAATTACATAGAAAATACGGCTATATTGAAAGAAACTTAAATTAAAAATGTTTCATATCCTAATGCTACACCGCGTAGATTATAAAGCTGCAGGCATCGTCTCTTAGGCCTATAACAAAGCATCATATCAGCTGTCAGGTTGCATTTCAAGCGATTCACAACTTGCGATAATGTTGCCACTCAGAAATAATTGTTTCAGTTACATGCACGTTACTACATAAAGTGTACCATGATCACATCTCAACATTTTTGGATTAATTATATCTGACTGAAAGAATGACAGTAATGATACGACGATTTGAAATCAAGAGTAGCTCCAATTCACGTAAATTTCTATTTTAAAGCAGGAATAATTGATGGTGTATCAACATAAAATAAAACCAATATCCAAAGAACAAAAAATAAAAAACAACAAAAAATAAATAAATCAGAAAAATTGAAAGGCTGTGATTATTGGTAATGAATTTTTATATTTCAGCACACTTCCAAGAGGACTAAGTCGTAGATTACTGCTATATTTACATAAATTTATGGCACCGCGGTTATGTTGCAATCCTCGGTATCCACATTTAAAAATAAACTTTTTTTGTTAAGTATCATGGAAACAATATTTTTCATTATATCCACAGATACATCCTTAACAAAGCTTATACCTAACTATATAATCCCAGGCAAAGTTTACACATAAAATCGCCAAAAAAATTACACATAATGATTATAATATCAGCTTTCTTAACGTTACAACTGTTATATATCCATTTAAATTTTCGTTACCACGGTTAACGTGGAATCCTCCATATCAGCATTTAAAAATATTATGTTTTAGCTGAGTTAAATATTGCTTTCAGAAATAATATTTTTTTATTACTACCACAGATATTCTATATTGTAACTAGTTTATGCTCATCTATATACTCGCAGCCAAAGTTCACGCATAGTGATAATTGCAGCTGTGAAAACGTTTTAATTGTTAGTGCTGTGAGTTGGGTAAGTATAAAAGTTTATGATATGCCCTTGCGAAAGAGATCTAATCTGTCGGGGTCAACTTCTGCAGCTAAAAGATGTCGCCGAAATCGGCTAAATGAGAGTGAAATAGACCGACAACATCGTCTGCAACGTCAAAGAGAACGAGATGAAATAGCTAGAGCAAATGAAAGTAACCTGCACCGAGAAAAGCGATTGACCTCACAACCGGGTTCTATACGCTAAATCCATAGCTTCTGAAAGCGCACAGAAGAAAGAATGTCGTTTGAACCATGAAAGCCTTTCTAAACAATAAATGTTTCTACTTCGCACAATAATTACAACCACGAATTACTACTGTTAATTTTTCAGGAACCTTTTCTACTATTGAATCAATTGCATCACGTTAAAATATGAATAAAAAAACTCTCTGACATCAGTATGAAAACCGAACCTAACGTATTAACCGAAACAAACGAAACTATTCAGAATACATTAACAGTTCATGCCTTTCCACGTTAATGTCTGATAAGAGAATAAAATCGGTAAATAATTTCTACACCTGCCAAGGCATGCGCGCGTGAAGCAGCGGGCAAATGCTAGTTTTAATTATAAATTGCAAGGAAAGGGAAAATGACTCATCACTCACCAAACTTGAAGGCAGCAACGGGAGAAGAACATATATCATGAATACACAAATAAACACAATATTTCAGTTATTAAACCTTATTCATGTTGGAGAAAATGAGTCATGAGGCTCGGGAGGTGTGCACACGTTGAAGGTTGTTACATGACTGGGTGTCATGTAGCAACCTTCAGCATATCTGACTGATGTAGATAAATGAGATATCATATTAAAGATTAAGGTTTCCGCCGTGGTAACATTATATTTTACAAAAGGAATTTTTCGTAATTCGACCCTTAAGGGGCATAAATGTCAATATTTTTCAAATGCATTTAATTCTATCTCCCTGGATACCTAACTGAAATTGACAAAATGAAGTAGGATTATGATGAGTAATATCTCCACTTTGGTGACATCGTATATTAAGAGAGAAATTATATGGAATTCAAGCCTTCAAGAGAAAAAGTATTAATGGTTCTTCAATGCATTTTTGTGCCATTTATCTCCATTAATATATAATTGAAATTGATGAATGAGGTTTCGTTTTAAATATTAAAGTATCTGTTTTGGTCACATCATATTTTAAGAAAAAACTTTCTCCAAATCCAACCCTGAACAGATAAAAATATAATTTCTAAAACTTTTTTTTTTTACCTCACTTGATACCTAACTGAAATCAATAAATGAGGTATCATTTTAAAGACGAAGGTGTTCCATATTTTATGAAAAGAGTTTTTTTCTTTTTAACTTCGACCCTTAAAGGATAAAAGTATCAAAGTTATTTCTACAATGTGTGTGTGAGTTTTTTTTTTTTTTTTTTAAAGAAAACTTCCATTTATCTCCTTCGACACCTAACCGAAATGGATAAATGATATATCGTTTTAAAGATTGAGGTCTCCAATTAGATAAAATCATAAATTAAGAAAGAATTTTTCGGAATTTGATGGTTAGAGTAGTCAAGCGTATGAGACAGTTCAGAGCCAAGTCCCTAGATTGCAGTAGAAGATATCACAGAGATGTCAATAAACTGTTTTTCGGGTATTTTTTCTGTTACAGAAACATTTTTGTTTTGCTATAGAACTCCAAAAAATATTTTATTCCCACAGCAACACATATCACAGAGATGTTGATATGCTTTGTGCATTTTGTTCAGGTTGGTTGTATTTTGTTAAGGTCACAGACAGTTTATCATACATACAGTGTCTTTTAAATTTTTCTAACTGTTTCGTAATATGTTGTAAGTATTTTGCTTCGTACCTATTACACTAAATAAATAAATATTTACTACAAAAGTGCAGTTCTACTTTTCATTATATTACGAGCATTCAACCTAACTATTCATCATATTTTATTCGAGAAATTTTCGTATGGGTCTTCTAGTAAAGAATAATACTCTATAACAAAGTATTGTTGGCACCCGTAGCTCTGACCCCCAAATCACCTTTTACGGAAATTTGTGAACACTGATTCCATGATATAACCACGTGAAAACTCTAAAGGAAACTAAAGACTGAGTAGGAACACGTCCTTCACATGGAAGAGCTAAGGACAAGTGTGAACACGAGAGGGGCGAGCCGTCACTCGGTCGACTGTCGGTGCGGTGACGGTACGGACCAGTATCAGTAAAGTTTGGCCCGAACTTACAGCTTTTAGCAAAATACACACAAGGTGACAAGTGTTGAACGAAATGAAACATAGAAATTTCCCGAGCATAAATCGTAAACGCAAAGTAACCAAAGGGAGTTTTCTGATGGGTGAGATTTAAAGAATAATGAACTTTTCAATCATCATTTACAGTAAAATACAAAAAATATTATTCACTCATAAATTAATTAATTTTGATATCGTTAATCTTACTTTTATACGGATGGGACATTGAATAAATCTAAACGAGGAATTTTATTTAAGCACTTATTTCTATTAACATATTTTTACCTATGAATTAACCAACTTTAATTTAATGTTAGAAGTAATAGCTAAGGATAAAATAAAAATTGTATATTTAAAAAAAAAATAAAAAAATCTTAAGTTGTTTCGCGAGGCCCCGGGCGATTGCCCTGCTCACCACCCCCTCAGGCCGCCTCTGTTTAGAATACTTCATGTAACAGGGTAATAGATAAATGCATTCCAGTTTGTCACTCCACCCCTTCTTCAGCTTACATTCTTTGTTTCTGGAATGAAATCATACTGGAGATGCTTGATAGATGTACAGTTTTACAGTTAAGGCATTGTTTCTGTTTTTCCCATTGGTTAAGCAGAGGAAAGGGGAAAAAAACAATACAAATATGGGAATTTGAACAATGACAACGGTTGTGCTGTCATTGCGTCTGCATTTAATTCAAGTGGTGGGAGTATGGAATCAATCAATCATTCATGATGACTGTTGGTAGCAGTTTATTTTTTTTACTTCTCTATTGCTCTTAATAAAAAGGGAAAGCAAGTTATTTTTATTAAACTCAAATCAGTTTGTTAAAGCATTTCGAGGCTGGAGTGGCTTCTTCATGTAAAATGGTTGATTATTCTTCCTACCTTTGTAACATTCATTAAAAAAAAAATCAGTCAGCCGACTCTAATTGCCCGTAACTGTTTTAACGAAAGAAAAAAATAAAAATGTTGAAGGAATAATAGTAAACTGAGTTCTAAACCACGGCATACAATTCCTATCTTAAGATATATAATCGTTTTAATACCGTATTGTGCATATAAAAATTCGACACTTACCGCCTATGTTGTCAGGTCGAAAAATTAGATCGGTGCAAGCGCAAACGAAAGCAGCTGTCACCAATGGCGTAGCTAGGTTAACAAGGGCCCCAGTGGGGGAAAAAAATAAAAAAATTTGGGCCCTCAGGGCAGATGGGAGACATGTTATATATATATATATAGCTGTACCAAGTCTTGTGAAGTTTGCTGGCAGGGGCTCTCTGCGCTTGGGGCCCCCCTGAGCTGGCTGTCACTCGTAAATGCGCGGCGTTGAATGAACAAGCCAATGTTCATGATGGCAGACGTGTTGTCACTGCATGTTACAATTTATTGACGCAACAATTAGCTGTTTGAACGCCCTTGCACAATACCGATTATGCCGCCCCTTCAAACATTATTTTGCCGTCCCCATTTTCTCGCCACCTAAAACAGTAATGGAGCTAAAAAAAGGAGGGGGGGGGGTCATCGCTATACACTAGATCTGGCACTGACTACAGATACCTATTACCTATGCTCAGTGGGCAGCAAATTTCAAGGCGACCTTTTTTAGCTCCGCTACTGTCCCTGCGCCGGCGCGACGACAATGGAGTGGCAACTATCGGGGCGATGACAGTCGATCGCTCGATTTGCCCTCCCCCCCCTCCCCTGGACGTGCCGCCCGCATGCGGTGCATGCCTTGCACGCACACTTACGGCGGCCCTGTACATATATATTCTGTAATTCACAAAACGTGGGTGGTAGAGGAGGAATAAAGGTGTGGAAAAATTTTCTTCCTTATGTAAGGGAGAGAAATGATGAATAATTTACCAAAAATGCTTAAGGAATTTTAATTTGAAATTCACAGATCGTGAAAGTAGATGGGTACAAGAAAGGGGAAAATGAATGTGTAGGGAAATTGACACCAGAGCTCGTGCTCCATCACAATAAAAGCCATGAATAATTTACCAAATATGCTGAAAGAAATTAAATTTCATAAAGGTCAAAAGCACGTTGATGATGAAATTACATTTGAAAAATAAAGGGTGAATATGGTGTTTCCCATTGCAATTAAATTATTATTATTTTCGAAAATGTGCAGTTATTTTATCCACATAGCTCACAGAGAATAGAGGCGCCTTGTTACATCTTCTTCTTCTTTTTTTCATTTTACACTTAACAAATTCAGTAATTGCATCACTGATGATTTTGTTGCTACTACTGACAAGTGAAGGTACTACTTTAGGGAAACCTATTACTGCTAATGTAAAATATGAAATAAAATTTTATGGAGGAAGATTTTTTTTACCACGACTGTTTTTGCAAATTTTCAGTAGCCTCGAGTGACAAATATATATATATATATTGCATGAAGCTAGCCAAATCATTGATGTAAGTATGTCGCGGGTTCGCGTATTCTAAGGTCTAGGGTATTGATTTGAAGCCTTTATTCAAACTTATCGTAGTTCCGATTCACATCCAGTTGGACCAGCGAGCCAGATCTCACGCTGCGCCAATGTTATCTTTTGTAACAAAGCACGAAGGTCTCAGGTTGAGCACGTACCAAGCCTCTGCTACACACGCCTGTAACTCGGTACATGGCTTACGACTGCGTTATGCTACTTTCTTATCGCAGGTTGCGCCTCACTGAAATTTCAGCAGCCTATACACCGCAGCAGTTTCCCGACTGTGCGGGAGTGCTTACTAAAGGGAACCCACGGCATATAGAATAGCTTTGCTAAGCTTATGTCAGCCTGGAAACCACCACACTATGCAGTCCCCACTACCAGCACTATAACTCCGCCCTGACCATCTCCACTTAGTCCTAGTGAGCCAATTAACATCATCTTTTATCCCCACCAGAATCCATAATGAGTTTTCCTGTAAACTGGGAGCACACGGCCCCAGGCAGTCCAACTTACACCACGGACTCGGGAGTCCATCTCCATCTCCACCTCAGGACTCGACAACATCCAAGATCATCCATCCATGGACGCACCGTTCCACACCATCACCTAACAGGTACTTAAGGCTTGCTTGATCCACTGCTTGCGTGTTCGTCTTCATAACAGTATGTCCACCGCTAGATAGGAATCTAATGCATTCGCCGACAGTCACTCATTTCGATAGGGTTTATTGTGCCTTGCCCTGTAATCAGTCTACCAATGGAATATAGTTAATATGTCAGCCAATCAGTATATCGCAACGTCAGTAATAGTTCACCAATGAGAGATCAATGAATATTAACCAATAAGCATAAAGTATTTCTAGTGACAAATCATTCCTTTGATCAATGTAGCCAATAGTGTAACATGTACGCCGATCTGTCTTCAAGTGTAATAAACCAGTAGTCATTAACATGTGTTGTTATCATTCCTAAAAGATTAGTCACCCCTCCGTGAATATAGATGTATGATAATATTTATGTAAATGTTTAATGCTAATCAGTGAGATTGCGCCGTGTCTATAGTCTCTCAGTAGCTAAGGCTCAGTTACTTCCTTGGCAATATGCCTGCAGACTACCCCCTAAGGTGTAGGCAGGTGCCCAAGGTGAACAACTACAGCTTCCCTCTCTCCAATCTGTCGTATTAAGTGGGAAATTGAAAGGTTTCCGCTCGGCCGATCACACCCACGCGACAAGTACGTAACTGAGTGAGAAACACAAGAGAGTGATATAACTTTAAAGCTGAAGTGGGCACATTGTATTTAAAATAAGTACCATAAATTTTGTAATAAAAGGGTTTAATTCAGTCTTAATTGCATGTTACTAACAACTGCAAATTAATTTATGATACGACATAAAGTTAAATAAATGATGTAAGTTTGCCTTTGCAAAGTATTTTTAAAACTTTGCAAAGGAACAACTACTACTCTTTAACAGAACTTTAACCTCCCAACTCTCACAAACTACACATTCACAAACAAAAAATGCACTTATCACATGCATAGCATAGATA
Organism: Vandiemenella viatica; assembly: GCA_031002005.1. Classification (NCBI taxonomy): domain Eukaryota; kingdom Metazoa; phylum Arthropoda; class Insecta; order Orthoptera; family Morabidae; genus Vandiemenella; species Vandiemenella viatica. The sequence continues at coordinate 188,313,858 of CM061920.1, forward strand.
GTTTCACAGACAGATGGCAACACTTTACATCCCCCATTAACATTTAGTATGACCTGGCAGTAGGTCTAAAATACTTTGCGTCAGCAAGGGCATACAGCCATAAAATCATAGCTCCAAATTTGACCATGCCAACGACGAGTTAAACTCATCAAAATGGTAGGAAAAGATGGTGAATAAGAAGGAGAAAATAAATGAATTCCAAGCACCCTTCCAAACTATGCATAAGAACAAAGTAAAATTTAATGTGATAGTTAAGCCTGCTGATCGTTATGCACAACAGAAAAACGAGAAAACCTGCAAATATACGCCGAAATACTTCACGCTTGGGGTTGCTGTTGGTTAAATACAGGGAAAATGGGCAAGATTGAACTTTTCTTGTGGCTTGGGAGTGAAACCATAATGTATACCTAATTACCTGTTTCTAGAACTACAGTGAAATTAAAATGACGGAATTTCGTAGTCGGTTAAAAATTTTGAATTTCACTAACTTTTAGAGCAACGAGAAAACAAATTAAAATTTTACGTATAAATTCAACTTTGTAAGCTCCATCTATAATTTAAATTTGAGGCATATAAAGATAACAGGATAGAAAGAGATTTCACTTTAGGGGTATATATATCCACATTCACCAGTTTTAGACTTTTCTTACAATTTTGGGGTAATTATCTGTGTAGGAAATTTTGGCTTTCTGTGAGTGAGTGACAGAATTGGTGATTTTTGCATGTGAATAGCTTCCAAACTCTGAGCCGGAACAAAACAAAATTTAGATTGCTGACATCTTTGTATAACAGAAATTTGAGACATGTAGGGTGACCGAAGAAATTGAGATGCAAAAATGGACATAATCGCTTCGAGAAAAGGATAGGCAGTGCCTGTGTTGTCTCAACTTGGACATATTTAGTGGTTTCAGCACATCATATTTTCAGGAGGAGAAAGCTCTCACAAAATATACTGTGGGTCACAATTGTTCAGCGTTCTTATACTAAGGTAATTAGCGAAATATAATTCATGTAACATGCCTGGCAATAGCCTCCAGTTGCTTGGGAGGTGAGTCTGAAATCACCCATTGCTCTAAGAAATGGTATTGTAGTAACCAACGATTTGAAGACACCTTGCTGCTGTCAGGAGATCTAGAAAGACTGACCCATGGACTCTCAAATCAGTCCTCTTCCTATTATCCTGTCTTTAGGCTGTGTCTAGACTCTTAAGGAAACCTAACGTTACATGATTGCCTATGGTTTTACTCCTCATTGACGTCTAAGTCATTACAGTAAGGAAAGAGCTAGGAACAAGGAACGGGAAGGAATTCGGCCATGGCCTTTTGAAGGAACCATTACGGCATTCGCATGGAGTGATTTGAGGAAACCAAGGAAACCCGTATCTGGGTGGCCAGACGAGGATTCGAATGCGAGGCCAGAACGTTAACCGTTCACCCACCACTCTCGGTGATGAGCTGGGATTGAGAAGAGAATCAGCGGATATGAGAAGGAGAGAGGATAACTTAGCTATTGTTAGGCCGGTTACACACTTGGCGGTTTCGTCCGCTCCGGAAATTTCTCCGTCGCCGTCCTTCAGGTAGTGGTGCAAGGGATCAAATGGGAGCTTACACACTTGGCGGAGGGGAAAATCCGCGGTAGCGCTGCCGTCGACGGCAGGTATAAGACCGCGCGCTGCCACTACATTCAACGGTTGTTTGACCGCCCCAGTCCAGACAGTGGCCCATGTGGCCAGATGGGCGCTTGCACACTGGGCGGATTCTAACCGCTTGTGCGTTTTCAGTCTGTGTAAAGTTATCATTTTTTGAATTTAAAAATCGTAATATGAGTTAAGTGGTGATAGATAATGATCTTCTCATTTCGTTAGTGGAAGCTAGACCAGTTTTAAGAGACAAAACAGTGGTTTCTATTAAAGATCGGGACGCTACCAGGAACACTTGGAAAGAAGTGTGCCTTGAAAGTGGAATGATTTTGACGAAATGGAAAATTAGGAAAAATGCCTTTGGATAGTAAACTATTGGTCACGTATTTAAATAAATTTTTACCACTTCAACTAGAATTTGAATAATATTGAATCACATTTTGTAGAAAGATAACTCTGTCCTCATATCTTAGACATTTGCCAAGGAACACTTTCAACATTCAAAATTCTGTCGCTCGACATTGTGAGATTTTTTTTTCTTTTCTTTTTTAACACAGCATTGACGAATACAGTGAGACAAGCTGTTTAGTAAATTCGGCATCATCTTCACCATTTACTTTCGATTTTCTTTGTAAAGTAATTATTTTTAAAACACTCAACATATTACAACTTGTAGTGGTGCCTTAGTGGGCAAGCCACGTTACAATTATCTTTCATACCTTTTGATTAAAAAAGGGGATTTTTAATCTTAATTCTTATGAAGGAGTGAAAATTTCTTAATTTTGCAAGAATCTCGATGTTAGTTGGAATTTAGGAAAAATTGCCAATATGACATTTATTTTCTTATCACTGGCGATTACAAGTCTGAGCGAATTTACCGTTAACATTAACACAGATTGGCAAAATCATAAAAGCAACGCTCAGAGGTACAATTAGCTGTCATGAGCAAGCAAACAATTGTATATTTATTTTAAAATCCATCTCAGAATTAAAATGCAAGAAATAATGACATTTGGAAACAATGAAAATTACAAGTTATTACGATCTTAGACAAAGGTATCATAATACTGTGACTTTACAGTTAAAAGAAAATCATGGGCACCACGTATGAACAATATCATTCGAAAACAATTAGTTCTGGCAAATTATGCCGCTAGCTCAGGGGTTTGGTTCTATTACAAAGTTAGAACATGGATCTATCCTCTCATAGTCGCTTAAGGATTAAGTTTCACGGAATGCACAATCAGATGGCTTGGTCGTAATAAGTTACCATTGTAGTTCTGCGTCTGATGTCTGCGGTGATTGGAGCGGACCCACGGTATGTGAGACTATCTCACAAGGCGGCTACAGGCATTACCGGCTGTGTCGCCGTGATAAGCTTGCTCCAGCAAGCCGGCAGCCAGAAGTCATATAGCAGCAGTTGGCGAGAAGTCAAGTTTCCTAGTCCGCCACAGACTAGACTCGCATAGCATGGACTCGAAGCTCGAATTCCCTCGTCGCTCTTCTCCCTCGCGAGGAAACTTCTCGCTCCGCCCCTCGTAGTCTCGAAGCTCACATATAAAAGAAATTCCCAGGATTTTAAGTTATACGCTCATTTGGATTGGATCTTCAGGTCGGCACCTAATGTCACGTGATATCCCCGATATCTGATTTGCCCCGCTCATATCACAGAGGTCGGACATATTCGGCTAAGTTCGCCGGGATGAGAGCACATTCGGGTGTCGGGCGGCAGGCATTTCCCGCCAGATCCCAGATCCGCGACTTCCTGTCGCCGTGGTTCGGGAAGACCACGATTAGCTTCAAGCCTACGCAGCTCAATAACTCTTTAATATTCGCTTTACCAAGATACACTGTATGTTCACCATTTCATTACAGTCCTCACTTGGAATCTTGCGTACTTTATAAAATTACAACAAAAATCTATTTAGGTGGTCGCCTAAGATTTATGTAAATTACGCTAACATTATGACATATATAATAAAAATGCACCTTGTAACGTGGCGAAAGCGCGTCACGTTACAAACTTAAGCAAAAATGTTTAACTAGTCGTTTGTGCTTGTAAGAATAAAAGCAATGTAGAGCAAACTCAACAATGATGAGTCGGTTACACAGTGAAGTATATGTATTAGTTACAAATAAATGAAAGATTTAGTCATTATATGGCATAGTGTATTTTTCAAACTTTTCTTGTACACCTATTCATATTCACCTAAAGGAGTTTTCACCCTAATTAACATAAAATAAATATAGAGGATTGGAATTATATAAAATTAAATGTTTATCTTTAGTAGGTCCATGAGAAATCAGCTTACTTCAAGGTGATTACCAGCATTTCCATACTTTGAATACAATTCATCAACTGTGTATTTCTCCTTTGAATGACATACTTTAGTTTCGCAAGCAACTCTCGATATAAACATCCCAAATTAATTGAAAAATTTGCTTTTATCGTTCCTCAAATATTCTGTTCTCCATTGGTTTTTTCTTTTCCTATTTCTATGGCGACGGAACCGTTAAAATAAAAATTTTAAAACCTAACTACGAAATAATAAACACCAAATTAACTAAATTAACATCTAATTTCACAATATGAAACTCAAGTCACCAAAAGCAAGGTACTGACGCCAGACCACGTCACCTTTTTCCTGCTCTTCTTAGCAGTGGAAGTTTCACCGCTGAAATGGCAGCGGTAGTTCGACCACTCAATGTGTAAACGCCTCAAATTTGATAGGCGGCGACGGAGAAATTTCCGGAGCGGACGAAACCGCCAAGTGTGTAACCGGCCTTATAGTGGATGGATCAACGGAAGAGTTATTACCATCAGCCATATTTAAGTAAGAGGCGACACTGTTATACGGGTTCCTTACCATAATTTATTGTGCTGTGGGACAATGACAGTAGACAGTTGTAGATAACGCTGCCCTTCATCGCTCGCCAGCAACGAGGGTTACTTCATCGCCGCAACGACAGTAGAGCATTAAGATCAGAGTTCAGAAAAAGTTCAAATTATTCCACATTTCAGTTCCCATGTAGCTGTTTCTTTGAGGTTGAACTCGTCTCTACGACAAAAGGTCTTTCACCACGGATGATAGCAGTCTAACCTTTCACCTATATTGAATGGAGTGCATGGAAATTACCACCGGGGCGTTCGCTCCATCGCAATTAAATAAGAGTTAATTTCCTTTAGCCGTATTATCTGTTGCTTTCCCTGAATAAACTTATTATTACAATCTAGTACGACTTATTCACTTCAAACGATCCGGACAGCGATAAACTGAAGCTACAAACGTATAACCGCACCCATATCTGACAGCAAAGTCTCGTTGGAAACTCTTTTGCTGTTGCTCCACTATTTATCACAGGCCTCTAGCTCATGACCGAAATAAGTTTCAGACTTTAAATTTTCATATGACCCAAAACCGAATATCGTATTTAAAACTTTGTAGAATTATATTATACGGAAGGTTGGAAATATTTTTTTTCCCTACTGCAGGGTGTGCCGTACTGGTATTTAGAGCTCGTCAAGTAGAGGACTATGATATTTTTTCATTTTTTTTTATCACTGGAAATGAAACATGTAGCATTAAAAGTTGTCAATTTTGGAACATTTTTCTAAAATACCTATAATTTAATTGCAAATGAACAGTAGCATCAAGAGAATGCGATGCATTGTGGCGCGGCGTTGGAGAGTCGTGGAGCAAGAGTCTGCTGTCTATCCAGAAAATATGTCTGGCACTGATTTGTGCCAAGCGACTGCCGACCTACCAAATGCGAGATATACGTTCAGGTCATTAGAATACAGAAGCTTACTCGCGTTTACCTGTTGTGTCAACATAGTAAGAATATCTACGAATAGTGAAACGATAACTAGCATTTAAGGTTAGTATTCTCACATTTAAATGCAGCTGCCGCCATTGTTTGGTTTTTCTTCTGCTTAAGCTGCACGATAGCAAGGTTGAAACTCGAAACTTTTGTGTTGGTGCAGAACAGCAAGATTTTATGGAATCCATTTAGATCGGAGTTGTAGCAAGTGAAGAACTTTAATTAAAGTAACCAACCATACTTCGTTAGCTGTTAAATATCCGTTGCATCATGCGGCTCGCGCTTACCTTTTGTGTCCACATTCCGGGAATCGGTATAAATTTTTTTATGATGGCAGTGAGCCGGCAACTATAATCGGAGTGTGTCCAAATGACTGCCGCTATTGGAGCTGATGGCCGCCGTGACGCCGTCAGCTTGATGTCCGTGACGGCGTCTCTCCTCTTATAGGGACGTGTGTGTGTGGGGCGCCTCGCTGCACACCAGCCTGCACCATGTCCCGCGCTGTGACCCTGGCTACGGCTCTGCTTCTACTGTGCGTCTCGGCGGACTGCAGACCTCACCCCAGCGTCATCTCCTACCTCGTGCAAAAGATAAAGGTGAGACGATGAACAAAAGCTTTCATCTATCAATTCATAACAATGAAACCACCACCATAGACTATCATGCAAAATACATCGTTTTTCGGTCTTTTGTTTAAATAAGAAAGCTCTCCTTGACGGTGGTGTCAGGGCAGAGGAGTATTTACAGTTCCATAACTTATTCTTTACCTTCCCCAAGCTTCCGCGATATATAAGATATTGGAGTAGGTATGAAAAGTAGTGCATGGAAATGGAAAGATGACCATGACCACAAGCTAGCACTCGATTTCACGAACAAGGGTTGTGGAAGATTCACTTTTTTAGGTAAGGGTTTCAGGGATTGGAATGAGTTACCAAGAGAAATGATGAATAATTTACCGAAAACGTTGAAAGAATTTAAAGATAAAATTTGTAGAGGGCAAATGTAGCTGGGTGCAGGATAGGGGGAAGATGGGGATGTAGGGAAATTGTCACCAGAGCCTGTGCTCCATTGCAATCAAATTAAATTAATTTAATTAAATAGCAACGGTTTGTGTTGATTATTGCCTGATGGGCATCATAGAGCAGGGTGGAGTGACCAATTAATACTCTGTCAATGAAGCAATCTAACATCTCTTCGAGCGCGAAAATAACAAATTACATACATGAAATGCATTGGCTGACAATAAAATTTCACGAAAATCTGAATATTAAAATATTTTCGAATAACAAGGAAACGGTAAATGTCGTTAAAAGAACATACTAAACCACAAGCTCCGTTTGGTCAGTTGCTAGTCAAAGACACAGCTAAACTGAATGCACTTTAATTTTTTTTTATTATTTTCATTATTTTTTTTATTTTTGGGGGGGGGAGGGGGTTTATGTTTTCTAAATGTAACCCTTCAAATAAATTGATCTATAAATCACAAATATTGAAAAATAGGTAACTCGAGATCACATAAGTCAACAGCTGCACATGCAACTTCTTTTACCATTTGGAGTATTGCGTTTCAAATCTGTCATATATATACGGGCACGAGTTACGTTACCTACGGCCGTTCGCTTTGAATAGTTCGTAATTCATTATTTAACATAATTTTAAAATTACCGTACCCATCATCCCTATTTAAGTATTTCCTCGAAAAGGCTTGACTCATCAATATTAGAACATCCTGAATAATGTAATGTTTCCATTCAAGGACTTCCGTAAGGGCATCGGAAAATTTTTCGGATGCTGCTTTATCAGTGTTCGGTGCATCACAGTTAGTGGTATTTTTTCTTTAAAAAAAAAAAACACGATGGAATTATCTGTTACTTGCAGGAAACGTCTCATCTGCAGCACTTTCGCCAAAAGGCTTTTAAGTCTTCTAAATGAACATGAGATTTTGTATCTAGTTTTGTACCCAGACACCCACGGAGTTTTCTATATTTTCCATAATGGATAACACTCTGGGTTGGCTTTCGTGAGGATTTGGGTTCGATGCCTAATACAGCCATCGTAAGTCCGGTTCATTATATGCTTTTGTAGGGATGGTTACTTAAAAAGATAATAGGTTAATTCTTTTCCGTTCCTAATCCCCAATTCTCTACCGACTCTCACTACTTCGGTGTTGAAGAACCAAAAATAAAGAATAAAAATTTAAATTTTCTTATTTCATTTAAGATATTTTGTAATCTACACTCACTTAAACGGAGCATCGAACGCGTAATTAGGTGGAAAACCTGTATATTTTGTTTCAGATATTGCAGAAAACTCTCTTTATTTTTCCAGTATAATGTGTTTTCTGCACGTTTGTAAACTGTCTCGCCTGAAATATTATTTTCAATATTGGGAATTATTTTGCTTGCCTTGTAAATTTCTTCCGCTAATGATATTTACTTTCCTTCCAACATCCCTTTACAATTGCATTTCTGCAGAATCAAAGTTTGTACCTTTCATTGTTTTTCTGTAAAATGTTAACTGAGATCGCAACCCTAAGTTTGGCTAGATCATCCAGAATGAGGCCTTCTTCGCCATTGTGTCAGCGAACCTAAGCTTAATGTGGAATCCAGGCCAAGGAGTGTTCTGGCGTAGCTCATACGAAGTGTGTGAGAAAAGTAATGAGATTGGTAACACTGCAATCGATCCGGCAACGCTGTGGCTACCGGTCTGTGCTAGACCGGTTTGTTCATCCCTTCCACATGCTGAGTCCGAATTTCAACTCCGTTCAGCCACCACATTATTTTTGTCAGCACCATCAGTGAAGTTGTGTGTTACGAAAATGGAGCATTGGAATTTAGAGCAACGTTGTGCAATAGAGTTTTGTGTTATACTTGGGTAATCCACGAGTGTGACTTTTGTAAAGTTGAAACAGTCCTATGGGGAACATTGCTTATCAAATGCCGAAAAAATGGCGAATGAGCAAATCAAAGATCAAAAAAATGTTGAGTTGCATTTTTGACAGTAGGGATATCGTGCATAAAGAATTTGCTCCTCCAGGACAAACTGTCAACTAAGTGTTTAACAAAGCCATCCTTGAAAGGCTCAGGAAAAGAATGATTCGTGTGAGACCAGACATTGCAGACAAATAGATATTTCATCATGACAAGACTTGTTTCACACGGCTTTGACCCCAAAACGTATTCCTGTTGTTCCTTAACCCCCCCTATTCACCTGATTTAAGTAATTATGACTATTTCCTTTTCCCGCAATTGAAACATGTCTTAAAAGGACGTCATTTTGGAACTCTGGAGAACATTCAAAAGACTGTGACCGACCAGTTAACAGCCCTTCCAGTTGAAGCCTTCCAGCGTTGCAACCAAGAGTGGAAACAACGACTCCGCCGGTGAATAGCTGCCCAAGGGAGCTGCTTTGAAAGGGATAATATTTTTGTTTGAAAAAAATAAAAACTTTGTCAAGTAAAAAGTCAGTCTCATTACTTTTCTCACACACCTGGCATGAAAAAAGCACAACTAGCAGATAGCTCTTCTTAGGCACTAAAATAGATTATTTTGTAATTTTCATGTTTCTCTCACCATTATTTTCAAATATGAGGTCAACTTAAGTCTGCCTTCAAATACTACTAAGAGATTTATTTTCTAGAGAATTATTTGTTGTTTTCCTTTCCGTTCGACAGACAGTATAAAACATTGTCTGCAAAAAAACGGTTGGGTGAAAAATTTGTTGTGTTGCGGACGGTTTTATGCAACTTCAAGGAAATGGAATGAAAGACAGTATAATTTATCAGACTTGTTTGTGAGAGCTGACCTCACACTCGATATATCAGAATTCGGTTCCTTTCGCAAAAACTTGGATCTTCCGCGTTAAATTGCAATTCGTTTTATCAGTTCCGTCAACTGTAACTCGTTTCTGTCACATTAGCAATTGCAGCCAAGCAATTCGATGTGGGGAATGCTGTACCATGCAACATCATCCCCAAGTGGCTAGTTTTATTTATTTTGAAGTGATAAATGTAAATGATGGTGTGTTTAAACATCTTCGGGTACCATGCCATTTTTCATATTCGTAGGAGAAAAATCAAGTCCTTTGTAATTAACTACTAATTGCTATGTATGTTTAAAAAGCAATTTCGATTAAAGTCTTCGTCGAAATCTAACAGAAAACAACAAAACAGAAACTACGGTTTTATCTTCATTCTGCCATTACGGCATCAACTACGAAGGAATTCAGGTGCAAGAAAATGTAAATTAATTTTTTTTTTATGTTCTCATGATTAATATTACTAGACGACCCATGCGAAAATTTCGCGAATAAAATGCGATGAATAGTGAGGTTGAATGCTTGTAATATAATGAAAAGTAGAACCGTACTTTTATAGCAAATTATTTTTTTTTTAGTGTAATAGGTACCCATCAAAATACTTACAACATATTACGAAACAGTTAGGAAAATTTAAAACACTCTGTATTTACGACAAACTGTCACTGACCTCAACAGGATACAACCAGCCTGAACCAAATACACATAACATATCCACATCTCTGAAATATCTGTTGCTGTGCGAATAAAATGTTTACATTGGAATTGTATAGCAAAACGATAGTGTTTCCGTAACAGAAAAAAATATACAAAAAGATACTTATTGAATAAAAAGATTTATTGATATCTCTGTGATATCTGCTGCTGCAATCTAGGGACTTGGCTTTGAATTTTCTCATACGCGCTACCACTTATAAAGCACCAAATTCCGAAAAATTCTTTCTTAATTTATAATTTTACCTAACTCGAAACCTAAATCTTTAAAAATGAAATGATATTTATCGATTTCGGCTAGGTATCGAAGAAGATAAATGAAATTACTTGTAATTAAAAAAAAAACATGTTGTAGAAATAATATTGATACTTTTGCCCTTTAAGGGTCGAATTACGAAAAATTCCTTTCTTAAAATATAATATTACCACGGCGGGCTCCTTAATCTTTACTAAGATACATCATTAATCTATATCGGTTAGATATGAAGGGATATAAATGGCTCGTGATAACAAAAACGCGTTGCAGAAATTTTAATACTTTTGCCCTTTAAGGATCAAATTCAGAAAATTTTCTGTCTTAATATACGATGCCACCAAAGCGGAGATATAATCTTTAAATAACACATCATTAAATGATTTCATATACGTATCCAGTGACATAAATGACTTGTAACACAAAAATAGCATTTTAGACATCCGAAAAATTCCTTTCTTGAAATATGATGTTTCCACGGTGGAGTCATTAATCTTTATTCTGATACCTCATTTATCTATATCGGTTTGGTAGGAAGGTAGATAAATTGCTCGTGACACATAAACGCTTTGAAGAAATATTAATACTTTTTCCCTTTAAGTGTCGAATTTTGAAAAATTCCTGTCTTAATATATGATGTCACCAAAGCGAAGATCTTAATATTTAAAATGATACTTCATTAAGCGAATTCAGATAGGTATCCAGGAAGATAAATGACTCATAACACAAAAACAGCATTTTAGAATTGTTCACATTTTTTCCCTTTAAGGGTCGAATTCCGAAAAATTTCTTACCTAAAATATGATGTGACCAAAGTGGCGACCATAAGCTTTAATAATTCATTTATTTTGTTTAAGTATTAAGGGAAATAATGGCTTGTGTCAAAAAAAAACCTTATAGAAATAATATATATGATTCAGATATGTGTCCTTTAAGGGTCGAATTCCGAAAAATTCCTTTCTTAAAATATGACTTGACCATAGCGGCGACCATAAGCTTTAATATGACTCCTAATTGATTGGTTTCGGTTAAGTATTAAGGGAGATAATGGCTTGTGACAAAAACACACCTCATAGAAATAATATATACAAGGCGACCCGTGCGAAAATTTTGCGAATAAAATGCGATGAATAGTGAGGTTGAATGTTTGTAATATAATGAAAAGTAGAACCGTACTTTTGTAGCAAATATATATATATTTTTTAATGTAATAAGTACCTACGCATCAAAATTCTCGCAACATATTATGAAACAGTTAGGAAAATTTAAAACACTGTACTTATGACTAACTGTCACTGACCTTAACAGAATAAAAACAACCTGAACAAAATGCACACAACATCTCTGAAATATTATGTTGCTGTGCGAATAAAATGTTTACATTGTTATTGTATAGCAAAACGATAGTGTTTCCGTAACAGAAAAAAATATCCGAAAAGCTACTTATTGAATAAAAAAAGGTTTATTGACATCTCTGTGATAACCGCTGCTGCAATCTAGGGACTTGGCTCTGAACGTTCTCATACACGCCATCACTTTAAGCACCAAATTCGGAAAAATTCTTTCTTAATTTTTGATTTTATCTAGCTAGAGACCTTAATTTTTAAAACGTTATGTTATTTATAGATTTCAGGTAGGTATCGAAGAAGATAAATGGCTTGTAATAAAAAAAAAACACGTTGTACAAATAATATTGATACTTTTGCCCTTTAAGGGTCGAAGTCCAAAAAATTCCTTTCATAAAATATGGTGTGACCAAAGCAGCCACAATGGTCTTTAAAATGATGCCTCGATTTCGGTTAGTTATCAAGCGAGGTAAAAAAAAAGTTTTGAGAAATGATGATATTTTTGCCCATTAAGGGTTGAATATGGAAAAAGTTTTTTCTTAAAATACGATGTGACCATAGCGGATAATTTGATATTTAAATCGATACCTCATTTATTGATTTCGGTTAGGTATCAAGGGAAGTAAATAGCTGGTGACAGAAAAATGCGTTGTAAAAATATTTATACTTTTGACCTCTAAGTTAGAATTTAAAAAAATTTCTTTCTTAAAATGTGGTAATGGAACCGAAAAGATTATGAAGACCTCAATATTTTAAATGATACCTCGTTTATCACTTTTGTTTAATTGTCAAGGGAGAGAAATAGCTCGAGATACAAAAAACGCATTTTAGAAAAGTTGAATTTTTTCCCTTTAAGGTTCAAATTACGAAAAATTCCTTTCTTAAAATATAACACTACCACGGCGGAGACCTTAGTTTTTAATATGATATCTCATTTATCAATATCGGTTAGATATCAAGGGAGATAAATGGATTGTGACACAAAAATGCGTTGTAGAACCATTTATACTTTTTCCCTTTAAGGGTTGAATTCGAAAAACTTCTTTACAAAAATATGATGTAACCAAAGCTGAGACAATATTCCTCATAATCTTGTAAGAACGAAGACTTTCCCGGCGTATGACTGCAATGTAGTCTTCACGGATGTACCGCCGGATAGTGTTGTGGAAACACAATATTTCAACGGCTGGCTCTGCCGTCTTCTTTAGGTGTAGAGACATCTGTAATGGTCGGCTGACCCACAGATACTGGTATCTGTGGGTATAAACGCTTCTGGGTTCATGTTACAAGCTGCTCGAAAACGCCATCTACAACAGGATCTCAGAAAAAATCCTTGACTTCATACCAACTGAGCAGGCAGGATTTCGACCAAACCGGAATTGTTGCGACCAAGTAATGGTGCTTACCAACCATATCGTAAAAGGATTCCAAAATCGGAAAATGACCTTTGCAGTGTTTATAGATTTGACTGCAGCATATGACACAGTCTGGAGGAAGGGAATGATCCTGAAATTCCTTAGGATTATCCCGTGCAAAACGATTGCATCTCTGTTGAATGACATGCTATGTAATCGAATGATTGAGGTTCATCCAAATGGGAATAGAAGCAAATATTACAGAGTAAACAACGGGCTACCACAAGGATATGTCCTTGCTCCACTACTTTTCAACATCTACACCGCAGACTTGCCATCTACCACTTCCAGGAAGTTAATATACGCTGATGACATAGTCATGACAGCACAATCTAGCGACTTCAAACCATATGAAGAAATCCTCGCAACTGATCTTCAGAAACTGAATGAGTACTTCAATACTTAGCGCCTGAAACTGAATATAAATAAGATAGAGGTCAGCTCATTTCACCTAAACAATAGAAAAGCCCATTATAGACCTCAAAATTCAGAGACCAATTGCTTAAATACAATCCTCATCCAAAATATCTAGGTGTTGCTCTTGACCGGTCATTGACATATAAGGATCATAACCATAAAACAGCGGCAAAAGTAAAAATTCGAAATAACATCCTTCACAAACTTTCAGGAACGGGTTGGGGAGCACATGCCACAGCTCTCAGAACATCAGCTCCTGCTCTGGTATACTCAACTGCCGAATACTGCAGTCCAGTATGGCTAAATAGCAGTCACACAAAAAAGATTGACGTTCAAATAAATGACACAATGAGAACAATATCTGTAACTGTTAAATCTACACCTGCAGACTGGCTGCCTGTACTCTCTAACATCGCCCCGCCAAGTCTCTCGGAATTTACGGGAATTAGGTGACTCGTGTGTGCAGATGTGGTGCCAACTCCTTCCAGCGACCTACCAATGCCTCATTGTTTCCATGCCAAGACGCGTCGCCGCTGTTATCCGTGCCAAAGGCGGACATATCGGCTATTAGGTAGGAGGTCATAATGTTGTAGCTGATCAGTGTATATACCTAAACATTTGACTTCTTTCCACATTTAATTTCATTATTTAAGAAACAAGAGAAGATTGTGTTTTTTCTTATTATGATCACGTTCCAGCAGAAAAGGAGACGTCTGCATTATCTGTAGGCTAGGCTGCTATATAAAGTTTCCGCAATGGGGTTTGTAATTTGTGTGGTTGGTCCAAATAGTGACTCTTCTTCGAATGTTAGTGATATGCTGTTGTTCGCAGGGACTGTTCCACGACCAGGAAAATCCGCCGCCAGTTACCACACCACTACCCACAACTTCTCCAGCATCATCGTCGGCGGGTGACGTAGACGACACCTACTGGCCGCGGGATGGAGTTCACGCCCATGCCCACGCCGGATTCGCCTTCGATCAGCACCAGTACGGGCAACCAGAAGCACCGCAGATACCATACGGCGCGCACGAACACCAGGTTCTGCACGTACCATGAGGCTCCTCTACAACATGCACAGCAGTGTCTGCAGAGCGCAGGACAGTTACACATCCCTCAACAACCTCCCAAGAATCACAAACGAGCACAGCACTCTGGACACGGCTTGCAATAGAGTATTTCGGAGTAAGGAAGGCAAGAAATGGACCTTTGGTGAAAGATGTATAGTTTAAAAATCCGTAACCGCTACTCCTACATAATATGGTCCCAGATGAGCATAAAAGCGTCCCCCTTTCAAACAATATCATCTTCCTGGATGGTTCACCTTCAAGACTTCACATAGGCTGTTAGAATGAGCGCTGAAATGTTCTAAATCTCTGATAATTTCTACATTCTCCACGATGCTACAATTTGGAATAATTTGTGTTTCTGTTATTACGAGCGTTTATGAATATCGGTAATGCAGTATCCTAGTTCAGATCTTAGTTGTAAAATACAGAAATCGTTACAGCCTATGATCTTCGGCCGAATGCTGGATCTTAGGAGTAAATGGATCCTAGGAGTAAATAATAGTGCAATAGAAAGGAACTTTAATTTTGGCGTACACTGACTACTACTCGCAGTTTTTAAATTTGTTATTCAGGTAAAAGTCATGCAGAAATCATAATTGTTTAAAATATTCTGTAACCGGATTAATGATGGCATCATCAACGTGCTTAAAAGAAATGGTTGGTAGTGGCCCATTTTTTGTTGATTTCTTTCCAGCCTGTCTTCGTTTATGCCATATCTTTTTCTTCTTTTTTTTAACTCAATATTTCTACTGTCACTAATGATATCACAGTTGTGGAGTTCTTTAGGTGCAAAAAGCATCTTAAAGTTGATTTAGAAGTAAATTGCTTGTTGTGATATTAATACTAAGTCACACGTCCAGATGTAAAAAATGTAATTATCTATTTATACTTTTTCTTCCTTCTCCTCAGAGAAATTTTCTTTGTCAATCAAAGTAATTGGTTCCTCGTTTTCCTTTGCGCAAAGTTGGTTACATCTTTTTTTTCTTGTCTTGGTAATCGTCAGTTATAAAACTGGCAAATAACTCTAGTGTCTTCATCCTGCAGCAAGGACTTCTGAGTTAAAAAATGCAGCAATGTCACCATAAATCATCATCGTATATATCAGATAATAATTTTACTAGAAATATTATATAATTAATCCCATTCTTCCGGTTCTCAAAGATCTGCTAATGAACCATAATGCTTACAGACTCTGATGAAGTATAAATCACCCATTCAGTTTTAGGCATGTTGCAGTTTTTCTGATTTTTCTTTTGGAATCTATCATAACCGTAAGTGTAATAAATTTAATAAAGAAAATACCTCATATTCGTCTCGAACAGCGTTGTCTGAAAAATTCTCGGTGACGTTACATCTAAAATAAATTTATTGCAGTCACCAAAAAAATAATTTAAAATTCTTTTTCTTATTAGAACTATAAATTTGTTTAGTTTTCGTGATTCAAAACGTCGTTGCAAAACTGTTTTGGCCTAAGAATATAGGGGAAGGTGTAGTTTTCCGTAATAAATCATATAATATTGGCTTCATTTGGACTATTTTCCAATGGAAAGTGATAATCATCCTGTCTTTAGTATTCTACTGTGTGTAGGCCTAACGCTCTAAACGAGGCACCGATTTTCTCTTTCTTTTTTAAAAACAGTAATCTTGTTTAACTTTAGTGGATGTATGAAAGATTTTAATTGTATCTCACACGACAAGAAGTTTAGGTAATAAAAAATACTGAATAGTGCTTCATTACCATTTGTTACAAGTTATCATAGAATAATAGTTGTTTCCCAATCTAACTAAGAACGATAACTATTATTTTACTCAGCACCTGTTGATAAAGAGAAATGAATACCAATATTTAGTAGTTATAAACATGGAACCTGTTTGCGAGTTGCCATGTGGCTCACTTTCTTATTCTAAACTTTAACTACGATTAGACGCTTAAACCTGATGCAGGATTCTCGCTATTGCTACCAAAATATTTTCATGATCAGTTAGGATGACCAGTTCGAAGCACTCCATCACATTGACTAGAGTGAAATGTTGTTGAAACACTACTTCTGTAGACACGCTTTAGATTACCAAATAATGTCTACGAGGGCCATGTATATATTTATTTAATGCTCTGTCAGACTGTAATCTGACTGATTGTTTTGTACAATTTTGATTAAATTTCTTATCCGATTTCGCTAAGGCGTTTTAAATCCGATCGCCAGGCCGGTTGAATAAAAGAAACAGTTCGAAGTTCATTGAGTTAAAGTTTCTACGAACAATGAGAGAATTAATATTGTTGTAATACACATTTTATTCAAAAACTGTTCAACAAAAAAATTGCCTTTGGACACCAATCGAATATTAACTCTCGTTTTGCTGTAGGAAATGTTTTTCAAAAAATACAAAATTAAGAAAAATATTGAACCTACTAATTATAATAGGGAGGTGTGAGGCAAAAGAGGTAAATAAGAAAAAAACATTAAACATAATACTCGAAACAGCTAAACAAGCAATTAACAGCAACATAGAGGGAAGCTAAGTGCCATATTGTCTCTGCTAAGTGCTGGGCGATGAAAAATAACATTGTTGGTGGAAAGAAGTGAATGAGTCATCTAGTAATTTCTACGGATATGTTAGAAAACTGAAGGGAAGAGGTATTCTGACAACTGTGGATAGCGATGGTATTGAGGATATGAAAAAAGGCAGAGATATTAAGCACCCGGTTTGATGAGGACCATTGGAGATTTTATCTAAGGGAGGAGAGCGAAAACATCACAGAACCTTCCCCATATAGGCAGAAATGAACAGACTAAAAAACTAGAAATGGATCAGCAAAATATTACGAAGAAACTAATAAAACTAGAAGTACAAATGTATTAAAGATATGGGGATAAGAAATTGTGGAATTCCTTAAAATATTTTTTCATATTGAATATGCACACTTGCTGCTTATCAGAAAACTCGAAAAGTACCATCATAATATGTGTCCATAAAGGAGGAGAAACAAGCGGGGCTGAAAGTCAGTTATGGAACAGTTAGTTTAAGATCACCATGGATAAGTTGAATGGTATGAAACCACAACAGAAACATCCGTAAGAAAAGAGAATGGGGCTACTTGACACCAAAAAGGAAAATATGAAACCTTAATTTACAATAATAGAGTAAATTATAAGGATTCCAAAAATCAAATTTATTTGTTCGGTAAGAGTTAAAAATATTATTTTTAATAAAATAAAATAGCTAGCTGTTAGTGATGTGATGCGAAACACCAATCAGAGCGCATACCGTTGCCTCAATTTAACTCCTTTGTATTACCGTCTGTTGACAATGTGTGCGTCGTATAATGAAGGTTTTTAAGGTTTCAGTGCTGGTTATAAATCAATTAAACTTCTTACATTTGAAATAAAAGTTAATTTACCAAGATAAACAGCTCGAATTTGCACAAAATTGATGTGACGGTACTGGGAAGGTTTTTTGCATCTAACACCGAATTCTGTTCAGTAGAATTCCGGAACGTCAAAACGTCCAAGTAAGTATATTTATTCTTTTAGTCTTATTATCATATTACGACAAAATGTTAGAATATAATGTATTTTAGAAGCGTGCGTGATAGTGAAACCGTTTTTAATATATTTTTTTTTTTTTAATTTTAATTGCAATGGAGCACAGGCTCCGGTGGCAATTTTCCCTACAACAGCTATCTTCCCCCTATCCTGCACCCACCTACATTTGCCCTCTACAAATTTTTTCTTTAAATTCCTTCAAAGTTTTCGGTAAATTATTCATCGTTTCTCTTGGTAACTCATTCCAATCCCTGACACCCTTACCTAAAAAAGAGAATCTTCCTACACCCTTGTGCCTGAATCGAGTGCCAGCTTGTGGTCATGGTCATCTTTTCCCTTCCATGCACTACTTTTCATACCTACTGCAATATCTTTCCATGCCTCATCACCAGTATATGCCCTGTACACTCCCATGACCCTCCTCATCCTCCTCCTGTCTTGCAATGAATCCCATTCCAGCTCCTTTATCATATCCGTCACTGATTGCATTCTGCGATAATTTCCAGAAACAAATCTAGCAGCCCTTCTTTGCACCCTCTCCAACTCCTGTATTTGATACGTAAAATGAGGGTCCCATACTACACTACCATATTCGAGCAATGGTCTGACCAAAGTTTTGTAACCCAATTCCTTGACTTCTCTCGTACATCCCCTCATAACTCTCTCCAACAAGTGCAGAACTCTGAAACCTTTTCCTACCACCTGTCCTATGTGTCCTGCCCAGTTAAGTTTGTTATCAAAAGTAATTCCAAGATATTTGCATTTCAAGTCTTCAGCAAGCAATTCTTTCCCCACCTTATATTCATAATTAACCTTTTGTTTTTATTTGTGTATCTAATAAGCTGACTCTTCTTTGCATTTATCTTCATTCCATGTTTACTAACCCAATTAGATATCCTGTCCAGATCACCCTGCAACTGTTTACAATCCTCTATCGTTTTGATTCTTTTATACAGCATTATGTCATCTGCAAACAAATTAGCACAAATATCTAATTTGTGATTTTAGTCAGCGGATCCACATTTCGACCACAATTTCGAATATTTCATCTTAATAAATTTTTTTTTAGATTTTTAATATGATTGTTGCTGTGCAGAAGCTTGTGCAGTTTTTAAGCGTTAATATAATTATTACTTAAAAATCCTTGAGTGATTTCTTGAAGTTTATTGGCGCTGCGGGAAAAGCATGTTTACATTCGATCAACGTTATATTTTCGAGAGTAACGTTGTGAAAGTATAAAGTTTTTTTCCTTTATGTATTAGTGGTTTTACACTTTGTTCTACAACTAAAAATTTATTTTGTTCCCATTTTCAAAAAAAAAAAAAAAAACTATCGACTTATTTAGATCAAACTGCTGGTTGCGATTGTTTGCAGACGAGGCAGTTATCTAAAGGGAAATAAGGTGCTCTGACGATTGCTTAGAATTTCAGCGCGATTTGGATGCTATTTCCGAATGGTGCCGTAAATGGCAGCTTACACTTAATTGCAAAAAGTGCAAGGCAATGCGAATAAGAAACAAAAATAATCAGTTTGTTCACGAGTACAAAGTAAATTCTAT
>CM061920.1:188334452-188494547 GCA_031002005.1 Vandiemenella viatica
TCCGCCAGACTCTTCCCGTTATTGAGAGAGGTACTCCGGCAGATGAAATGAACGCATGTTCTCAAGGCGTCGCCACTATGGGCTACGGTGGAAAAGCTAAATCTCATCACCAACCTGTGAGTCCAGTTATATAACGATCTAGAATCAGATTCATACGCCCAATAGCTGCTGGAAATTGGAGATGGTCGTCTGCAAACAGAAGAGGATGGAATGATTCACTTCACATCTGATTTCTGCAATGTTGTCAGCTCTGAACACGAGCTCATTACTAATGTTTTCCAGATATACAACTAAATATTAACGACGAAAACTGGTTATGTGAGAGGACAATACTTGCTCCGAAAAATGACTCTGTTGCCAAAATAAGTAAACAAATATTACAGGTAATAGCAGGAGAAGTGACAACATACTCTTCCATCGATACTGTAATGTCAACTGACGATGCTGCCACCTATCCCGTCGAGTTTTTAAACTCTTTGGAATTATCTGGGGTGCCGTCCCACAAACTGGAGCTAAAGGTTGGCGCTCCAGTTCTCCTGATGCGTAATCTCGACCCCCCAAGATTGTGCAATGGCACCAGATTACGAATAACAGAACTAGGAAGAAACATCGTGAAGGCGACAATTCTTACCGGTGCATCTAAAGGGGAAGCCGTATTAATTCCGCGTATTCCAATCATTCCGAGTAATATTCCCTTTCAATTTAAAAGATTACAGTTCCCATTAAAAACTGCATTTTCAATGACAATTAATAAATCACAGGGTCAAACGTTAAAAGTGGTGGGAATATATTTGGATACTCCTTGCTTTTCCCATGGTCAATTATATGTTGCCTGCTCGCGGGTATCGACTGCAAAAAATTTACATGTTTTTTCAGAAAATAACAAGTCATACAATATTGTATATACCGATTTATTAAAGTGAAAATACTCCTAACATACAGAATATTTTTATTGTTTTAAAAATTCAATGTAGTTGTTGTGGAACATAAATAAATGTTTCTTCTTTTACTGCAATATTTCTTACTACTATTACTAATAAAATAGCTCTAATATAAAGTGTATGGTCGTATAGACCTGATGACAAGGCTTCTTTACGTCTGCACAGTCAGCCCCTTTCATAGCCCCTTAACCTAACCCAGTAATCCTACTGGACGAAATGATCTACAGTTCAACGTGGAATCAGAACCAAGTGTATTCTGGCGTACTTCACATTACACAACAACCTATGTCAAAGGATCTATGAAAATCCTCGCCGACACTGGGATTCAAGCTGGGGACTTTTCCATCTCCAGCTGGACGCCCTGACCACTGAGCAACCACACCTCTCAAGAAAATCATATTACTTACAACACTCTTCAACGCGGACGAAGTCGCGGGTAACTGCTAGTAATAATATAAATAAAATTAGAATCATGTTAAAAGAGGATACTTATTAAACTTAAAACAACACCTGTCTCAATGTCAAACATCGGTTGAAACCCAAGCCCTGTTGTCGAGACCTCTGTTTATCCATTATTTTCCAAAACCGTCCAGAAGAACGCCAATGGTCGCCGTTTTCGGCGTATTTAATGTCTCTCGATTTTAAGGTCTGTAAAATATGGATAGCATCATCACAGTGTAATTATAGATGACGATTTAGCTTAATCAAGGCGCTGTATCCTTCTGAAACTACTTCTTTTCTTATGGAATTCCTTCTTATTTCCTGCCATACTAAACATCTCTTTCTTCTGCCTCATAAGCATATGTTTTTATCTCGGTTAGAAAAATTGGGAAGCCTCAAGATAAGCATGGCTGGAGGTAGTAGTCGTTTGTAAAGCATTTTATTATTATTATTATTTTGCGGTTTTAAACACGGGTTCTGTCTGGTGTATGGTACCTACACCTTAACGTGACATCTAAACTAGCATACTTAATATACACTTAACAAACTTTACGAAGGGTAGGACAGACCGTGGTGGGTGAGCGGTTAACGCTCTGGCCTCGCATTCGGGAGGACGCCTGTTCGAATCCAGATTTTGGTTTTCCATGGTTTCCCCAAATCACTCCAGCCGAATGCCGGGATGCTTCCTACAAAAAGGCCATGGCCGAATTCCTTCCCTTTCCTTATCCCCAGTCCCATTCCGCCTCTAATGACCTCGAAGTCAACGAGACGTAAAGCGGTAAGTAAAAAAAAAAAAAAAAAAAAAAAAAAAAAAAAAAAAAAAAAAAAAAAAAAACGAATGGTAGAGGGCAGATTATAGATAGACGAAAACTGTGGTCAGACCGCAGAATCTCAATCCGCAGCTAGGAACTTTTCTTTTCTTTTAGGGGTGGGGAGGAGGGGGGAGGGGTTTACACGTTATAGACGTCGAGTTCATTAGAGGCGGGGACGAGTAACTAGAAGATAAGCCATAAGCTTTTGAAGGATCTAACACAGCATTCCGTTGGCGTAATTTCGGAAAACCCTGGGAGATAGAAATCTGAAGGGCCGGACAAGAACCTGTGTCCTCCCGAGCGTTCCTGAAGGTGATTTAAGTGTTGATTACCGTGTGCGTGCAGGCAAGTACCTGTGGGCGGGCCCGCTGCGGCGCTCGTACGCCGCCATGTTCGGAGTGAACGCGAGCCTGGTGACGCTGGCGGTGCTGTACGCGTGGGTGGCGCTGCGACCGCGGACCTCCCCGGGCCAGGTGGCGCCTCCGCGACGTCCCGGCGCCCTCGTCGCGGCGCTCTGCGACTGGCGCTCTGCCTGGGACACGCTGGCGCTGCTGGTGCGGCCGAGGGCCCGCCACCGCAGGGCACTGCTTGTGCTCGTCGTCACCGCAGTCGCCTTCTACACATTCCAGCGGGGTCAGTACAGTTGCTAGATACAAACAACATTTAGCTTTAACACAGTTAAAAATTGTTACCTTGATAATACTTATAGCTTTAATATCGTTGAAACAAGTGTTCCGTTCTTCTTCTCGGCCATTCTCTGCCCGTTAGTTCATTAGGCAGTGTATTGTGAAGTTTTTGTCTTTCGACATTTACTTCTACATCATTTGATGTGTTATTACTTCTCGTTAGGTCTAGCTTCTCTGTTGGCACTTGTACTGATTATTCTCCCATATGGAGTGGATCATAGTTGCCAGCGACTACATTTGTAGGCGCAGGAATCGGCGATCTGTTTGTAGTACAGGCTATGAGCTGCACTAGCAGCTCGATTATATGGGTCATCATTGCGCCCCACTGCTGTTCCATCGGGTCATGGTTGCAACAGCGATGATCGCTGTGGCCAGGTGTTCGGCCGGGTGGGGCACGGGGCGTCATTCTCACACGACGAGGTGGGACGTGATTCCCATCGCTGGAAGTGGCAGCGATCTCGGTGGTCTGACGACAGGTCTTGCTTTTGGCCCGTCGGCTGGTTCTCTGCAGGCGCTTGCGGGCTGGACAGCCACGGTAACACGCCGCGTGCCGTAGTCCGCAATTGCAGCATGTGGGTTCCTCCCTCGGCCGCTGACATTCGGCCGGAGAGTGCTCCTCCCCGCAGCGAACGCACCTAAGCTTGCTGGTGCATTGACGAGCAAAATGGTTGAACCCCTGGCACTGGAAACATTGGACAATGCCAGGGGATTTCCTCTTCTTCGACGACGTTGGGCACTGCGTGCTCACAGACGTAGTCGATGGCTTGTTGACTGGAGGACAAGTGTTCCGTTGATAGTAATATGTAGTCGAAAATGCGTTACGCCTATTTGGTAGAGATAATCATGAGTGGTTAATTACTTAGACAGCAATATCATAACCTTGGGGCCGCAATTTGATGATGAATTCTTATGTAACTCCACTAAAATATATATATATATATTTTTTTTTGATATCTCGCTTAGTTCTCGAAATATCGAATGTCAAAAATCGGTCATAGGTACAGTACCTAATGCTTTTGGTGACGTTTTTCTTCTGTTCCAGGCCATATTTCAACTTAACCACCACAGCTAGGAAGAAAACAAAACACCTATTGTAAGTGTCCAGCGTGTAGTTTCTTGTGGATTCGGCTTTTTTTTTTGGTCCATGCTGCATCTCAACCTAACCACCTTAATTTGGAAATACAATATCTCGAGAACTATTCTAGATATAAAAAAAGAAATTCTTTACTTTCGATTCACAGAAGAGTTACAGAAGAATCCACCATCAAATTTGGCTTTGGCGAAATTTTTCTTCTGGTCCAGGCCGCATTTCGAACTAACCACCTCACTTTTGAGTCAGTATATCTCGAGAACTAAGCGAGAATCAAAAGATTTTATTCTTCACTTTCGATTTGTCTCATCGAGTTACTTAAGAAACTCATCTAATTGACTCACTCCATAGGCGCTGTCTTTATTAAAGTTTTTAGGGTGTTTATAAATGTCCATAAATTCCCTAATTTTTGCGTTCTAAAAGATCCTTTGGTTGTGCAATGATTTTTAATTTTCTCCAACTTAATTCTACGTCTCTATCTACATCGTTCAGCATCAGATTGTAGACGCTGTCATGGTGGTGCAAGGTTTGGCCAGAAGTAACTTGCCTTCTGTTACCTGGGGACGCCGAACGATACTATCTTAACGTCGCTCGTGGAGGCACCTTGCTTGTCTATCTACATGATTTATCGCCATTGCCTATTTAGCGTCTCGAATGACCATAATGTTCTTTCTATCGAACGGTAACCGCTACATTATTCCTGAAACATTCACATTTACTTTATTATGTAATGAATAATCAGAATCCAAAGTCACTGACGATATTTCGATCACAGGCGCGAAACGTATTACATAGTTTGGTTAAAGAATCAGTTGTTCACATTATTTCCAAGTTACCTTCTCATTTCCATGAAAACTACTTGGTGCGGTCCCCAAAGTTTACTTGCTATATCTAAATTACATTGAGATATGAAATCCCAGTTTTCCTCCGAAGTGATGATGCGTTTGGGATTAAACAATTTCTGCAACCGGTCACACCATTATTGGAAATACCGGAATATCTTTCAGACCAACTGATTTTTCCTCAGATTCTAATGAAACGCAAAAATTTAAAGTTTAATTGTTGCTGTTATGTTAAAATGCCAATAACACATCATTCAATTAGACTAATGGTCCCCAAACTTTTTAGCCTGTCAACCCCTTCACAGAATATTTGCCTTCTTCTCGACCCCAGTATTAAGTATTTAATAAAAATATTAAATGGTTTTTAGCATTTATAATGTTAAGCAGTAAGGTGACCTATTTAACAACTCAACGAAATACGAGGCATGTTTTTTAAGTAAGTACCGTTTTGAAATTAAAAAAAGACGTGCAAATATATCTCAAAAATTTTATTTTTACATGAAAGCCTGTACCTTACTCTACTTTTCTATATAATTCCCTTCAATATTGAGGCACTTGTCATAACGTAGTACCAGTTTTTGAAAACCCTCCTCATAGAAGTCTGCCGCCTGACTTGTAAACCACTGCATCACAACTGTTTTGACTGTCAAGACGCTGACCGCCCAGGTGTTTCTTCAAGTGCAGGAACAGATGGTAGTCACTGGGCGCCAGATCAGGGCTGTACGGAGGATGATCTAGAGTTTCCCATCAAAAAGATGTGATAAGATCTTTGGTCTGATTAGCCACATGTGGACAGGCTTTGTCATGCAGCAAAACGATGCCCTTGCTCAACTTGCCACGTCTTTTGTTCTGAATTGAACGGCGCAGATTGTTCAATGTCTCACAATAAGCTGCTGCAGTGGTGGCTCTAGATGTAGTGCCACTGTGACATGTCACTACCTCTAATCATGAATAAATAAATTAAAAATAACTGCAATGAAAGAAAAATAAATATTTATAAATGCGGCATTCTCTACTCTACAGCTAGGGAAAGTATTGAACTCCATCTGTTGGCCACATCATTGAACGGTTTCGCTGTGGTGGAGTCAATTCTTGGATGGCACAGATCGTGCATGCGCTCTAGAATTTTCGCGGAAATATTCAAGGTTGCGGGTTCGCTTTGTTAATGGGGAATGGAGACAACTTCGTTCTGTCACACGCTGCAGCTCGATAAAGTTAGTAATACTGCCAGCAGAGTGCAGCAGCTGCCATTTTTGTAGCATTCAACTAAATATCCACTGGAACAGTGCTCCAGCCTGTTCGCTGATTACTGGTGGTCTGCGAACATAGTTCAGGAGTTTCACAGGCAGAATATCATAAACTCTGATACCATATTCGTACTGTATAAGGCTGTATGCCCAACATTTAAAAGCCTTGAATATTTCAATGACCCGGCAAAAATATGGCATTTCCAGGATGAGATAGAAAAGCACTGTTTCTACAACAGTCTATTCACTTCCATATGGCGTCTAGAGATTAAGTAAATGACGGTTTACTAAGGGTTTTAAGTGGGCATGAGGAACCGCGGTAGTTGATAAGATTGGTAACGCGAGTGGTGAAGTAAATAAAAAGAAAAGGCATACGGTCTAGTGTCTTTTATTTTGGTTTATGTATGTAGGCCGGTGGTATAGTGAAGCGCCCATCCTGTAGTAACATTATTATTTATCTGGTTATTAACATTATTATTTATCTGGTTATTAACATTATTATTTATCTGGTTTGGTCTGATTAACATGTAATTAGCTTTTAATAGTTCACATCCAGTTGTATATCTGTGTTTTCATAGGATTCCAATGGTGGTTTTAGATTTATTATGTTATAATGGTACATTTTAATAACAACAAAATAAAATTAGGCTCAGAGTGGAACACATTAAAAAAGACGGAGGAAAAATTGTGGAGGTAACTGGCAACGGAGGAAGGAAACTCAGAAGAGGAAAATGAAGTTGCGTAATCGTCGTCCATAATCGGCTGAAACGAAAAGGAGAAAGAAAAAAAAATATGCCTGTGTGAGTTAGTGGCCTACAGCATTATTTTTGAAAATTTACTGGTCCTCGGGTTGAAACAGGTTTGGATATGCTGCCCTAGAAGCTTTGCAAATGCGAGCAGGCAATATTGTTTTTTTCTTAGATTCTCTGAAGGAGAATTACATAAATTTATGAATGCATGCAACAGGAAAAGATTCTCAAGAGAAATGTGTTACACTGCTGTCATGGTCATCGAAGGCAGTGCCGGATAAGAAAGTCTGTGTTCTCCCGCAATGACCGAAGTGCTCGCCGCTCTGCGGCTGTGATGTTAGGTTGCGGTGGCTTGGACTTGCATAAAATACGGCAGGTTTCACGCCTCATTTCTTCTGCAACCTCCGTAGGTAAACCACGGACGGCCTGCTCCACGCCGGTGAGAATTTCCCTGTAGGGTATGGGTTCTAACTACGACGGACTATCGACGAAAGGTGGATGAACTCCTTAGGGACGCGTCCTACCGCAAGATTGCTCGGGAACCAACCAACGCGGTGACAAGGAAATCAATAGCACTACTGAAGAGTTCCGGTCTTCCTGAAGATACAGTAAAACAGCTGCAACCCCAAGCAGCTGTTCCTCCAAGGCTTTATGGACTTCCAAAGATCCATAAAGAAGGCACCCCACTGCATCCCATAGTGAGTACCATCGGTTCAGCTACGTACTCCCTTGCCCGGTACTTAACTGGGCTGCTGACTCCACTTGTGGGTAAATGTCCTCACCACGTGAAGAATTCCACGAGATTTGTTGACATCATCAAGGATCTCCGCCTGGGTCCACAAGACGTATTGGTGAGCTTTGATGTGGTGTCCCTATTCACCAGGGTCCCTATCGCCGACACGTTGGCTCTACTTGAACAACATTTTGAGCCCAGGTTGGTGGATTTATTTCGGCACACACTCCAATCATCGTATTTCCTATATGATGGGGAATATTATGAACAGGTTGATGGAGTGGCTATGGGCAGTCCCTTGTCGCCGGCTATTGCTGACTACTTCATGGAGCACTTTGAAGACAAGGCACTCGCAAGCGCTTCCCTGAAGCCCAGCGCCTTTTATCGCTATGTGGACGATACCTTTGTCTTCTGGCCACACGGCAGGGACACCCTGGAAGCTTTTCTCCAGCACTTGAACAGTGTAAACGAGCACATCAAGTTTACGATGGAAGTGGAAGAAGACGGCCGGTTGCCTTTCTTAGACATCCTTATAGAAAGGAAACCCGACGGAACTCTAGGACACTCTGTGTACAGGAAACCTACACACACGGACCTGTACTTGAACGCGCGGAGCCATCACCATCCAGCGCAACGCAAGACGGTGCTCACCACACTAGTTCACAGGGCTCGGGCGATATGTACGCTGACAGCCTACCGGGGGAACTGAACCACTTGCACCAGACCTTCAGACGCAACGGGTATTCTGAAAGTCAGATAGGACAGGCTTTCCGCGAACCTAGACGCAGGCTTAATAACGCCGATAAGGAACCACCGGATCGTCTGGCGTTCCTGCCGTACTCTGGTGCCACAACGTCGAGGATAGGGCGGGTTCTAGCAAAAGGTGGGATTAAGACCATATACCTTCCACCGCCGAAACTAAAAAACATCCTGCGATCCCCCAAGGAAGACCTTGCTATGCGGACGCCTGGGGTATACTGCATCCCTTGTGAATGCGGGAAAAGGTACATCGGGCAGACAATATGGTGTATCAACCAGAGATGTTTAGAACATGCTCGGCACGTTCGTCTAGGGCAAAAGGAAAAGTCAGCGGTGTCAGAACACAGCCTCGAACAGGGCCACGTATTTGATTTTGAAAGCACCAGAGTACTGGTGCACGCTAGAGGTTTCTGGACAGCATTCTCACGGAAGCTGTTGAAATCCGTCTTGCCTCAAACCTAGTAAACCGAGACGGCGGGTACCAACTCAGTGATGCTTCGACGCCGGTCATCGAAGCGATGCGTCAGCGGCGCTGCTCAGGCCCGCACGACGCAAGGCGCCCGACTCAACTGAGCACCAGCTAGGCGCACCAGCACTACCCCCACTCCGGCGGCCGGGCGGTGCCTACGCCGACCAATCACGGACGCGCTCAACACTCCCGCGCACTGGGCCACCTGGCAGGCTATAAAAACTAAGCCTTTTCGCTGCACCCGGCACTTCACCAGAAGATGGCGGCAATGATTCAAGTTGCCGAAATATAGTGTGACAACGCACTCTTGACTCGGCTAGTCACCCGAGAGCAGGAGATAAGGAAGAATTAGACTGTAATGGCGTCAGCGCGTAGGCAAGAGATGCAGGTACCCAGTGCGCATGCGCGGAACGCCGACCGTAGTGCTGCAGCCACCGTGTGACAAAACGGTACTTACTTAAAAAATACGCCTCGTATTTTATAGTTCCCGTATCTTATAAAAGCTACCCAACAACATTAGCAGAAAAGGAAATATTTTGTAGTTATTATAATCTTTAAAAATAATGAAAAATTATGGATAGATGGAATAAATTTCGAATAACGGTCTGCCCAATAGAAATGATTGTTCTTGCATTGTTTTAAATCATCATAGAGCGATGGATCCACCTTCTTAAGAAACTCCTCAGACGAGTCCTACATGTCAACAAGTCTCTGCAAACTATCACCTCTTAACCTTAGCTCAGTGTTCAAAAGTGATTGGTTGAAAGTTTAATCATTTCCTTCCCCTAACTTCACAAACAGGAGGGAACTCAGAGGACGAGCTTTAATTTTATTTATTGACCTGACTTTTATTGGAATATTTCCATTTTTCCCTCTACAGTTTAACTGATTTTCTTTAGCATTAATCGACCCCATTTCGACCTACGTGTATTAATTGACCCTTGCAGAACTCTTATCGCCCCCTGGGGTCGATATCGACAACTTTGGGGTCTCCTGTATTAGACGATACCGGTAGGTTTTATCTTTGGTATAGCAATACACCGAACTAATTCAAAAGTATATGAGAAAACCATGAACTCAAAATTTTACTATTTCTGCTTTACTCTCATTACAGGACTGTAGGCCTAACTACTATTTCAGTTATTTCTACGTTTGTATAGAATTTCTGTTTTAATTGCTTTAGGTCTCAATTTTAGGTTGGCACTTGAAAACAATGTCTTCTGTTTACAACGCTGTCGCTATGTATGAATGGATACCCTTTTTGCATGAAAAGTTCGTAGTCATATGAATACGGGAGTTCGTTACTGTGAACATAAGGCCACTTCTTTCTGTGGGTTGAATTCGCGTAACATTTCACAGATCACATAATTTATATTCACCAGTTCATCCAATTATTTTACGTGGATTGTATGGATGTAGATCACCTAATGTGCATCATTGAAATTATGGCATGCCCGCATGGCAGGGGACAAAAGAAGGAAACTGACATTCGACGGCACCGAAGCATTAACTTCAGAGCAAGTCTTGCTTTTATCAAAGCTACCGAAATTTTGTTAATTTTTTGGGAGAATCATGCCCCTTATGCAAACTAGTCATGCAATTCACTAACAAGATTCAAACATATTTTAAAATTCTTGTATTGCTTTTCATTTATGAATGACATATTAACTAAGCCACGGCTTTTAGATTACGATTCTTGGAGCGGTTGTTTTCCAATATTATCAATGTAAGGAGAGCTATTTTTGTGGTGTTCTTTAAAATTTCAATTCTTGAATAAACACTAACAATTTCAATTTTTGCTATTGTGACAAATGGGTTTTTTGAAGTAAGAACCGTTATTAAAGATTCCAGAGTATCTCCTCCTTCCACTGAAGGTTAACCAATTAAAACAATATTTAGACGATTTCTGTTGCAACTAGTTGTTGAGCTGAGCACAAATATTGTCGTTTTGGAAACAACTGTCAAAGAGTAGCGATTTACAAAATACATACAAAAGTATTGGACATTAGGTTTTTGTATCTTGTTAGGTGTGTGGGGTGTAGGCTACTTCAGTGTACTGCTGGAATATGGTGGTGTAGTATGAGACCCACATTTTGGGTATCAAATACAGGATTTGGAGGGGGTGCAAAGAAAGGCTGCCAGATTTTTCTTTGGAATTTACTGCAAAACACAATCAATAGCTAATATGATAAAGGAGCTGGAGTGGAATTCTTTGGAGGATAGAAGGAGGGTGAAGAGAGTCATGGGTGTGTACAAGGCCTATATTGGTGATGAAGCATGAAAAGATATTGGTGGGAAAATTAAAAGAGAGGTGCGTGGAAGGGTAAAGATGACCATGACCACAAGCTGGTACTTGATTTCAGGCATAAGGGTGTGGGAAAATTTTCTTTCGTAGGGAAGGGTGTCAGGGATTGGAATAAATTACCAAGACAATTTATGAATAATTTACCAAAAACACTGAAAGAATTTAAGGTGAAAATTAGTTGAGGGCTAAAGTAGAGTGGAAGAGGAAAGGATAAAGACAGGTGTGTAGGTAGATTGCCACACAATTCCATCGCAATTTTATCAATTATATTGTATTCATAAAAAGATTCCACCTATCAAAATTGTCACCATCCGGAAGTTAGAACGACTTCAGTGGACCCCGAACTTGAAGGTCCATTCAAATTGCGAAATATATATTTTTTTAAATGTGTTAATTTCATTACATTGACGTAAATTGTTCTTCTAATGCAGTAATATTTTTCCTGAGTGGGATTAGTGTTTGTGTTGCAGATGAGAAGAACATGATGTACCTGTACACACAGCTAGTGTTCCAATGGACAGCAGACGTCTACAGTGACTTCAAGACATTCCAGTCTGCGGCATACGTCATTGGTAAGTTGAATACACATACTGCATCCACGCCTTGCCAACAAATAAAATACTGGTTCGAATCATTATATCGACATCACAGTAATTTCTTTATAGAATTTTTCTCCTACACTATTAATTGTAGTTTTAAATGTCACTTTCTTCCTAGATAATGAATTTGTCATGATTATCTTCTTAGATGACAAATTTGATGCTGATTAACATAAAACTATAATATCAGCAAAACTGAATGACACAGACAACATAAAATTTTCTGATTTACATCGAATGATTAGACATCGCAGGACAGTCACTTACTTCTCTCTAAAATATAATAATGGCCGATAACTGTACAGAAGCGTTCCTTTGTACCTTGCACCTTAAGAACCCGAACGTTATGGGGTACTTAGTAGAAATACCACCACTCTCACCCCCTTGCAATGAAAGAAAACACACGGAAAAAGATTAAAAAACAAAAAATTTATTATTAAAATCACTGTTTGAATAATAACTTAAGGCATCTAGGTTGTTGTCCAAATTTGTTCAACAGCTTGTCAGTAAATTCAGTATCCTTAGTTAATAAGTGTTATATATAAGGCATAAAAAAAATGCAAATGCATCTTCCTTAAATTAATCCTGCCAGCGCCCATGGTTATAGGTCATTGCTGCTTTGTAATAATCAGCCAATAATAAAGTCTTTGTTTTGTGGCTCTAATTATCTCGATATCTGTAAGTAATAAATCCATAAAACAACATGTTTTATGTTGCAGGTGTCTTGGTGGGAGTGCCTGTGGCGACACGGCTGCTACGCCTATCAGACACCACTATTGTCATGATAGGAGCCACTGCCCTCGGATCAGCGAGGATCTTCTATGGACTCGCAAAGACATCTGCACTCCTCTATGCAGGTACTTAGTTTCTACTTGATGGGCAGGTTGCATAATCATGCGGTGGTTGAATTTGGCTAGAAATTCTATAGTCGGAAGCTTAGGGAAACTGTGGATGTCTTCTCCTAGAAATTTAGGTTCTAGGAGCATACTTGTTTGGTCCATAACTCTGATGCTATGTCAATATGATTTACCAAACTAAGACATAGATATCAACCAGGTGATCCAAATTGGTTTCTCTGACTTATACACTGTATGTAATCACTTTAACATAACTGCCACAGGCAGTGCCACACAGGCTCTATTTATGGCAGGTTAAAGGTCACAGATATGAATAACTAAAGAACAAAGAAGTAATAGTTTTTGCAGATAGCTCCCAGTGTGTAGAAAAACTTAAATGAGGAGAAAACAATACATTAAGAGTCATCACTGTTGATGTCTCATTAACTCCAATTTCCCACAAAGAAAGCATAAACTGGAAATTAGCCACTTAAAGTGAGAGAAGACAAATGCATTCTCAAATTTTGGGATTGAAATAGAAGTAATTATTCAATCTTATGGCATTCTTCCAGAACTATTGATGCACTTCTCCACACACACTTAACACTATGATCACCAAATCAATTCAGTTAGGGAAAATTCTAGTACAAGCCACATCCCCAAGAAGCTGCTCTTGTGATTGTAGCAAACTGCCATCTAGCTTTCTTACTTCACTCTTGTCATTCAACTTAAGCTATACCAATTAACCTTAATAATTATTCACAAATATTTTGTTGGGAACAGATGGTTCTATGTGTACAGGGATAAATTCTCCTACCCAGATAACAGTGAATCCAGAGCAAGCTACAACTCGAGAGAATTCCAGTAGGAAAGTGCTTTAGCAACAAACATAGTAAATTGAGTATACAAGATATGACCAGTGCCTTGAGGCTGCCTCCAAAACAAGCCCAGTAATTTTTTTCATGTGCAATTCTAGAAGTTGCCTGAGAGAAACTTATAGACTGCAATTTAGTCATTTTATTCAAAGACATTATGAAAACGCTTTTAGTATTGTGTTGTAGTTGACACCCAGCCATGTTGGATTAGATATGAATAAATATGCTGATAATTTGGTCAAAAATAGTACACCTTAATCCATTCAAGTACAGTGTATTTTCTTGGCCCAGTATAATCGCAGATACACTTGGCTGTTGATTCTCACAATTGTAATGTTGAATGCTGATCCTGAAATATCTGCAGCATTTTGTTATTGTAACTACATTCCACCAGATCACTGGTCATGTCTATCTGCAAATTCATTTTTACTGGCTGGGCTTTGTGACAATCGACCAATGCCCATCATGTGTGCAGCCCGGCCTTCTCACATGTCCAATTCTTTGTCATCTTACAAACACCATTGGTCTGCTGCCACTGAATATAATGAAGTAAGCTTTAATGTCGAAATCTATAGTCAAAATCAATATAAGAAACAGATGTGTAAGCCAGTAGTAATCATATAAAGTGTTTATTTCATATTGACTTTGACCTACTCACTTGTGAGAAGACATCTGTTATGCATACCAAAGAAAAGTTTGTGAAATAACAGTAAACAGATTTTTTATTATTATTATTATCCTTCATCTATATTGTGATCATAACAGGTGGGAAAGAGCTTCTGGCAAGGAATTGGAAGGGATTTGGCTATATCTTTTTGAAGAAACTTCCAGTCATTTTCCTGGAATTATTTTAGGAAACCATGAAAAACTGAACTGGGCTGGCTGGGCAGTTGTTTTAACCCATATCCTCCCAAATGCCAGGCTAGAGTGTTATTACTGATCTACTGGTCTCAGTGTTAATTCCTTACTTATTTGTTATAAAAATAATAATGTTTTCCAATTTCCAGTGTTGGGTTAGTTTTATTTACCTTCATACCCAATAACGGGTTTAACACTGCTGAAAATAGATTGTCTTTTAACTAAAATAAATTTTTTTCTCTAAGATCTACACACAAGGTTAATTAACTTTCACAAAAAGAAAACAATTATTATTTACTTAACCTACTGTTCCTTTTGCAATATATTATTCTATTTAAAACATAAGCATTGCAATTTATATTATTTCTTCTTCATTGCCCTCGAGCTTATTTTCTTGAATATCCATATTACAAGTATAATTATGTATCCATCCAGACAGAATTGGATTATCTTATTAATTTCAGCTTCACAAGCCATCTTCTTTTCATCATTTTTTTTAGTAACCAGAGATCCCCCCTTCACTTCCTTCGGTTAGGTCTGACTTTCTGACATTGAAAAATTTTATTGCTAAAGTTACTATATATGACCTTAATTATTTAACAACAAAAATTATGCTTTAATAATGAATACATTAGTGAGGTCATGTACCTCACAACCAGATAGCTAATGTTATTGAAAGAATATAGGCTTTCTCAGTGAATCAGATAAACAAAATCTTCTCAAGCTTTCCACCGGGAGAGTGCGTCCATAAGAGGCAACGCTTTGGAGCCTGACTCTGGTTCCATCTTTCATCAAAATGTTGGGTACTAAACGAGTCCATGCTTATAAGGCCTCTGGTTGCTAGGTGACGTCAGTCATGTATGTCAGCGGCCAATCAGTGAACAGGAGGTGGGGCAGGGAAGAACGTGATGTGGTGGCTGGATAATGGGGCTGAAGGCATGGTAAGGGCATGCACAATGGAGGGGAGAGGCTAGAGGTGATCCTCCGGTGGCCTTAATATCTGCCTCCTCAGATGACCTATCACTGGATTCACAATCCCATCAGCAAGGCGATTCTCCAAGGCTTCCTTAATCACACTGTCCCAAAATTCTCTGGTGAAAGAAAGTATTTCTGTCACCTCAAAGTCAAATCTATGTTTTTCTTCAATACTGTGCAAGGGCATTGCTGACTTTGTGATCTGTCCCAAGCATACACATCTTACATATTCTAAACAAGGCTAGAATATGGACCTATCTGCCCAAAATATTATTGTCCACATTCAGAGGGGATAGGATATATACCAGGTCGTCTAAGTCCCAACCCTTCCTTAGTGCTGTGTAAAAATTCCTTTATCTTCCTAGGTGGGTAGAAGAAGGTCTTGATTCCTATTTTGTTTAACAGTTTGGTGATTGTAGCTGAGATAGCTGGTTGAAACACAAATTGGTCTGCTTCTTGCTTCTCTGTATTCTTAATCACTTCCTTGTGAAAGGCTCTGTTAATGTGTGATCCGTTCATCCAAAATGTGTGTCGTAAATGACCCAGTTCAGCTGGAAGACCCTCAGCATTGCTGATGGCTCTGGCACAACATACCAAAGTAGATAACACCAAGCTATGCCCAAAGATATAAGTCAGTGTAAGGTAGGCTTCCTGCAAACACTATGTTGCAGAGTACCACCTGGATTCCTTCTGATTATAAATCCAAAAAAGGCAGACAACCATCTCATTCTACCTCCATCATAAATCTAATACTATCATTAATTTCTATAAATGAATGTAATTTTTCTCGGTGTTGTTTATTTATAAACGTTTCTCGGGAAACAAACCGAGTAATATTGTTATTAATGCACAATATTTCGGCGACTTTATTCTCCGTCGCCATCTTCAGGTGCAGTTGCAAGTCTTGAAGTCTGCCTTGAAGTCAGCCTTGAGCGTATTGTTTGTAAACTGGCATGGCAACGACAGATGTTGTTATGTTGCCTAGCAGCATCTCAGATGTCATTAGACGCCCGCGGAACACAAAAAGCAGAGCGTTGGTGATGAGCAGCCTCAATTACAGGAATCCATGCATCACTTATCTGGAATCCACAATCCCTGTTTACCAAATCAGACGCAAGGCGAATTTCAAATGCTTCTTTAATGACGCTGTCCCAGAAGCCTCTCGCTTGTGTCAACACCTTAGTTGCTTCGAAATCGAAACCATGTCCTTCTGTCAAACTATGTTCCGCCACTGCTGATTTGTCTTTTTGCCCCAGGGGAACATGTCGGGCATGTTCCAAACAATGTTGTTGTACGCACCGTATGGTCTGACCGATGATTTCTTTCCACATTCACACTGGATGCAGTAAACTCCGGGTGTACGCAGGCCAAGGTCATCTTTTGGAGAGCACAAAATGTTTCTCAATTTTGGTGGTGGTAGAAAAATGGTCTTAATACCATTTCTTGCCAGGACTCTTCCGACCCTAGATGTTGTGGCGCCAGAGTACGGCAAGAAGGCTAATTTATCGTGTGGACCATTATCGTGTTTATTAGGCCTACGTTTCATTTCCCGGAATGCCAACTGTATCTGATGTTCATTGTATCCATTCTTTCTGAAGGTATCACGGAGATGTTTTAACTCACTAGGAAGGCTGTCTTTATCACATATTTCCCGCGCTCTGTGGACAAGAGTAGTTAGTATTGTATTGCGCTTGTAAGGAACCAGGCCGATACTGGGGTTATAGTATCGCCTAAGTGCCTTAACTTTTGTCAACTTACAGTTCTCTTTAAAACTCGCTAAATAATTTTAATTTGATTTGACCATGTAGCCAGGATTACTCAACTAAATGCCTAGGTCGCCACAATATTTGATTTCAACCCCAAATATTGGAAAGGGTTTTATGCTAACTACTGAAGCACACAAGTTCACTGTTGGAAAACTCAAAGTTTTTATTTTCAAAGTCAATAGTTCAAAATAGCATTTACAGTTGAGCAGGCATATCGAACTATCTTTACCAACGTTACAGATTGGGGAGAGAAATCTAACCGACCGAAACCCCTTAGTAAATTTACAAGTTCTTAACAGTCATTGAAGTTATGATTTAACACGACACGACATGGTTGAACTAGCCCGCATGGCGGGTTACAACCAGCGCGACGAAAGTCAGACCGAAACAGACGCCAGGCAGGAACAGACAGACCGGAACAGACCACGGACAGCCACAGACCGGCTCTTTTATCGAAACCACGAGAACCAGTGACGTCAGCAACTGTATCACATCTTTTTCCTCCGCGTAGCTCAAAGAGTACGAAATTTATTTGACGATCCAGACTATTAAAAAATGTTCAAACTTCAACAGTATCCGGACTTATCCACTAGAAGTCCGACGGCAGTCTCTTGAGAAATTTAGAGTAATTAATTTTAATGTTTTAGCTGTTTAAGTCACCGCGTAGTGATACATTCAAATTTGGGTAAAATCCCTAAGTGTTCTAGAACTTTTTACGCGCGTGCACAACAATCCGCGACAATCTACTTTACAAAAACTTAATTTCCGGACAAATGCTTAAACTTTTGATGAAAACCCATATATGTCTGAAATTGTCTTAATTAGGGCTATCTGCTAATGTAAAATTTAAATTGATATCTCTTTTAATAAAAAAGCTTATTATTTTCTCTTAATTAAAATCACTAATTAAACTTTGCCAAATTATTTCATTTTATTACCAAAATATCGGGGATAGTGCTGACTACAGCTGGTGATAAAAGTTCGGTTGTAGCTTTACGCGATTTAGAGATATTGCAAATCTAAGAATTTCACTATTCCGATCGCGTGCTTCAAAACTTGAACAAACGGGAATAACTCTTAAACTAAACGTTTCCCGATATGATAATTACACATTAAGATGATTATTATGACGAATTGCAACTGTGAGCAAGATTACAGGGAAATTACTTAAAGTTGAAAACTGTACTTCACAAAATTTCTAAGTCCCGCCTAAGCAAAACTAGAATTTGCCAAAATTTCAAGATCCTTACACGCTGTGCAGGGTGATGGTGACTGTGCGTGCTTAGGTAAAGGTCTGTATGCATTGGCTTCCTATACACCGTGTGTCCCAAAGTTCCATCAGATTTCTTTATAATCAGAATGTCCAAAAAGGGCAAGCGGCCTTCCTTTTCAACCTCCATCGTGAATTGGATGTTTTTGTTGACACTGTTCAAGTGAAGGAGAAACTTATCTAGATTGTCTCTGCCATGAGGCCAAACAACAAATGTGTCATCCACATACCGAAAGAAGGCACTGGGCTTCATGGGGGCACTTTCCAACGCTTTCTCCTCAAAATGTTCCATATAGAAATCAGCTATAACAGGTGACAGGGGACTGCCCATTGCAACTCCCTCGACCTGTTCATAGTAGTGGCCGTCATACAAGAAGCATTTGAAATTCGCCTCGCGTCTGATTTGGTAAATAGGGATTGTGGATTCCAGACAAGTGATGCATGGATTCCTGTAATTGAGGCTGCTCATCACCCACGCTCTGCTTTTTGTGTTCCGCGGGTGTCTAATGACATCTGAGATGCTGCTAGGCAACATAAGAACATCTGTCATTGCCATGCCAGTTTACAAACAACACGCTCAAGGCTGACTTCAAGGCAGACTTCAAGACTTGCAACTGCACCTGAAGATGGCGATGGAGAATAAAGTCGCCGAAATATTGTGCATTAATAACAATATTACTCGGTTTGTTTCCCGAGAAACGTTTATAAATAAATCATTAATTTTGTTCAGATGTTCAAGGAATTCATCCAGTTTCTCTCTTCCACGTGACCAAATCACAAACATATCATCCATATACCTGTAAAAGGAATTTGGTTGAAGTTCTGCACTCTTCAGAGCCATTTCCTTTAATTCCACGAACAAGTTTGCCACCAACGGAGAGAGGAGTGAACCAATGGCTACCCAATCATCTTGATCAAAATAATTCCCTTCAAACAAGAAGTATGTTGAAGTCAGAGAATGGTGGAAATGTTCTACCATTGGTGGTTTGAAATACTGTCTCGGAATTTCAACATTTCAGCCAGAGGCACCCTAGTGAAAAGTGATACTACATCAAAACTGACCATGATGTCATTAGCGTTTTTTAGTGTATCAACAAATTCCATAGAATTCCGCACATGGTGAGCACATTTTCCCACTATCGAACCCAGTATCCTGGTGAAATATTTGGCCAAAGTAGATAAGCCTATGGCACTCGCTGTAGGTAATAATGGAACTCCCTATTTATGCACTTTAGGTAAACCATATATCCTGGGAGGTGCCAGAGCTTTAAGCTGAAGTCTTCTGATTATTTATAGTGGAAGAACTGAAGCTTTCAACAGTGAGAATTGATGATGTAGGATTGTCAGTCAGTTCAGCATATGCTTCATCTTCATGATCCTACATCCACGTACCACGTCTCCATCCCCACTAACCAGCCATCAGGTTCTACCCTTCCCCACCTCCTGTTCGCTGATTGGTTCCCAACGCATGTAACTGATGTCACCTAGCAACAACAGGCCTTATAAGCATAGACTCATCCAGAACCCAACTCTTCACCAGAAGATGGAACCAGAGTCAGGCTCCAAAACGTCGCTTCTTATGGATGTGCTCTCCTGGTGGAAAGCCCAAGAAGATTTTATTCAACTAATGTTATTGACTAATATATCTTTCACAAACTAAATGAAGAAGTTGGATGGTATGAAATTCTCCTTATAGCTTTTCCCTCCATCAAAACCTTAAGAACTATACAGATTGAGCAAAGAAGATAACTTATTAATTATTGATGTGAACTCACTAAAAACAACATGATTAATACAAAAAAAAAAGTTCAGAAGCTATCCTGAGTAATTCACTCTTATACCAGACTCATTGTCTGTCAAAAATCTCTCTAATTTGATGGGTTTACAATTTTTACAAATGATATTTCACATTAGACATGTTTACAAACAGGTGATTTCATCTTTGTTGAAAGAAAATATAGTGCCTCAGCCAGTAAGGTCTGGATACAGGATACTGTACATTCTTGCCATCCTATAAAGAGATACATTGTAGATTCCTGTTTTTATGGAGATATTCTGCACAACATATCATTCCTGAAACAAGTGATGAGTATTTTCTACTTGCTTAAAAACTTCAAGCTCAAAGATAAATGCACACTTTCAAAAGAATTCTTTAACACCCATATAGTGTGCTAATAACATCAATGCTCCATAAATCCAATACAACAACAGCAGTTTTAGCTCACACTATTGATCAGCATGACAGCAAGCCTTTGAGTACTATGAGGGATGTCCGGGAAGTAGCTTACATTTTGAAATAAAAAAACCAACCAAATAAGAAATTTCATTATATATATTTGAAAGGGGTATGGTAATCTTAGACTATTTTTCTACAAAGTCTCCATTTAAATTGTGGCACTTATTATAATGCCACACAAAATTTTTAATTCTGTCTCTGTAGAAACCTGTCGCTAAACATTTCACTGGTTTACACTGTCATGAAGTTCTGTGTCTCTGTCAAACCACTGTATTGTGAGCCAGGTTTTCATTGCTGGAAAGAGGTACTTGGCACCAGATCCAGACTGTACGGTCGGTGATCGAACACCTCCCATCCAAAAGCATGCAAGAGCTGTCAAGTAAAATTAGCTGTGTATGGACACAATACTTTTGAGATCAGTTTTCCCTGATGTTTGTTTTGTCTCATTTGCCTTAATTTTGTTTCACAATACCTTGCACCGTGTTCAAGAAAATTAACCAGAAGCAATTCCTCAGCATCCCAAAACACAGTTGCCATAATATTTCTGCTTGACAACATTTGCAGACATTTTACTGGTTTTCTTGGAGAACTTGTGTGCCTCCATTGCAAGGACTACCTTTTTGTCTCACAATTGACATGCTTTACTCATATCTCATCTCCCGTTACGACATGATTGAGAAGTGCATTACCATTCTTGTTGTAGGTTTTGAGGAAATTTAACGATGCCACAAGATGCTTTTTTTTTTTTTTGGTGGTGGTCTGTCAAGATTTTTGGCACCCATCTTGCACAAAACTTGTGATAACCAAGCTTCTCCGATACAATTAAACTTCATGAAAACTGGGGGAAATAAAGTGAGAGTTCTATACTTACAAAGTGGTATTTTCACAAATTTTATTGTTGGTTTCCATTGTCAGCTCATCACATACAAGGCTAGGCCAACCACTGCAGTCCTCATCATGAACTTCAGTGCGGTCATTTTTAAGCTGAATTCTTAACTGCCTCACCCCACTTTCACTCATTATTCAGTCTTCATACATCTCACTAAGTTGCTGATGAATTTCAATTGGTTTGAGGTTTTTTGCCAGTAAAAACATAATTGCTAAATGTTGCTAAATGCACCTCACAACTCACGAGATGATCTATGGACGTGCACATTTCAGTAATTCACAAGTAACAAAGTAGAAGCTTGCAATTCACGCACTACGCCAGCTTGATGCTTACGGAGTGTAGAAACATTTTATGCCAAGATAACAGCTCTGTTCACACCCATCTCCATGTTAGGCAGAAATGTAAGTTACCCTCTAGATAAAAGTATGTACTAGGGTCAGCAATCTGTTTTGAAGTTATTTAAATGGGTTGTAGTTGGTGTAAGAAATGATTTCATTGGGCATGTGGGGAAGAGGAAACGGGGGAAATAAATGAGGCTCTCCCATGGTTTTGTTCACTATGTCTTAGGGATAATAGGATGTGGGAGATGGGTGAAACAATTGGGGAGTTGCGAGACAGGATCAGGGTTCTTGAAGTATGTCCTGTGGAGGCTCAGCCTATGCAGGTGTGGCCTGTGGTGGCCCCACCTGTGGAGGCTCAACCTGTGGAGGTACAGCCTGTGGAGGCTCAGACTGCACAGGCACAGCCAGTGGGGGCTAGGCTTGTCGAGGCTCATGCAGTAGAGGCAGAAAGTAGAGATAGTGGGTTGGAGGAGGTTGAGAAGGATCAGTGGGAGCTGGTAACAGGTCTTAGGAGAAACATGGTTAGCAGGATAAACAAGACAGACACTTCAGTAATTGCAGGAAAAAATAGGTTTGACCTGTTGCCAGAGTCAGGAGGAGAAGAGCCTCATGTAGATGTAGGAGTAAGTAAGATGCAGCAGACCTATAGGAATAAGGGTGTGCAGGCCAAGAATAGGAAAAAAAGAGTTCTGCTGCTAGGTAGTAGCCATGAGAGAGGTGTAGGCCCTCTTCTGCAGGATCAGTTTGGTACAGGATACCAGGTCACAAGTTTTTTCAAACCTAGTGCAACATTAGGTCAGGTAATAGAGGATATAGGTTCACTTTGTAGGAGTTTCACTAAGGACAATAGAGTAGTGATAGTGGGAGGTGCGGGAAATAGTATTGATAGAAATGTGAGTTACAGTATAGAGAGTGACCTGAGGAAGGTGGTGAAGGATGCACAGCATACCAAGGTGGAGCTCATGCAGGTCATAAGTCGCCATGACCGGCCACAATTGAACTATGCTGTGAGGTGAGTTAATGTGGAAACGGAAGTGCTGCTAGGGAAAGACATTAGTTCTGTGTTGGGGGTTGTACCTGTGAACACCATTGTTAGGTGGGGTTTCACTAGGCATGGCCTACACCTAAATAGAAGGGGGAAAGGAGTACTTTCTAAGTTGTTAGCTAAAGCAATGAGGGAGTCTATTTCCAGTGATGATGGGGTCAGGACTGTGCCTTTTTTAGGTTAGGGGCTGCTGGTGAAGGTACAAAAATAAATTATCAAAGTGATACTGATTGCAGATTCATGATGGGAAAAGTCACAGATGTTAAACAAATAGATGATGTGGCTGAAACAATAACTGACTGGGGTAAAACTGGGAAAGAGGAGATAATTTCTGAAAATGTAAAGCCAGCAGTAAGGGTGTTAATGGTAAACTGTAGAAGTATAATGAACAAAGTAATTGAATTTGCAAACTTAATAGATATACATGAACCACAAGTAATAATTTTGGTAGAGAGTTGGTTAAAAGAAGTACTAGACAGTGATGTTTTTCCTGATGGTTACAGAGTGTACTGCAAAGATAGAGGAGCAATTGGTGGAGGAGTTTTCATACTAGTTAGCCAAAACTACCACAGTTCACTGGCATTCATAGATCAGAACCACTAGTTACTTGGGGTAGATTTCTGTGGTAATAAAAAAGAAAAAATCAGGGTGTTGGCTGCTTACCGCAGTGGAAGACTGACAGATGAAGATGAGGCTCTTGGGGAGAAATTAAATTCATACTCAGATTTCAGAGGTGAGAATAGAATGGTGGGGATTTAAATTTACCAGGTGTAAACTAGGACGGAAATAAGATAAATAAGACAAGGGAACAAAGATTTGCAAATATCTTCATAAGGGAAGGAGGATTTACACAAGTGGTTGAGCAAAACACTAGGGGATAAAATGTTTTGGATATATTTCTAATTAAGCCCGATGAAAACCTTGTGGGGTGTCAAGTAACTGAAGGAATAAGTGATCATGATGCAGTTCTGATGGATATTAGAGGATTCAGTAAATCAGTAAATCAGCAGCCAAAACTGAAGTGGGAAATAGGTACAATTATAAAAAGGCATAGGTTTCAAATTTGAAGAAATATTTGAGAGAACAATTCAGCAAATGGAAGGAAGCCACAAGTACAGTAGAGTCAAGGTGGGAAGAGTTCAAAGAGTTAATAAGAAAGGGGGAAGAAAAATTTATTCCAAGACAAAAAATAAAGAGAAACATAGAACCTATGTACTATAATAAGGAATTGAGGAGGTTAAAGAGGTTGGTAAGAAGGGAACATAACAGAGTTAAGAGACAGCAGGGTAGTAGGGAATATTAAAAACAACTAATCAAGGACTTAATAACTGCAAAGAAAGTGGCTAAAGATGGGTTTATGAAGAGTATTGTCAGTGCAGGAGGACCATTGACTGATGCATCTAGAAATTTCTATGGCTATATCAGGAAACTGAGGGGAAGGGAGGGTGTAGAGACACTTATAGATAAGGATGGAGAAGAATTTACTGAGGATTTGAAAAAGGCAGAGATTTTAAGTAACTGGTTTATTGAAAGCATTAGGGACAATGAATCAGAAACGGGAGGGTCTAATTTGGAGAATGAGCTTAACAACACAATTAGAAATGAAGATAGTAAAAAATTTGAAGTTCATCCTGAGGAAATCATGAAGGAAAAAAGAAAGCTGAAAAAACATGAAGGGGCTGGCATAGATAATATTACTATAGATAACTTAAAGATAGCCGGATGTGACATTGTATGTACCTTATCTTGAAATATTATTTAAATTGTGTCTGGATACTTGCTGCTTACCACAGGACTGGAAAACTGCAATAGTAGTACTGGTACATAAAGGAGGCGTGAAAAATAGAGTTGAGAATTACAGGCCGATCAGTTTGACATCAGTGGTAGGTAAATTAATGGAAAGATTGATATGCAACCTCATTAGAAATATATGTGAGGAATGTGAGTGGTTATCAAGCAGGCAACATGAGTTCAGGCAAGGATTTTCATGCGAATCTCAGTTGGTAGGATATATGCAAGATAGTTCAGATAAAATTGACAAGGGAGGCGAAATTGATAGTGTAGCACTAAATCTGTCAAAAACGTTTGACATAGTGAGTCATAAAATGGCAGTAAATAAGGTAAAAACTATTGGAGTGGATGAGAAAGTGATTTGCTGCGTAAAAGAATTTTTAAAAGGTAGAAAACAAAAAGTAAGGGTAGGAAATGTACTATCAAAAGAAGTGGAAGTAAAAATGGGAGTACTGCAGGGTAGCGTACTGGGACCATTGCTATTCATTATTTTAATGAATAATTGTGTTGATTGTTTACTATCTATAATTAGATTGTTTGCAGATGACATAATCTATATATATAAAGATGAATGTATGTATGT
Source organism: Vandiemenella viatica (assembly GCA_031002005.1). NCBI lineage: Eukaryota > Metazoa > Arthropoda > Insecta > Orthoptera > Morabidae > Vandiemenella > Vandiemenella viatica. The sequence continues at coordinate 188,359,591 of CM061920.1, forward strand.
TTGTTTGTTAGTTTATTTGTTCTTCATACAAAGCCACAGTTTTCATCCGATCTCGATGAAACTTTGCACACTTATCCTTTGAAACAAGGAGAAAAATACTGTCTACATTTGGTTGAAAAATTATCTGTAGAAATAACACATGTTGTCTCATAATTTCAAAATACTATTGGACAGCAATAGACAGACACACTGGATATGGACGTCCCTGTACTATTTTTCTGCGTAGTGGTCAGGCAGCTCTGTGGTTAAAGTGCTTGCTTACAAATGTTTGGGTCGTGGTTTCCGGTTCAAATCTCTGTGGAAGCTAAAATTTTTAAAAATTGTTTTTGATCGTAAGAGTCACTTCTGGGTTGTCGGTTATTCGGATTGAATGTTAAACTGTAGATATTAGAAAGTTTGGGGTGCAATGCGAGGCAAATCGTAGGTAGTCTTGCAGTGCTGCATGTGTACACTTTTTTAGGTAATATTGCTCCGTCAGGGGTGATTCGCTTTCATTGTGTTTGTGACATGCAGTAATCTATCTTTCTATATATACTACCAAACGTCGATAGACAGACGCTTTGGATATGGACGTCTCTGAACTGTTTTTCCGTGTATCGGTCAGGAAGCTCAGTTGTTAAAGTGCTTGCTTACAAATGTTTGGGTCGTGGTATCTGGTTCAAATCTCCGTGGGGACTAAGATTTTTAAAAATTGTTGTTGGTCGTTAGAGTCACACCTGGGCCGTAGGTTATTCGGATTGAATGTTAAACTGTAGATATCACAAAGTTAGTAATGCAATGCGAGGCAAATTGTAGGTAGTCTTGCAATGCTGCAGGTGTGCACTTTTTAATGTTATAATGATCCCTCAGGTGTTGTTGGCAGTCAGTGTGTGTGTGTGAACCACAGTAATAATATTATAAATATGGATGTAAGACTCTGTCTTTTATTTTACGTTTTGACGACTAAATGGCTATATCGATATTGATGGAATTTGATAAGAAAATCTGTATGATGGGCACAGGACTTTTTTTCCAGTATGATTAACAGTTGTAGTCACGAAATTTTGAGACCTTATCGAATGGTGACAGAAATATGTTGGAAATTAATTCTCTTCAAGAGACAGGTTTGATGGTAGAGTGAAATAGTGATAGCTTTCCTGTCATATTATGCCTAGTTGATATTGTTTGGGACCAATCCTTCGTTACCAACAACTTTCTATATTCAATTCTGGCAAAAAAAATAATTCTTAATCCACGCATACGAAGTCGCGGGTACGAGCTAGTGCTATATAAAAGAATCAAAATGATAGAGGATTGTAAACAATTGCAGGGTGATCTGGACAGGATATGTAGTTGGGTTGGTAAACATGGGATGAAGAAAAATACAAAGAAGAGTCAGCTTATTGGATACACAAATAAAAAACAAAAGGTTAATTATGAATATAAGGTGGGGAAAGAATTGCTTTCTGAAGACTTGAAATGTAAATATCTTGGCATTACTTTTGATAACAAGCTTAACTGGACAGGACACATTGGACAAGTCTTAGGAAAAGGTTTCAAAATTCTGCACTTGTTGAAGAGAGTGATGAGGGGATGTACAAGAGAAGTAAAGGAATTAGGTTACAAAACTTTGGTCAGACCATTGCTCGAATATGGTAGTGTAGTATGGGACCCTTATTTTATGTATCAAGAGTTGGAGAGGGTGCAGAAAAGGGCTGCTAGAATTGTTTCTGGAAATTATCGCAGAATGCAATTGTAAGAACCATAGAATTTTGGCAAATTCTAGTTTTGCTTAGGCGGGACTTAGAAATATCGAGAAGCGCAGTTTTCAACTTTAAGTAATTTCCCTGTAATCTTGCTCACAGTAACAACTTGCTATAAAAATCATTTTAAAGTGTATTTATTATATCGGGAAACGTTCAGTTTAAGAGATATTCCCGTTTGTTCAAGTTTTGAAACACGCGATCAGAAAAGTAGAAATTCTAAGATTTGGAATATCTTTAAATCGCGTAAAGCTACAACCGAACCTTTATCACCAGCTGTAGTCAGCACTATCCACGATATTTTGGCAATAAAATTAAGTAATTTGGTAAAGTCTAATTAATGATTTTAATTAAGAGAAAAAAATAAGCTTTTTATTAAAAGAGATATTAAATTAAAAATTACATCAGTAGATAGACCTAATTAAGACGATTTTGTACATATATTAGTTGCCATAAAAAGTTTTAGTATCTGTCTGGCAATCAAGTTTTTGAAAATAGATTGTTGCTGATTGTCGGGTAGAAGTTCGGGAAAGTCCTCAAAGTCCGCCAAGATCGGTCACGTGACTTGACCAGTGATTTGTAAAATAGGAACTTAGCAAAATGTAGTCTGTCTTTTCTTACTTTCGGTTTCGTCTGGCCTGTACTTCAGGAAAAGTATGTGAAGGAACATTACGTCAGTTTTGTCGCGGGTCGTAACTTGCTATGCTGGTCAGTGAACAGTTTTCGACCATGTTGGGTTGTCGGGTTATATAGCAACTCTAATTCGTAATATGAACTTTTAAATTTACTAAAGGGGTTCGGTCGGTTAAAATTTCTCTCCACAACTTGCAAACTTTGGAAAAGTGTGTTCGATTTGCCAACTCAACTATTAAGTGCATATTTAAAATTTTGAACTGTGATTTTCTTTAAATAAACTTGAAATTTTCGGAAAGTGAACTGATATCATTTCATAGTTATCTTACAACCTTTTCATTATTTGTGGTGTAACAAATATTGTGGCGACCTAAATCATTTAGGTTGAGTTATCCGGCTACATGGTCAAACCAAATCAAAATTATTTCGTAAATTTTCTATAGAACTTTGAGCCAACCACAAACTGTTTAGTTGAGGCACTAAGGCTATACTTCAGCCCCGGTATCAGTATCGCTCCAATAACATTTATTCATCTCAGTTAAATATATATAATGTTGCACGATTATTGAACTAATAAAATGACAATAGTTTTACATGAACACAAATAATTAATCATGTCTGAAAATCTGTATCAAAATTTCACTTAAATAGTTAGGAATTTCCAGTATCTACGATTAAACAACAATAATAACCACAAAATTCATTTAAAGCTTGGCTGATATATTTAATTGAAATATCTAATTTCTTTACCAGAGGCAATTAAAAAAAAAACTAAATTATTAAAGTAGAAATTTTAAAACTTGATGAGATAAAAATCCCATAGGTTCCGAATTAACTATGAAATTCCTTATAGTAAGATATTGCTCAGTTAGAAATATGGTTAGGCCTGCAGACATTGTCCAATTTTTTGGGGTAGCAATATTATATGCTAAAAATATAGTTTCCAGGATTAACATTTTTATCTCTCTGAAATAATTTTGTTGGTCTATATCCAGGGAAAAACAAGAAGCTACATCTGATCTACCATTCCATTCAATTATATGGCAGCACTGCTAAGCTAGTCAGTATTTCAAATTTATTGTGAATTTTATTGTGAATTCTATACTTTCCACTGTAATATATAATGATTCTAAAAAATCATCGATAACTTAGAAATCACCACTTCACCCTACTATTTGCAGGTGCAGCAGTAGCTGGAGTTGGTCCTATGGCTTTGGCAGTGATGCGCTCTATTGCTTCCAAGGTAGTGCCTTTACCAGAGAGGGGTGAGTCTACTGGACAATAAACAGTCTCTGATTTAGTTTAATACAGTTATGTCTCTTTGCCTCATACGTTTTTTACAGTAACCCCATACAAAAACAAAAAGCCAGGAACCCATCTACTATTATGACTGATGGGAACTGTTATGAAGAGATGAGAATGGAAATATCAGAGCAAGAGCTTTTTCCACATAAGTAGAAAGGAACAAACCAGAACAGTCAAAAGTTAGGTACTTTATGGGTGACATACTGTTGTATAACAGATTTAAAAATTATGGGAAGATTGTGAACGAAGACAGCATGGTTTATACAAGACAGATAGTTAAGTAGGTCAACATGGAATGAAAATAAATGCAAAAAGGAGCAAGGTAATTTGATACAAGGACAAAGACATAAAGACTTTTTATCATTACAATGTGGAAAAACAATTTCCTGTTGAAGACATGAAGTGTAAATCTGAGTATGTGTTCTGATATTAAATTCATTCCAAGAGGATGAGTTTGGCATATTTTAAGGGTAGATTTTAATGTCTTGCATCTATCAGATATGGTAATTACGGGACATTTATAGGAAGAGAGGTAACTGGGAGATTAAACAATGATTTGGTCTTTACTTGAGTATCTTGGGATAAAGTAGCACCTATATTATGGATATCAAATACAATATTTGGAAGTGATGCAGGTGTGGGTACCAAACGTTGTTTTTGGAATTTTTAGTGGAATTTAGTCTGTAAATATGACAAAGAGATTGAGTTCGGAGTCATTGGAAAACAAAAGATAGATTAAGAGAATGCTGGCGTGTATGAGATATTCATTAGTGATGAGGCTGGATGAATACTGGGAGAAGAATTAGGTTGATTACTTGCAAGCGAAGGGATGACCATGGCCATAAACAGACTTAGAAGAAGTGGAAAAGTTTTCAGTTTTAGGTATGGTAAAAAGAAATAGAATAAAGTATTGAGGGATTTTTGGAACAACTATAATTAATAGTGAAAGAATTTTTTTTAAAAAAATCATCGAATACAAAATTAGATGTTTTGGCAAATTGGCACAGGAGTGCTTGTTCCTTTGAAATTAATATTAAAAGTTTCATTATAAAATAACCATTGATTTTCATTTTAAACCAGTGAATCTTAGATAAGAAAAATAATAATAATAATAAAAAAAATGGTCCTACCTGAACACTTGGAGAGTATGAAAAGGAGTGCATGACCAAGGATGTATCGTGTGGAGTTGTTTAAATAAATTTCTTAGTGTATAATGCTCTTGTTTTCAATCACATAATTTTCTCTATATTATCTAAAATTGATATTTATTAAGTGAAGGATGAATGTTAGGGGTAAGTTATCAGTGTCTTCCTTATGATACAAAAACTATGTGTTGCTTAATGTGCTAAGGCTTTGGCCACTGGATTGTGGAGGTATTGTCGGTCAGAATTGAGTCCTGGTCCCTGCTACCAGCTGTCCTGATTTTGGTTTTTCGCAATCAAGGTGAATGTTGGGAATGTCCCCAATCTCTGCCTCATAAACAACACGTCACACATTTCACAAATAGATAGCAACACTACTTTCCTCCCTGAGAGGCGTCAGGCTAAGCAGCAAGCTGATCAAATCGCAACATGTTGTACCCTGAAAATAGCTGACCCTGCAATAGTGGGACAATTGCAAGGAAGAAGAAGAAGACATGATGTATCACTCTTCCCAGTTGCTTTGCTGCCATTCACTAGTATTTACCATCAAATTATTAAGAATCATATAACATTAATTTTAAGCAAGAGTGGTGTTTGAAATTATTTGTGAGAAAAGGAATAAAAGTAGATTGCAAGTTATGAGTCTCTTGTGTTGAAAGCAAAAATTATGTAATTATATGATTCATATGTTTTGGTATGGTCAAATATGATTTAATGAGAACCCAGTGATTAATTAAGTGTCCATACAGGATCAAACCCAGTCTTGTGGTCTCATATATGGCTTGTAGATTGCATTAAACAGATTGAGAACATTTTTATAATGTATTTTCAAGATTGAGGAAATGTACACTTTTTTAATACAGAAAAGACCAGCAGGCCTCAACCGCAGGTATCACCAGATTACCTATATCAACAAACTTTTAAGATTCATATGGATATTCTTGTTGGTATGTCATTGCTAAGAAATATTGAAGGGTTATGTGGAATTAGCATGTCAGTTTCCTTTAATTAATGTTTATGTATTTTTTTGAGAAAGTGAAATATTCTAGGAACCAGAATATTATAAACTTAATGCATGGGGAAACATTAAACATACATGCCTTTGGGTCAAATGAAAAAATTGTTGTTGTCCTTTGCATTAATCTTAATTATATGTAAAGTGTATGCGTGTGGTTTTATAACCTTATGACAGAGTTTTACTATACTGTGCATTCAACCTCTGTGATAGCAAGACCTATAATTTATTATGGAACCTATGGTATTCATATGAACAAATGCATACTTGCATTGGTATTCAAAATCAGATTCCTCAATTTTTAAGGCAAACACCTCAACCACTGAGGTACCATACCATTAATTATTATAGATGAAAAGTAAGGCAAGATGTTTGACAAGGGGAAAAGTAATCTACTGGCTGATTTAATCAAAATGAATTTTGTTAGTTGTGAATGTTCTGTGGGGCATGTGAGAGAGCCAATTAGTATATTGCTAATTAACATGTTTCAGGCAAACTGTTTGCGTTGCTGGCAGTGGCAGACAATGCAGTTCCTCTGGTATCTGGACCACTGTACTCACAGGTCTATAATGCCACCATCGACACTGTTCCTTCTGCTATCTTCTGGGTCACACTTGCTGCTCAAGTCATAGTGTTCTCCTGTGCACTGTAAGTAGCCTACAGAGCTCGTGATACATAAGGCTAACCAAATTTGAAACTGATTGCATGAGTTCAATACTAGTCAATGTATCAAAAGCTTTAGGTATCACTTAGTACTGAAATGGCAAATGTTATCTTACTTAGCCGTTGGCATAATAACTATAAAACAATTATAAGGAACAAAATTATTGATACAAATGTATTGATTTCACTTCTGTAAACATGGTACCTCCAGATATATTGACAGTTCAGTGTATCCAACAAGCATGAGGGCTACCACAGTCATTGCCCAAGTGTGATTCCCTGATGTTAGTATTCTTGATCTGTGTATAAAAGCCAATAGGAGAATTAGCAGCACTGTATTAATTTCGGCACTTGAGAGGTGAAAATTTGACGACATTCGATCCCAGGGCCGGATTAAGACAGTGCGAGGCCCGCAGAAAATGTGAAGAAGGGGCCCTTGATTTTTGCCATTCAGGGGAAAATTGTAGAGCTAAAGAAAAATCAGACATACAGGTAGATTGAACTGAAAAACTTTAAAAATCGTGAAATGCGAAAGTTGTAGAGTGGGTAAACAGCCATGGAGGTATATGCTCCATCCCAATTACATTAAACAAATTGCCGAAACTTTTAGCTCCCTTCCTTCAAATACCCAAATATTTCTTAAATGTAACATTAAAAAAAAAAAAAAAAAAGGTAGTATTCGGCCTTATGGTCATTCAGTCAGCAACTGTGTATATTTTATTCATCAATTGTGCATATACAATATTCACGTCTTATTATTGACGATAACAAGTACAGCGTTACCGGGGCCAGCTATGAAACAATTTAATTGCGATAAACCGCTTTCTCTGGTGTCAATTTTCCTTCATACATATTTCCCCGTTTCCTTTTCCCACCTTCTCTTTCCCTCTACTAATTTCAACTTTAAATTCTTTTAGCATTTTTTGGTAAATTATTCATCATTTCTCTTGGTAATTTGTTCCAATCTCTGACCCCCTCACCCATGAAAGAAAATCTTCGCACACCCTTATGACTAAAATCGAATGCCAGTTTGTGGTCATGGTCATCTCTCCTAATTCTTCCACCAATATTTTTTCACTCTTCGTCACCAATGTAGACATGATTCTCTTCACCCTCCTCCTGTCTTCCAATGAGTACCATTCCAAATCCTTTATCATATTCAGGGCCAGATTAAGACAGTGCGAGGCCCGTAGCAAATGTGAAGAAGGGGCCCTTGATTTTTGCCGTTCAGGAGAAAATTGTAGAGCTAAAAAAAAAAGGTCGCTCATCTAGCCTAGGTGCGGGGCCCCCCCTAGGAGGCGCGAGGCCCCCTAGAAGGTGAGGCCCGTAGTATTTGCTACCTCCTGCTACATGGTTAATCCGGTACTGTTCGATCCTTAATGTGTCAGAAGTTAGTGGGATAACACAACTGAAGTTAATGCCATTTGCTTCTTCTTTAGTTATACATTTTGTTGATATAACAATTTTGTTTGCATTCATTATGTTACTTTAAAAAACACTTAAGAAAAAGAAAGAAATTGTGCTTGTATTTATGGCTATTCAAAAATAATTTTTGTTCAAGTTTTTAAGATTTATCTGTATTAAACAGCACTTCAGGAACATCTTTTAGACTAGAAGATATATTTTTCTATATTGAAGTCTATCAAATTAATTTAAAAATAGAATAGATGTTCCAATATAACAGCATATATGATTTTGTCATATTTTAAAATTGAATCTGGCAGTTAAAGTTATTGAAAACTCTAATTTCCAAGATCATAATTAAACCAGCAACCAACCCAATAAATTTTTGGTTTTGTTCCCATGTAATGTGGTAACCTTGAATATAATTATGAGTTCAGAACATTGAACAGGAAAGTGTCATCAAAACATTTATTTTTTACCAAGTCTTCAGTTTGTCACTGTGAACTGTGAAAGTGGCAGGGTTTGAGAATCTCACGTTATGTGTTTTGGTGTAGTGTTGGTGCATTATAACAAACTAACATTCCAAATTTCTATGCATACTCTCAAAAAAAAAAAATCTGGTCTTGCATATTTGGTAAGTTATCACTAGTGATATTTCTCTATACACCTTTAATTGAGATAAATCCTTGATTCTGTGGTGGTGGTTAGTCATAAAGATGCTGCTAATTCTGATAGTTTCTTCATTTATTATGAAGTTTGATTATTCAGTACAATTTTGTTTGGAGTATTTGTGGAGTATGGTTTTTATTCTTCTCACAGAGCTCAAGCAATCATTGATATGGTTCCTCCCTTATGACAGGTGTTAGGCCACAAGTTCGATGCTGGGGGTTGCAACACTTTGCCTAAACTGTGAACGTAAGTTCATTATCTGTATAAGCCTTCTGGTACCTTAATATTTAATAGAACGGTCGCCATGGATTTGTATTATAAACCCCAGACATGAAGAGTATAATTAAATAAGTTCTCTTGACACAATTCTAGAATCACAAAATACTTATATACTTGAAAAGTTCACTCTTACATTGTCGGTACTAGAATTGTGAATAAGACACCGGACAATAGTTCCAAAAAAGACTGACAGGCTAAGGACATTCACACGAGAACACAAACACACCAAGTCCCTCTTACATTAGTAAGCATATGATTACGGCACGTTACAAAGTGCTGCAACAACTACCACCTGGAGCAGTTCTCTCTGCGAACTGTCGCGAAGTTGACTGTTTGAAGATCACTGAAGGACTAGGCAATTTCAAGATGAGTGCAGGTATTTTTATCAAGTTTTCACTTTCTGCAACATCAGCAAGAACTTTTGAAAATTAATATCTCCCAATGTACTGGATGGTTTAACTTGCAGTTAATTCATGGACTTCCTGATATCGTATTCTATCTATCTCAATTTAATTTAACTTTCAAAAGGGTTTCTATCAGATTAACCTTGAAGTCTCTTATGTCATCAGCTTTCCAAAGTTTGCCACACTTCCACAACAATGAATGACAATCTATCTTCAAAATCTTAATTATCTTACCGATGCTTAAACTTTTTACAGAAACCACTATATATACATAAACCTCTCAATTTAGGCTGTCTACTGATATAAATTTCTCAGTTCATTCATTTTTGTTAAAAACTTTATTTTTTCTCTTAATTAAAAGTGGTAATTAAATTTGGCCTAATTAGTTAATTTTACTATCAAAATATGCTAGACACTGCTGACTATAACTGGTGATAAAAGATAAGCTGTGACTTTAATCGATTCAAAGTTATTTCAAATTTTAAATTCTAGCTTTCCTTGCCATGTGGGTTAAAACTTAAACAAACCTAATTATCTCTTAAATTAAATTTTTCTGGACATAATTAATACACTTAAAAATGAGTCTTACGGTGAGCTTTAGTTGTGAAAATGAATGCAGGAAAATCCATTTAAGTCTCCAACATCAGCAACTTCAAAATTGAACTATAGAATGTGTTACTACTGGGGATAGCAGTGGAAATGCTTTTGGCGATCTAATAGGTACCTTACACAGGTTTTCACTAAGGCAATAAATCGAAGCAGAATGGTTACCAGCACTTTTTCTTCATGTGTTGATGAAAATAACTGTGATTAGTGTATGCTGAATGTAATATGTGGGTGATGGAGAAAAAGAGAAAGGTTGATCCATCTGAAAGAACTGTAGATGTATGTCCAGGTTTAGCATCCCCATTTGACAAGCAATTCACCGTCAACGGTTTCGTATGCCCTTATTCCATGTTGACTCAGATTAATCTCTGGCCTTTGTTGCATTATCTAGTGATTGGTTGCCATGCACTTCTTCTTTTCCTCCCTAAGAACAATCCATCAGCAGGGAGAAATTTCTTCTACAATCATAATTCAGATAATTGTCAGGAACATAACAAAGCAAGATATTTAACTTCATTTCTTCAAATAGAAATTCTTACTCCACTTTACAGTTATGAGAAACATTTATTTTCATTCCACATTTACCTTCCCTACTAGGTATGCTGACCAGATCTCTATCTTATAACATTATGTCATCTGAAAACCATCTAACTGCAGACCACCATGGCCTTTATGACTCATTTATGTTGAGGTAATAAGACTTGGCAGACGATGAGGGCCAAGGAATGGGGAGAAATTTGACCCAATTCTTTTGAAGGCACCACTCCAGCATTCGCCTGGAATGATTTTATGAAAACATTAAAAGCATAAATCCATATGGCCCAGTGGTGATTTGAACTTGAACCCTCCCAAATTCTAGTGACTATAGATTTGGGGACATATGACACCAATTCAAAGTGCCAATGACTGTCTGCCAGACCTGTTCCATTACAAACCCTGGTGGTCTGAACTGAAAACTAGATCAAACTATGTTTTAAAAGTGTTACAAATGTCTAGTACTAGCAAACAATTGCACAACATGGCTCTGTTTCACATGAGAAAGGAGACACATAAAAAATAGAGAAAGTGGATGCATTTACTACATTTCATCCCACTACACACATTTGCACTGTTCACTTACTTTCCATTCACTCAGCAGGTGCTGGTATATGCACATCTGATTCTGTACTCACATGGCTAAGATTTATCTCTGAAATATCTTCTTTTATGTTCATCATTGCTCTGCTACTTCCATCTGTTGTAAATGATGGTATTACGTTTACTATCCTTCTGTGTTTTTATTTGGTCTGCTTTTGCATTGTGCATAAATTACTTAGATGTCTTAATAGCATTAGGGTTGGAGCTACAGGTTGAACTGAAATAGTGGTTCATTTCTGTCATTAATGACTGCAATAAATGAAGCATTTGTTAAGCAATGAGTATGCACTTGAATTAACAATTCTTACTTAGCTGGCAGTAGTAAGTCAAAAAGGATCATGCAGGTGAATACACCTCATTTTGTGTCTTAAAACCAAGTAACAGAATAGCATGTTTTAAAAATAACACTACCTTAGGAATGTGCATGTTTATGACAGCATGAATTGCAAACCCTCAACACCTTTGTTGTAATTTGCAGTAAACAAAGTAAAAATTTTGAAATGTATAAGATTGTCAAAAGCTACATATTTTTAATCCATTTTTGAGAACTTGCCATGTGTATTTTATGCTTTATGTAGTATTAATTTATTCAAATTTAACTCTTATCAAAGGATATTAATCCAGTGTCTTTACCCTATGTATATTACCTTTTTCTGTCATAGACCTATAACCTCCAAATAAAAAATAAAATAAAGAAATTCTAGTAGAATGAATGTAAATAATACATTTAAACTAATCACAGGTGCAACATATTATGATCGAATTCATGTTGGTTCAGAGTCGCTGTGATGAGCCACAGTTGAACCCAGCTATGAGGTAAACTTGGAAATGGAGGATCCACTTGGGAAAGGCATAGATGTTGTGCCTGTGGACACCATTGGTAGATTTGGTTTTACTAGTCATGACTTAAACATTAGTAAAAGAAGGAAGGGAAGGGAGTTGTCAGCTAATCTGTAACCCACTTCCAGTAGTGTGCCTTCTTTAGATTCAGTGCTGCTAGTGAGGTGTAAAAAAGGTAACCAAATGGATACTAAATACAGACACACAGTTGAAGATGTCATAAATACTTAAGAACTATTTGAAGGTGATAACACTAAAAGGGGCTCGAAGATAATGCTGAGATTATTACAAACACAGTTATGAGTCTGTAACTAGAAAACTGTGTTCGTTTTATGTAGAAAATAATAGTTTGGTAGCTTAACAGAGATGCAAAAACCACAGAATGGTATGTGGGTGGCTTCTTGGTTAAAGGAAGGAGTTCTAGACAAAGAGGTTTACCTTGATGTTTACAGGTTGTACTGCAGATATTAGGAAGAGTTTTTCATATTGCTTAGCCATAATTGCTACAGTAATAGCTTTCATTGATATAAGATAGGCCCTTGATAAAGTAAAGTGGAAAAGCATACAGTTAAGCCTAAAAAAAGAGAGGAATAGATGAAGATATCATGGAACTAATAAGTAACATTTATGAGAAGTGTGAGGATTGTGTGTGGATATATAACAGACAAATCGCTTTCATATGGAAAGGGGAGTTAGGCAAGGAAGTGTATTGTCATCTGTTTTGTTCACTGTGGTAGATGAAGTCATCTAAGAAGTTCAGAGACACAGAATTAATCGCATATGCTAATGATATAGTGATTTTTTTTATCTGCTTTACGTCTCTTAACAGCGAGGTCGTTAGAGACAGGAAAGGATGGGGGGCAAGGAATGGAAAGGAATTCGACCATGGCCTTTTTGAAGGAAGCATCCCGGCATTTGACTGGAGTGATTTTGGAAACCATGGAAAACCCAAATCTGGATGCCCGGATGGGGATTCGAACATATAGTGATATGAGTGGGGACAGAATGGAATCTGCAAAGAGAATTAGAAAAATGGTGAACTGCGATGGGGGAAATGGCCTGGAAATAAACATGGAAGAAACAAAAATAATGAAGATAGCAAGAAACACTGGTCTATCAAATGACATGTTACTCAATGACAATGAAATGGAATGGGTAGAGTGATCTGTTCACTTTGGAAGCAAAGTAACTATCAATGTAAATATAGTAGAGGAAATAGGAAAAAGAATAAGGAAAAGTGGACAAATTTATCACCAGATCAAAGATATAATCTGGTGATGGGTCTTAGGTTAGGAAACAAAATTGCTTTTAAAGTATATTCCAACTTCCTTCTGAACCCTGATCATGATGTACACAATTCCCACTGAATACTCCTCAATATCCTCAGATATAGTTCCCCTGTAGATAGTGTAGTAACGGTGCATGTAACTTAATGCCAGAGAGACCAAAAATTCTAAGTTTACGGTAGAGTAATAATGAATTCCAATTGCCTGCACAAGTTTCACAAGATGCTACATTTAGAATAGTTATTCAAAATGGCACTTCCAATGTCAATGCAGGCATGGCATCATCGCACAAAGTTCTGTCATACCTGTTACAATATTCACAGTGTTTGAACAGTGTCACAGGCAGTGAGACTTCTTATAACAAGATCTTCTTCAGTCTTAATAGGTCTCTTATTCACAAGAAGAAATCAAGTGGGGAGAGATCAGAGAAACATGCTGGCCATGGAACAGGACCTCCTCTGCCTATCCATTTTTCAGGGAATGTCTGATCCAAGTGATCACGAACACTCAAGCCAAAGTGAGGTGGGACTCCATCTTGTCGAAACCACAGCTGTTGACGAATAACAATTGGGATATCTTCCAGGAACCCTACAATCTTAGCAACAACTGTACCACTGTCAAAGGTATCAGAACGATTTTCTCTTATAACTTTTTTCAGGATAGGGTCCCTTACCTCAAATTAATACCTTTACCCTTCTCCATCATCTCTGAAAGTTTGTAACTTCATCACAGAATCATCCTGTATAATAGGATTAACATGGGATAAGACTGCGAAATGGACAGGGGGATGTGGATAGGTTACCGAGCCAGATGAGTCATGATGAAATGAAGCTGATTGCCAAGAAGAGGCAGATTATTAGGTTTTCTTGTCATTATAGGGTGTAGGGTTAAATAGTTTTAATGACCTTCAGTGTAAATATCATGGTATAACATTTGATGATAAACTCAGTTGGGAATGATCAAAATTCTTCATTTATTGAAAAAAGTGTTAAAGGGAAGTAAAGGAATGCGGTTACAAAAATCACTTGATTTTGGTGGGGTACCGTGGTATCCAAGTTATTGGTATCAAATATAGGAGTTGCAAAGGGGTGCATCTACATTTGTTTTGTGGAAATTACTGTTAACTGCAATCAGTTTTGGGTATGATAAAAGAAGTTATGTTGTGAATCATTTGAAGACAGGTGAACAGTGTTTTGGGAGTGTCTAAAGTGTCAATTGGTGATGAGGCACTGATAAATATTGGTACAAGAAATAAGAATTTTGTGTCGACCAGAACCACAAGCAGTCTTCAGACACAAGGATATGTAAAAAATTTCTTTTGTAGATACTGGACTGAAAAATTTATCAAAAATACTGAACAACTTACAAAATAACCTAAAACAATTTAAAATTGAAATTCATAGAGGGAAAAAGCAGGTGGGTGGCAAAGAATTTAATATAAAAAAATAATATAACAATATACTGGAATGTTAAATTAGGTGTCTGAAGAATTTGTCTTTTGGTTATATGGTCCTTCACAGTTAAATTAACAATCCCTCAATTCGCTTAAAAAAAAAACTTTCTTCATGAAAAAATTGTTGAAAATTGTTAGTACTTATCTATAAAGATACTAAACTGCAAGTGCCATGTGTCCACAGAATTAACAGTATTACACATAGTGATCTTTTTTTCTGGTGCTCTGTATGTGGTGGCTTGCATAATGTTTGTTGTTTCCTCACAGTGGGTACCATTGTTTTGTTTCAGCACTGTGCGTTTGTTGCTTTGTAAGGCACCACTGGAGACCGAAGAGATTCGAGAGACCGACGGAGAAGAGACCAAGGGTGGATGAAATCAAACTGCTTAAAAACACACATTCACATTCCTTGCACCTACGTACTGTTGCTGTATTAATGTATTTTTTTACTGTATTAATGAAGTTAAGTATATGTCAACAATTATTTTACAAGATGCCTACAAATCTTCCAGCAACATCCAAAAACCTTTTGATGAAATCCATCTTGTGTAACCAGCTTCCTTTTATAGTATTTTTGTTTGAATGGTAGTACTTGTGACAGTAGTTGAGAAATTATCATCGTTGTAGACAATTTAATGTTACAAATAAGTTACAAGGACTAAGAAAATTTTTGTCCACCAGCCTTCTTGCAAACAGGTAGATAATAAATACATTCTCCATTGCTTCAGCATATCAGGATACTAAGGTTAGATTCTATTTGAACCATATCTCTAATTAACAAATCTGCTTAGGAACTTTTTATTTTATTTCAATTGCCAAAATGACAAGCAAAAAGACAAATTTTTTCCGTTTAATTTATTTGTTGAGTCCATTTACCTCCTACAATCAGCAGCCGTAGACCAGATGTGTGAACTATAAAATGTTTTAGTTTGCTCCCTTCCTCAAAAAAAAAAAAAAAGAGAAGAAGAAGAACATGTATTATCAGAACCATATAATGATGATTTTTAGTTTGGTCTCTGTTTTATGTTTATTTAGAAGAGTTAATTAATTTTGGCACATTTCAGTTGCATGTTAGATAGCCAAATCATGTTAACAGATACATCCTACTTTGACTTATATTTCTCTTAAAGTTTTGGAAAATCAATAAAAGACATGCTGAATTGTATATTTCTAGGGCAGCATCATCAGAACAATGCCAAACTACAACCAATTTCAATTTAATTTCAACTGTGATGAAGTATACATGCTTTGGTGGCAATACCCCTATACCTACACCTTCCTATGCCTTGATTTCTCTCTTTCTCTTTTCTTTCCTTCTCCCCCTTCAGCTACCAATGTCTGCCTTTTACGAACTACAACTTTAAACTCCTTCAGTGTTTTGGGAAACCATCCATTATTTCCCTTGGAAATTTATTCTAGTCTATGAATCATTTATTTACAAAAGCTGATTAAATTAAATTATCTGTTGCAAAACTGGGTGATACACACTTTTTCTAAGTCTAATAGGTTAAAAAACAAGATTTTCAATTTTTTTCTGGAGAAGCGAAATGAGAAAACTGATTATTCTTTCTTGAATGAAAACTCAAACAATACTGCAATTGCAGCTTCTGCCTTGTTTGTCAAGAGTTATATTTGAACAGTTGCACAAGTAATGACGTAATGTCTTTTGTTTTTTCAAATGAGATTTTTAAGGTGGTGCACATTGGTTTGGGAAGTGAACTGAGAATGACACATTGCTATGCACTATTTTTATGTCTGTGTCTTGAAAACGAATGGATGAAATTTGATGTGATTTTCACTGCTATGTAGAAACAGCCTCAAGAAAGGTTTATGTTTAATGTAGATTGACCTATTACCTATGGAAGCTGAGGATTTTGGTGCATCAGCTCAGCCAGTAATTTGGCATCAGCTCGCTTTCTGGCCAAGTTGTAAAAAAAAAAAAAAAAAAAAAAATATTATGATGTGTGGAAGAATTATAGAATGCAATAAGTATCATGATACATATTGTTATCACTAGTTTTCAATGTAGATAGAAAAAAAACTTTTACAGCATGAAATTTGTGCCTGCAGTTTATGAACATTTGAGTGAGGGAAGGCTATATAGAATGCACTGCACATGTAAGATGAAAAGTTCAGTGGTGGGTTAACACTAAACAGTTAAGTCTCAGCTCTAGCCGTGTGATGTTGCATTTGGATAAATAGTTTGTGCTTTGCAGGAACACGGCTGCCACCTAAATTGAATTAACCCCAACTCAGGAAAGGTAAGTCATTATTGAAAATCACTGTTGCTGTTGAAACTGATAATCATTATATTCTTCAAAAGTTACAAAGTCACAAACTTACGGCATCAAAGATATTCACCATAAATTTATTTGAAGGAATGATTAACCCATTTGAACCAGACCAACCTCATGACCCCTAACTGAATTACAGTCACATGAGGGATAATAATGCTGTCACATGTTAACTTAACAGTCCACAATGTTTTCCCGGAAGTTTCCCATGTTCGTCCACCTTGCCTTGCTCCTGGATCGTGCTACAAAGTAGCGTGGTCTTGCTCCACATGATATTCAAAGACTGCCTTGAGGGAAGCTGGGGGGCTGGTATTTATAAGAAATGTGTGGGAACGTAAATTTCCCTCGTTCATATGAAAAGTGTCCCTACTCAGCATGGATAAATGTACCCTTCCGTGATTGTTGATTGTGACATCTGATGTCTTAAAATCCTTCAGTAACTTCCTGTCTCTCTGAAACTTTGATAGTAGTTTGGCAGGCTTATAAATGTTAAAATCAAGTCTAATGAAAATTTTTGCAACTTTAATGGTTTAGCTATAAAAAATTATTTTCTTTGCAATCCTATGAATGTTTATAGCTCCCACAGTTTTCGAGCTATGAAGCTGAAATAGCTTTTAACTTGCTTAAAATTTTCTACTCTTTCATTTGATAACAAGCTCTACTTGTTTACTATTTTCTAACAGGGTGAATCAAAAATCAATAAACTTAACTTACTGGTGTTTCCCAAACTATTGAAGCTATTGACCGAAAAGTTGTTTTAAACAATTCTGCGTTGTCTTTTCAATTATATGATAGCACAATCTGACTGTAATATCAATTCTTTAATAGCTTTTTTATCCATTTACAATTTCATCCCTTCCCTTCGACAGTTTGAAAACTTCTAGTGGGAACAGTCATCGTGGGATGAATTTTAATTACTTCTTTTACCACTGTCATCCAAAGTCTGGCATACACTCAAAAACTAATTGAAGTGTCATTCCTAAAAAAATTCCTCTTTCATTTAAACATGGTAGTACCTCTTATGAATAACCTTTTTCTACCCTCACGTATATGTATGGTAGCCACTAAGGACTCAGTGGGAAGCATGTGAGAGGATGGTTATAAAGAGCAAGCCTTGTTCAAACATTTTATTGCAAGAATCATGGTCAATGATTAAACTTATAGAGAATATCACAAATATATAATACAATATAGTAATACATAATCTTGCAGATTATGATCTTAATGAATCCTGTAATCACAAATAATATTATACAATATAATACATAAGAAGACTTCGATCTTACAGATTATGGTCTTAATGAATCCTGTAATCACAAATAATATAATACAATATAATACATAAGTCAGTGCAATAACAACCAGGTTAAGCCATGAGAATATCCCTCATCACAATATCTCCACTTGTATTAAACATCCAAACAGAAATATATTACGCGCTTGGAAACGTGATATAACAGGGCGGGCTCTCACCAATTTACCATCATGTAACAAATCTACAACTAGTATCAAACACAATTTGTACAGAGGAGGAAAATACGCCAATTATTTCAAACGAAGAGGAATCAGTTTATCTCAGCGTCCTTCAATTTAACCTTAAGAATCAGGTTCTTACCAAGGTTCTGACACACTATAGTGTGTGCACACTGGCGCATAAGTCGTTACCACCCACACCCACTGATAAGGTGGCAGGAATGGTTAGCACCACATATCGGGGAATTTTGTCCATTCCTGTAACACAGTTAACAAGAATGCAGTAAGCGACGCACTTTGCAGTTGGAGTTATCAGGTATTCTACCTCAAATACCCAACAGGGCTAGAAAATGGCAATTTACCGCCTCGAAATCACCACCAGCGTACTTCCGCATCGGCGGAAAACCGCTCACGAACATGGGGCGCAGCAGAGGAATTCCTTCGATTAATGCGAGGGAGGAACAGTCTCGGTGGAATCACACATCCACCTCAAGTAGTACTTCCGGGCTGCCTGGGCAAATTACAAGAGCTCGCTATACCAGCGGGTCTCTAACGTCGCACTCCTTTGAGGAAGTATTAGGCCCAACGAACCAAGCCACTGCCTCCGACCGACTCCCCTCCCGGTTTCGTGTCCCCCGATTATATCAGCTCATTAAGCCTGAAGAGGGCACCACCGGGCCACAGCGCTCTCTCTCACGGGTGAAACTAGCACGCGGGCTCAGCATCAGAAGACGATCGCGGGCGGGGAAAATAAACAATGCGAGCTGAGCACGGCTCAACGTAAACTATTATTTTCATTAGAAATTGCAAGGAAAGGGAAAATGACTCATCACTCACCAAAGTTGAAGGCAGCGACAGGAGAAGAGCATATATCAGGAACACACAAATATACACAATATTTCGGTTATTAGACCTTATTCATGTTGGAGAAAATGAATCATGAGGCTCGGGAGGTGTGCACACGCTGAAGGTTGCTATACGACTGGATGTCATTTTCCCTTTCCTTGTAATTTATATTGCCTAAAGCAGTTTCCTTTTTCCTTAATTTAATTATTTTCATTAGAACCTCCAAGAACAACTCTTAATTTTAGCTACCTCTCCCAAAATTTAATATGATTCATAATATAAACTCAAGGTTCTTTTGAACTATAAGCTGTTCCTCTATCTTTAAAATTGTGATTTCTATAATTTATAAACTGTAACTGCATCTTAACTTGTTACACCAGTTTCAAACTTTTAATGTCTTACAAATCTTCAGGGAAACCTACTTGTAAGGTTACTAACTTCATTCTACTAGTTATAGTCTGAAATAGCTCTAAACATAAAGGTAATATTTTCTTTTCTGTAATAATCTGAACCTTACTATACTCAATATGTTGATATTATGTTCTGACTTTCTATAACTGTTTACTCTGATTTATGACCTGAATTATCTAAGCAAATAACTCTAAACCTGATCAACAATGTTATTTAAATGAACTTGCTGCTCTATGAATAAATTTTGATACAAAGTTACAAAATTTAGGTTACCTTACACACAATGCAATTTTTTCTATGGCACTTACATTTAAATTTTAAAATGCACTACTTTTGATCATTTTGGTGTTGTGACATTTGCATTTTTGGATAAATTTACATTAATTCTGATGTTGGTTGCATATCATCTTAAAAAAAGTGTGACTAAAATATTGATCACAGCCCAAGAACATCAAGTTTTAATCTATGCAATGATATAACTATTTTTCATGGGCCGTCACTCTGTTTCTGTCCCGATGTTCTTGCTTCTGTCTGGAGTTCTACAACGCATTAATGCTGATAGCTCACTGTCTCAGAAATGCTATTTTAATGTTAGCAATGCAAAGTATATTAATTAAACACTGTAGACACTTAAATCACTAGAAATACCGTCACTCCAGTGTCAGTTGTTTGCTTTCTATAACTTGTAGACTGATAAAAAAGTGATTTGATTCATATTTTTCAAGTGTAAGAAATATTAATCTTGAGTTTTTTTTTAATTGAGCTAAATCACCTGATGAGAGAAGGTTTCCTCACACTTGAATGTGTTACGAAGCTGCAATGCTCAGCCTGGCATTCAGGGGGATGCAGGTTCTAATCACTATCTGCCCATCCAAATTCAGTTTTACAACTTTTCCCCAAATGACACGATGGTTTGCTCTTAAGGCCATAGCCTAATACCTTCCCATTCATTACCCCTATCCTATCCCACATCTAATGACCTCAGTGTCAGAAAGGTGTTAAGACTCAAGAAAACAACAAATAGAGAGCATACTGTGCTATATTTCAATAAGACATCAGTCAAATGATAATTTAAAGTTTTCTGACACTATTCCATCGATGACTGCATCACGTGTCAGCCTCACCTTTGATATACAACATTGGGTCCCTTATACTACACTAAAACTAGAGTCTCAATCATATCTCCTATCAACCTCAATGTGTTTTAATGTATTGGATACTACACAACAGTGGTGGATCTATGAATTTTCTGTTAGGGCAAAAACTTCAGATTGCTGCCCTTTTAAACATAAATTTGCCACCCAGGGCAGTATAGAGTTATTCTATGATTTTACCGCTCCTCCCTGATGGTTGCTTGTTCTGGCACTGCTACATAACAGTTTAGCTGATTAAATTACTGTTTCAGTGTGGTATGGTGGTCTACACTTTCTTGGCCTTTAAAACTGATGAATTGTTAGAAACAGAAGTTTAGTAAAATATAATCTTTCTTGCAACATACAAAAGTAAAGCTATTTTGCTCCTCGAATAAATTTTCATGAGTGCAGAGGAGAGGTGTAACTGGTGAATCTTGAGTTATTTGTTCTAATTGCTATTTCGATCCACTTATTTTGAAACCATATTTTGGAAGAAAATTTATGTTGTAACAGAAATACATACAAGAAGCTGGTTAGGGAAATATCAGAAAATGGCAGACAGCGGCGGCCTTAACCGTTGCAAGGCTTTGGGCGGCAGATCTTCGCGAGGCCATTAACCTTTGTGCAAAGTATCTGAATTAAAGGTAGGTATATTTCTGATGACTGATGAGAAATGCAAAAATTACAAATAAATAAATTATGAATTTTAAAATATTATATTAGAAAATTTATAAAAGTCAACAAAACATAAAGACAAATTAGTAATGATGATAAACTAAGGTATAAAAATGTCTTAAAAGCTATACATAAGGATTTAAAAATAATGTTTGCAGCTTTTCCTAAGACGAAAATCTTTATTTAAAGCATCTGCTTTCTTTGGATAGCCCGTTTGCTTTTGAATTACCCGGCTTAAATTTTGTACTGGCATCACGATTACGCAAACGCATTACATAAATCTTTATTTTGCACTTAAAACTAACTCAGAAACTATTTATAAGTAGTTTTACAGTTTTTTAAATAACTCTTTACTATAAGTAATGTTAATAACATAAGATTCACTAAAACTTAATTGGGAAGGAATTGCTTGCTGAAGACTTGAAATGTAAATATCTTGGCATTACATTTGATAACAAGCTTAACTGGGCAGGACACATTTGACAGGTGGTAGGAAAAGGTTTCAAAATTCTGCACTTGTTGGAGAGAGTGATGGGATGTACGAGAGAAGTAAAGGAATTGGGTTACAAAACTTTGGTCAGACCATTGCTCGAATATAGTAGTGTAGTATGGGATCCTCATTTTGCGTATCAAATATGGGAGTTGGAGAGGATTCAAAAAGGGGCTGATAGATTTGTTTCTGGAAATTATTGCAGAATGCAGTCAGTGACAGATATGATAAAGGAGCTAAAATGGGATTCATTGCAAGACAAAAGAAGAATGAGGAGGGTTATGGGGGTGTACAGGGGGTATACTGTTGATGAGGCATGGAAAAATATTGGAGTAGGTATGAAAAGTAGTGCATGGAAGGGAAAAGATGAACATGACCACAAGCTGGCAGTCGATTTCAGGCACAGGGATGTGGGAAGATTCTCTTTTTTAGGTAAGGGTGTCAGGGATTGGAATGAGTTACCAAGATAAATGATGAATAATTTATCAAAAATGTTGAAAGAATTTAAAGATAAAATTTGTAAAGGGCAAATGTAGGTGGGTGCATGATAGGGGGAAGATGGGAGTGTAGGGAAATTGCCACCAGAGCCTGTGCTCCATTGCAATTAAATTAAATAATTTAATGTTTATTTTCCTACTGAAAACAATTTTGTAATGCATACAGGTTGCGGCACACTAGACCAATACAGGTCCGCACAATCACAGCAACAGCATTTTTATTACTGGCACTCACTCGATTGAAGTTAGTTCAAATGGCACAATGTATCTTTGGATAGACCGCGATCATTAGTTTGGTTTACCTTTTATTCGTTAGTTCGGCGTTGGGCTGGTTGGAGTGGAGAATCATATGGAGGCAATAAGGAAATTTTTGGTCCTTTATGGCCCAATGGTGTTTTCGTGTTATCTATTATCTTAAAAAAGTATCTTTTCTCCAACCTCACTTCCATGTTCATCAGCTAATAGTAAAATGTAGATTGCATAATTCTGAAGCATTCGTAAAATTTCATTTCATCATCCATCAGATACTATGACGAAGAAAGTGCCCGACATTTTTGTGAAACAAAGTATGTTGAATAGAAAAATAGTACATTTATTTTATTATGTTTGAAAACATATTTTTCAACACCTATAAATTTTACATAATGTCTCAGATGGCTTCGGCAAGCGATTGGGGTATGAAACATCCCCGGTAAAAATCCCAGTCTCGGTTGCTCTGACCCCAAAATCACCTTTTACGGAAATTTGTGTACACTGATTCCGTGAAATAACCACGAGAAAAATCTAAAGGAAACTGAAGACTGAGTAGGAACACGTCCTTCACATGGAAGAACTAAGGACAAGCGTGAACACGAGAGGGGCGAGCCATCACTCGGCCGACTGTCGGTGCGGTGGTGGTACGGACCAGTATCAGTAAAGTTTGGCCCGAACTTACAGCAGCTAGCAAAATAAGCGCAAGGTGACAAGTATTGAACGAATTGAAACACAGAAATTTCCCGAGCGTAAATCGTAAACGCAAAGAAACCAAAGCGTTTTTTCTGATGCGCGAGATTTAAATAATAATGAAATTTTCAATCATGTTTTACAGTAAAATACAAAAAATATTATTCACTCATAAATTAATTAATTTTGATATCGTTAATCTTACTTTTATACGTATGGGACATTGAATAAATCTAACTAAATGAGGAATTTTATTCAGGCACTTATTACTATTAATATGTTTTTACCTATGAATTAACCAACTTTAATTTACTGTTAGAACTAATAGTTAAGGATAAAATAAAAAGTTTATATTAAAAAAAATCTTCTGGGCTTGTTGCGTGAGGCCCCGGGCGTTTGCCTTGCTCGCCACTCCCTAAGGCCGCCTCTGACTGTAGCAGGGTAATAGATAAATGCATTCCAGTTTGTCACGCCACCTCTTCTTCAGCTTGCATTCTTTGTTTCTGGAATGAAATCACTCTGGAGAAGCTTGATAGATGTACAGTTTTACAGTTATGGCATTGTTTCTGTTTTGTCCATTGTTTAAGCAGAGGGAAAAAACAACATAAATATGGAAATTTGGACAATGACAACAGTTGTGCTGTCATTGCAGCTGCATGTAATTCAAGAGGTGGGAGTATGTAATCATTTAATCAATAATTCATGATGACAGTTGGCAGCAGTTTTTTTCTTTACTTCTCTATTGTTCTTTTTTAAAAAACGGAAAGCAAGTTATTTTTAGTAAACTCTAATGAATTAGTTAAAGCATTTCGAGGCTGGAGTGGCTTCTTCATGTAAAATGGTTGATAATATTCTTCCTACATTTGTAACATTCTAGACGGAGGGTACAATCAAAAGTCAGATTATAAATTACCGGTATGCAAAGATATTTTAAATTATGGAAACTAATAATTCTCAAAATGATTTGAATAGTTCTATGTATTTTGCAATAAAGCTTTAAATTGGATTATATTATAAAACTCTTGAGAAAATGGGGATATGATATCTATTTCTCCATCTCAGCAGTAAATACGGATTTTCGATGTAGACTTGGCTCCGAAAAAGATTTCTAACTATATCTCTTTTGGAGACTTGAAAATGGGATGACAATTACTTTAGCAGCTTTCCTGATTGTTTTTTGCATCTTTTTTGTTTTGTTTTTAATAAAAATTATTCGGCCAGCCGACTCTAATTGCCCGCAACTGTTCTAACGAAAGAAAAAATCAAAATAAAAATGTTGAAGGGATAATAGCAAACTGAGTTCTAAACCACAGCATACAATTCCTATCTTAAGATATATAAGAGTTTTAATATGGTGCATATAGAAATTCGACACTTACTGAATATGTTGTTAGGTCGAAAAATTAGATCGGCGGAAGCGCAAACAAACCAGCAGCTGTCACCAGTGGCGTAGCTGGGTTAAAAAGGGCAAAAAAAAAAAAAAAAAAAAAAGTCTTGTGAGGTTTGCTGGCAGGGGCACCCTGCACTTGGGGGCTTCCTGAGCAGGCTGCCACTCGCAAACGCGCGGCGTTGAATGAGCGAGCCAATGTTCATGATGGCGGACGTGTTGTCGCTACATGTTGCAGTGATTGACGCAACAATTAGTTGCGTAGTTTCGTCGGTGTGTGAGTGACTACTATTGCCCTGTTCTCCCGAGGGGGTGCATACAAGGGCTGCTAGAGTTTTCTTGAGAAATTACCACAGAACACAATCGGTATCTGATATGATAGACTAAAGGAACTGGAATGGGATTCATTGGAAGACAGGAGAAGGAAGACGAATATTGGTGATGAGGCATGGAAGAGAAAAGATGGCCATGGAAGAGAAAAGATGGCCATAACCACAAGCTTTCACTTGATTACATCTACATATACAGGTCCGCCGCTAGCTGTTTTTACGCCCATGTACAATACCGATATACCGATTATGCCCAGGGCCACGTTTAAGTATAGGCTACATAGGCTGTAGCCTAGGGGCCCGCACTACAACCCTGGACCCCCGCCTGGGCCAGAAGTAGAGCTAAAAAAAAAAAAAAAAAAAAAAAAAAAAAAAAAAAAAAAAAAAAAAAAAAAAAGTCACCCATAAATTTTTTGGGCCAAATTTCGAATATTTTGAAATTTAAGCATCCATAGCCAGAGGCAGCCAGGGCCACTGCCGACAAGGGGGGTGTAAGCTACCTTACTCTCTACTTTCAATATTCAGTCAAAATCCGGCAAAGTTTGAGGTTGACGTCAGTACACGATACCATAGTTGAAACCGAAATAACAACACTTTAAGTTCAGAAAAGTAGATAAACAACACATAGCAACCATAAATAAGAAGTTTCTAGTAAAATATAAACCATAAACATACCTAAATGAGCGTAATCCATAATAACCCTGAAGTAGAAAACACAGGTTTGTTTATACAACCATAACACTAATATTGCACTGAATTAAACACTGTAAAGCGCTTTAATAATTAGAATTTCACCGTTTTATATTAAATTCACTAATAACTCGCAGTTCCAGACCAATTTAAAGCAGTAAATATGATTTTTGAAAGTATCACCTCATAGATTGTTCAATAATTAATTTCAGCACAGCTAAACAGCTTCAGAGGTTTAAAAGTAAAGGTAACCAAGCAAAATAACCGGCCAGTTAATATTCTTTAAGTTTCCGATAACCATCAACTAATAAAAAGAAAATATAAGTAAATAACAGCCAACTTGGTGATGGCGTCGTAGAAACGAACTTTTAAAATTCAATAACTCACTAACTAACATATTTCATTAACTAAAAACTTTTCTAAAGTACTTAAAATAAATAAAGGTTCGATTTAAATTTAGTTTCAGGACACAACCGGCTTTAAATAAAAAGCGAAATATTCGGTTGCACAACAGAAAACAGTAAAATTTAGAAATTCTATAACTTCTGATAGCCGTAACCGATTCAAAAGATTTTTACACCTTTGGACAAGGCAAAGGATGGGGAACACTTTGAAAATAATATTAACTTGAAATTTCAAGGCTTTGAGGTGTCGCATTTTTCCTGTGACGTATGATGACATATCGAAATACGCAAAACAAATATGCTTTTCAATTAACTAAACTTCAAAATTCATTTTCACCGTCCTGGAAGCTTTAAAACCGTAACCAATCACACCACTACACTTGTCTTGTTACGCTCTTCATCTTGTGATTTTCCGGTAGCACTCAGTTGACAGATTCTTTTTCCAGATAGACTATTGTCTAGGGTAGTAGGTCAGTTTGACAAAAGGGACCCGGCCGCCATTTTTTACACAGTTGGCTGAAGTATTTTGTCTGTGTAAGATGTAGAGCTCTGCTAGACGAGTTCAACAAGACCGGCTCAAGAGCGCGGTGGCTTATGGGAAGATCGGATTAGGGCATTATGGCCGACAGGCACCATTTTAAAACCGGCATGACCAACGTAACATTCTAAAACTTTCTGACATGTGTTTATAACAGATTTCAAATTCATTTGGGGTGGTGCGGTCTGTTCTGTTTCACGACCTGTGATCTTCGGCAAATGATTTTCTCCGATTGCCATTGCTAACTGTAAATTCAGTGCAAAATTTTGAGAATATATAATTCAGTTATCCGGATTCAGACTTTCATTTCTACTTTAGTACCATTCTTACAGGAGGTTAATCTGTAAGTGGCGACTGTCGTCATCTTTACAGTTATCATTCTACAAGGTTTAACACGGTTATAGAACTTTTTACGAACTTTGACAACTTTTTGGATGATTTTAAGTTTAGGTGGAGAAGCCGATACTAACCCCGGTATGCATCTTCGACCGTAACAGGGGCCTGCACCAAATGTATAGCCTAGGGGCCCATAGAGCCTAAATGCGGCCTTGATTATGCCGCTCTTTCGAACATTATTTTGCCTCCCCCATTTTGTCGCCACCTAAAACAGTAGTGGAGCTAAAAAAAAGGAGGGGAGGGGGTCATCGCTACACTCTAGATCCGGCACTGACTACAGCTACCTATTATCTATGCTCAGCTTCAGGAGGGTGCAAAATCGTAACTAAAGAGCGGGCGGCAAATTTCGAGGCGACCTTTTTTAGCTCTGCTACTGTCCCGGCGACGACAATGGAGTAGAGGTGGGCATGACGCCGCCGTTACTTAGAAGTGCGCCGCCGCCGACACTTGCTTTGTGGAGTGTCCTTGAGAAACACGTCATAACACGACAAAGCGTTTTTTTTTTTAAATTTTTCGTTCAATTGTGTGAATAAGTAGATGTTAAAATGCTGAATTAGCTAAAATGTTAAAACACTCTCTGTAACAGTGTTATGAAAATCTAAGCTAAACTAGTTTTTCTTGGGAATATTTAGGAAGTTCGGTGACAGAAGAAGCCAATAAGAAGAAAATCGTGAATTCCGATTAAGTCCATTGCTTAGCTAGCCTAAATGCGCTAAAAACAGTGTATGGAGGAAATGAAGACTGGAGAAAAAATAGAAGGCATGATAAGAGATATAAAGAAACAGTTGGTACTGAATCAAAAGAACATTCTAACTGTCATTTATGCTGGAGAAAACGTATGAAATGCAGTTTCGTTTGCTAACATGGAGCATCATCTGTGCCTTGGTCAATCATGGGCGCCATAACTCGTGACAGAGGAAGCGTAAACAGTTCCAGAAATTGAAACGCTCGTAAGCAAAGAAAATGCATGATGATTATCAAGAGAGAGGGATATCCCTTACCAGAGCTAGAAGCACTTGCCGAAAAGATGGAAAAAAGGTTTTTTGGATTCCCTTGATAACGTCATTGAGTACCTAGAAAATGATGAGACCGATCCTATTTTAGAAAATGATTAGATGGAACCAGTACACACAAAAATATTGGATGAAGTAGTTGAAGAGAGCTCGCTATCCGAATCAGGATCAGGGAATACTCTGCTTCTATCAAAACTGAAAGATCAGCTCGTTGGCACAGATTTCCAGAGATGCTGGAAACTTTAACCCGTTACCTAATGAACAAGATGTTTAGATAGATTGTACAAGATGATATAAAGATTAATCAAAGTGAGTCGAATCTTTTAGACATAAAGAAACTAATAAACATTTTGAAAAGGTTTCGCGAATCAGTTGAGGTCAAGTCGTCTCAAAGATATGTACACACTTTGACAGTAACTTTGGCCGCCGCTGAAAAATTCTATCACTCTTATTTTGCACAATCTGACAGATATGTCATCACAGGAAGTAGTAGTGCAATACTGGCAAGCCAGTATTGCGTTACTGTTTCTTAGGATGACATTGATGTCAGATTGTACAAAATAAGAGTGATAGAATTTTTTATTGTCAAAGTGTGTACAATGAATGCGACTCTTCTACTCCGTTCTGAAATAATTGACATCCTGAATTCTGTCTTAGATGACGAATTATTGATTGTATTTCGGCTTAATCGCAGCATTATGGCAGAAATTAGCAAATGACTCGCTGAATCACGCAGAATCACTTTTGGATCATCGGTTTATGGATCTCAAAGAAGTAAGCGCATATTTGGAGTCAATACAAAAGACCAGTACTTCCTTTCTTGCCTCATATATCAAGCAAGTAATCACTGCCCTTAATGTGCCAGAAACAAATGAAGGTAGGGATCCTATTGCTTCTACAAAATCCAAAAATGATACATTGTTGCCGCAAAACTATTGATGAAACATCGTGTAAATGCCAATAATTATTATACGATCGATCAAGAAGTTGGTGATATTTAGCTTCATCCGATACATCAGATCCTAAAGATTGAAATCTTTTAAGTTATTTGAATAAAAAAAAAAAAAAACCGAGTGAAAGAATGTTTTCTGTGATTTGGTTAGTCATTTCTGCTAAAAGGTCTAGGCTAAGCTCATTTCGCCGAAATCAAATTATCTTTATACATGATAACTATAAAGAGTGCAATAATCTGCAAAATTTTGAATATATAAGTGAAACTACTTATTTTTTTCTTTTTGAGATTAAGTAATGATATATACATATATCATAAAACTTATATATAAAAGTCACGCCGCCGGCTGAAACTGTTCGGCGCGCCACCGCTGAGATTTTGGCAAGCGGCGTCCGCCTCTACAACGGAGTGGCAACTATCGGGGCGATGTCAGTCGATCGCTCGATTTGTCGCTCGCGTGCAGTGCACGCCTTGCACGCCCGCTTACGGTGAGCCTGTACATAAATATTCTGTAATTCACAAAATCGTGGGTGGTAGAGGAGGCATAAGGGTGTGGGAAAAATTTCTTCCTCAGGTAAGGGAGACAAAGATTGGAATAAATTACGATGAGAAATGATGAATAATTTACCAAAATTCCTGAAGGAATTTTAAGTTGAAATTGATAGATCACAAAAGTAGATGGATACAAGAAAGGGGAAAATGGGTGTGTAGGGAAATTGTGCTCCATCACAATAAAAGCCATGAATAATTCACCAAATATGCTGAAAGAAATTAAATTTCATAAAGATTAAAAGCAGATTGATGATGAAATTACATTTGAAAAATAAAGGTGGAATATGGTGTGTTCCATTGCAATTAAATTATTTATTATTATTATTGTATTTTATGCGAATAGACCTATACAGATCATGCAAAACGTAGTCATTTTCTGTCTGAGTTTCTTTTGCCATTCCAATATTCTCGCATCCGTTTACTGAAGGCAAGTGTTCTCTCTTCTGTCCATATTGTGCCGATGTCGTTGGCTTTGGTTTCTGTCATGACTACTCAGTCGTGTATTTTTTGTCTGAAGATTTTGCGATCTAGGATTTGTGAACTCTTGATTTTAGCTCTTTCCAGGTCTAGTCTTACTTGATCGAACCAACTGTTAGGCATTTTTAATGGTTGCAGGAGTTTGAATATCTGCTTAGTTAATCTGTAATCTGGCATCCTGTAGATGTGATGTAGAATTTTAGTCTGCGTTTTCTGGTGTCGTTTGCTATATTTGAGTGGGACTCTACTGTTTTGTTTGACTTTAGTCTGTAGCGTTCTTCTGTTTTCGTTGGTCCAGTAATTTTCCTGATTATTCTTCGTTCTTATTGGATGTTCTCGATATCCCTCTTTGAGTTTAGTGTGAGTGTTGCTGTGGCGTATAGAGCGTTGGGTTTAATAGCTGTATTGTAGTGTCAAATTTTTTATTTAATTCCAATGTTCTTTATGTTTTAGATGTTGCAGGTCTGTCCGAAAGCCTTTTTCATTTTGTTGAGTCTGTTTTGTTGTGCCTTCTTTTATAATTATTATTATTATTTTTGAAAATGTTCAGTTATTTCATCCACCTAACTCGTTGAGAATAGAGGCGCCTTGTTGATGATTTTGTTGCTACTACTGACAAGTGAAGGTACTACTTGAGGGAAACCTATTACTGCTAATGTAAAATATGAAATAAAATTTTATGTAGGAAGATTCTTTTTACCATGACTGTTTTTGCAAATGTTCAGTAACCTCGAGTCACAAATATATATATATATATATATATATATATTGAATTAAGGTAGCCAAATCATTGATTTACAGTACGTAACTGAGTACGAAACACAAGAAAGAGATGGAACTTTCTAGCTGAAGTGGGCACACTGTATTTAAAATAAGTGCCATAAATTTTGTCATAATAGGGTTCAATTCAGTCTTAATTGCATGTTACTAACAACTGAAAATTATTGTATGATAGAGCAGAAAATAATATGACATAAATTTAAGTAAATGATGTAAGATTGCCTTTGCAAAGTATTTTTAAAACAAGTAAAATCGCTAAGGAACAACTACTACTTTAACCGCCCAAATCTCATAAACTACACATGAACTTATCACATGCATAGCACATATAGTTTCACAGACACATGGCAACACTTCACATTCCCCCATCAACATTTAGTATGACCAGGGGCGTAGCTACTATGGGGCTAGGCGGTGCAGTGCACCTGGGCCCTCACGCTCAGGGGGCCCCCAAGCATACCTCAAGGGGCCCGTAAGCGCACCTCTAAGCGCACCAAACTGCACACAAAGCAAAAAAAAAAGGTCGCCCGTCTGCCCTGAGGGCCCAAAATAAATTTTTTGCACCGGGGCCCATGTTGACCTAGCTACGCCACTGAGTATGACCTGGCAGTAGGTCTAAAATACTTTGCGTCAGCAAGGGCATACAGCCATAAAACCATAGCTCCAAATTTTACCGTGCCAACGATGAGTAAAGCTCATCAAAATGTTGGGAAAAGATGGTGAATAAGAAGGACAAGATAAGTGAATTCCAAGTACCCTTCCAAACTATGCATAAGGACAAAGTAAAATTTAATGTGATAGTTAAGCCTGCTGATCGTAATGCACAACTGAAAAACTGGAGAAAACCTGCAAATATGCGCCGAAATGTTTCATGCTTGGGGTTGCTGTTGGTAAAATACAGGTAAAATGGGCAAGATTGAACTTTTCATATATGTATACCAAATTACCTGTTTCTAGAACTACACGAAGTACAGTGAAATTATAATGACGGAATTTTGTAGTCGGTTAAAAATTTTAGAGCAATGAGAGAACAAAGTAACATTTTACGTATAAATTCAACTTAGTAAGCTCCAACTATAATTTAAATTTGAGGCATATAAAGATAACAGGATACAAAGAGATTTCACTTTAGGGGTAGATATATCCAAATTCATGAGTTTTAGACTTTTCTTACAATTTTGGGGTAATTATCTGTGTAGGAAATTTCAGCTTTCTGTGAGTGAGTGACAGAATTGGTGATTTTTGCATGTGAATAGCTTCCAAACTCTGAGCAGGAACAAAACAAAATTTAGATTGCTGACATCTTTGCATAACAGAAATTTGAGATATGTAGGGTGACCGAATAAATTGAGATGAAAAAATGGCCATAATCGCTTCTAGAAAAGGATAGGCAGTGCCTGTGTTGTCTCAACTTGGACATATTTAGTGGTTTCAGCACATAGATATTTGCAGGAGGAGAAAGCTCTCACAAAGTATACTGTGGGTCACAATTGTTCAGCGTTCTTATACTAAAGTAATTAGCGAAATATAATTCATGCAACATGACTGGCAGTAGTCTCCAGTTGCTTGGAAGGTGAGTCTGAAATTACCCATTGCCCTAAGAAATGGTATTGTAGCAACCAATGATTTGAAGACGCCTTGCTGCTTCAGGAGATCTAGAAAGACTGATCAATGGACACACAAATCAGTCCTCTTCCTATTATCTGAAGCCCATCGCATTCCTGTCTTTAGGCTGTGTCTAGACCTCTCAAGGAAACCTAACGTTACAAGATTGCCTATGGTTTTACTCCTCATTGACGTCTAAGTCATTACGGTAAGGAAAGGGCTGGGGACAAGGAACGGGAAGGAATTCGGCCATGGCCTTTTGAAGGAACCATTCCGGCATTCGCCTGAAGTGATTTGAGGAAACCATAGAAAACCAATATCTGGCTGGCCGGATGAGGATTCGAACCCACGTGCTCTCGAATGCGAGGCCAGAACGTTAACCGTTCACTCACCCCGCTCGGTGATGAGCTGGGATTGAGATAAGAATCAGCGGATATGAGAAGGAGAGAGGATAACTTAGCTATTGTTATAGTGGATGGATCAACGGAAGAGTTATTACCATCAGCCATATTTAAGTAAGAGGCGACACTGTTATACGGGTTCCTTACCATAATTTCTTGTGCTGTGGTACGATGACAGTAGACAGTTGTAGATAAAGCTGCCCTTCATCGCTCGCCAGCAACGAGGGTTACTTCATCGCCGCAACGACAGTAGAGCATTAAGATCAGAGTTCAGAAAAAGTTCAAATTATTCCACATTTCATTTCCCATGTAGCTGTTTCTTTGAGGTTGAACTCGTCTCTACGACAAAAGGTCTTTCACCACGAATGATAGCAGTCTATCCTTACACCTGTTTCTATATTTAATGGAGTGCATGGAAATTACCACCGGGGCGTGCGCTCCATCGCAATTAAATAAGAATTAATTTCCTTTAGCCGTATTATCTGTTGCTTTCCCTGAATAAACTTATTATTACAATCTAGTACGACTTATTCACTTCGAACGATCCCGACAGTGAGAAACTGAAGCTACAAACGTATAACCGCACCCATATCTGACAGCAAAGTCTCTTTGGAAACTCTTTTGCTGTTGCTCCACTATTTATCACAGGTCTCTAGCTCATAACCGAAATAAGTTTAAGACTTTAAATTTGCACATGACTCAAAACCGAATATCGTATTTAAAACTTTGTAGAATTGTTGTAGCCGTCACGGCTGGTACGTATACCGATGTCGAGATAAAGGCAGCAAAAGCGAGCTAGACAGGTTGCACAAATTCCGAGGCAGTGCCCTAAAAGTAGAGTGCTGATAAGTAGGAGTTGGAGCAATGACCGTCTCAAAGAAGTCACTTAGACGGCCTGGTAACAGATTTATGATTGGTGGAAAATTGTCCCCACTTGATGGAGAGATCGATGGTGGGGGTGGGGGTAAGACCTTAGGCTCTGGGACGGAGCTAGAGAGAAGACTGCTCGACGCCGACTCGACCCGACAAGTCGTCTGCAGAGGGGTGCCGCTGATGGAGGCGTCGTCTTCGCTGGGGTAGAGGCAGACAGCACCCGGGACCGACGCCACTGAGGGACGCCGCCAGCACGTCGCCCCAGCCTGCCATGATCGCCGGACACGCTGCCAGATTGACGACGGGACTCCAATAAAGTCAGGTGGGGCCGACTGTCTAATTCTCGGGGATGGTCATTGCTGTATTGGGAGTTATTGTAGCCTTAGCTCGCTGTTGCTGGCCGAGACACGGCTGCATGGGGAAGCAATTATACCTCTGCATAATAATTGTCAGCGCCATTGAGGCTAATTAAAAAGGCTGATAAATGTTCTGATATGTGCTATATTGTGACTACTTATTTTTAGAGCTCTCCTATGATGGTGAAAAATTGCTAACCCGAGTGGCAGATTAAACGAGGGTCCACTGGAGTTATTCCTGCAACCGTTGCCCACATTCTCTCTCTCCTTTAGTGGTGACTCGTAGGGCGGGTTGAAAATATTATTTTTTCCTACCGCAGGGTGTGCCGTACTGGTGTTTAGAGCTCGTCAAGTAGACGACTATGATATTTTTTCAATTTTTTTTCACTGCGAATGAAACATGTAGCATTAAAAGTTTTCAATTTTGAAACATTTTTTCCACTGGGTCTATCTAAAAACCGGTATTATCTATATAATTGAATTCGATTATACCCTAAACATGCGGTAAACGACAAATACTAAAACACTTGAATTGGCTATTTGACTATTTTTTGAAAATGGTTATTGATATACGTTATTTACCGGTTACTATTTATTTTTTGACAAAAGTGCTTAATTTACGTAAAATTCAACGTTAAAATTTAGAGTATTTGAAAGCCCGCCAAAACGCTCCTTTGCTGCCTGACGCGGGCCAACGAAACTCGTGACGTAACGTGCCAGCAGGCGCTCACTCTTCGTGAGTAACGTTTGGATTGTTTCTCTGAATTTGTGTATAAATTGTTAGAAATATGGTTTAAAAATAGTGTGTGGTACATCAATTTACGACCACAACAATAAAACTCTCCAAATAAACATAAGTGTTCCCGCATTAGCTGAAATAGGAAAAAAAGTCACTGCAACTTGCTCATAGAAACCAAGACGATATTGCGACTAACCTGCATATCATTTACTGTAAATATAATTTGTACCATAATTTCTTCTAGATAATGTAGTACCCTGTTTAAGGCGAGTATCAGTAAAGTTAGGGTTGTTAGGTTCGATCCTCGCTTTGGAATTTGTGAATTTTTGTTATTTGTGAGCGTTTTCTTTAGATACTAGTTGCTGTTGGTAGCGCCGCATATTCTTTTTCTAAAATCCACCAAAACATTAATTTTTTTCCGAATGTTTCACAAATTTCTGGATAGTAAGAGTATTATAAACATTTGAGATATAACCAACATAAGACTTCAAAACTGAAACTGGACGTTACTTGCACACCGATAAAAAGTTTAAAAAACTGAAAATTACTTGCGCATTAAAAGTAAATACTGCTTAAATAGATGCATTTATGTGAGAAAGGCAATATACAGTTGTATCGTCACGTAAAAATTCCAACAAAAAGTATTCAAAGCGTTTCGGAATTGTTGCCAGGTTAGAGTGCAATGTTATTGTTAAAATAAATCCTATTATTCACCGCCCAGTACTTGGATTTTGTTACAATGATGATGTATCTCTGGTATGTTTCAGAATTAAAAGCAAGAGGTTATCTTTTATAAAAGTTTTTATGACAGCAATTTATGTTTCAAACGTTTGCATGACGTTTTATGACTTCTTCTAATAAAAACATAATTCTTTAAAGCAACAAACGGTAAACAGAAACGGAAAAAATGTACACACGAAATTTTTTTATCCTTATCAAGGTTCGAATATGGGATCATCAAATTCCTATACCACACTTTAACCATGCAGCTGCCTGGACATCATGGTATCGTTAATTTCCTTCACGTTAATAGAGAACACTTAAACGTCACAGTTTCTACGTGCGGTAAAGTGAACGCGGTTGGTAAATAAATAAACAATAAATTCAGTTTCGTTGGAAAAAAATATTATT
The DNA here is from genome assembly GCA_031002005.1 of Vandiemenella viatica. Classification (NCBI taxonomy): domain Eukaryota; kingdom Metazoa; phylum Arthropoda; class Insecta; order Orthoptera; family Morabidae; genus Vandiemenella; species Vandiemenella viatica. The sequence continues at coordinate 188,395,553 of CM061920.1, forward strand.
TATCTATAATTATTTATCGGCAGTTAAGAAATATTGTCCATAACATCCAGTTATTTAACTGTTGTGCTTACGTTATACTACACTTGCATTTTTCTCGTAAATATCTCCTAAAACAACTAACTTAATTTAAAATTTTAGTCATTCATATGAACGATTTCTGTTAACCTCTAACTTCCAGTTTAAATATAAATGATTCTCTAATTGAAGTTATTACATTCTCAAGCTCGGTAGAATAAAAGTCAGTGGTAATTTCTATAGCTAGTCCGACAAATAAAATTCGGTATTTTTTCGCTGTAGGCTTCTACAAATTGTTCTTCATTTTATATTCAACACAAAATCTCATTAGTAACAAGAGATAACCAGCAACAAATAGTTGAAAACTCGGATAGCGGGAAACACTCCATACGCAGCCGCAGTGCCTACCGGCAGGTGACGTCACTAAAGTGATCTCCAATCCCAGGGCGTTTTCGGTCACGTGACAAGAGGCAAAAAAAATTGATTTTTATTTCGCTTTTTTAATTAAAAACAATTAATCTTTCTTTTCAAATTAAACAAAAATAGCTTCCCTAAGCATTAATCTACGCGAATGACTACAATTTGTAATAGATTTTGAATACTGTCAAACAGCCTATTTAACAAACTTTTTACATTGTGAGTAAAATAAACAAAGATTCTATTTGTAGGTTACTTTGCCAAATAATAATGTAATTTTATTTAAAATACTCTAAATTTAGAATGCAATATAATATTTACATATATGTATTCTAAAATACCTATAATTTAATTGCAAATCAACAGTAGCATCAGCAGAATGCGATGCATTGTGGCGCGGCGTTGGAAAGTCGTGGAGCAAGAGTCTGCTGTCTAGCCAGAAAATATGTCCGGCACTGATTTGTGCCAAGCGACTGCCGACCTACCAAATGCGACAAATGCGAGATATACGTTCAGGTCATTAGAATACAGAAGCTTACTCACGCTTACCCGTTATTTATTTAACCAGGTCAACATAGTAAGAATATCTACGAATAGTGAAACGATAACTAACATTTAAGGTTAGTATTCTCACATTTAAATGCAGCTGCCGCCATTGTTTGGTTTTTCTTCTGCTTAAGCTGCACGATAGCAAGGTTGAAACTTGAAACTTTTGGGTTGGTGCAGAACAGCAAGATTTTATGGAATCCATTTAGATCAGAGTTGTAGCAAGTGAAGAACTTTAATTAAAGTAACCAACCATACTTCGTTAGCTGTTAAATATCCGTTGCATCATGCGACTCGCGCTTACCTTTTGTGTCCACATTCCGGGAACCGGTATAAATTTTTTTATGATGGCAGTGAGCCGGCATCTATAATCGGAGCGTGTCCAAATGACTGCCGCTATTGGAGCTGATGGCTGCCGTGACACCGTCAGCTTGATGTCCGTGACGGCGTCTCTCCTCTTATAGGGACGTGTGTGTGTGGGGCGCCTCGCTGCTCACCAGCCTGCACCATGTCCCGCGCTGTGGCCCTGGCTACGGCTCTGCTTCTACTGTGCGTCTTGGCGGACTGCAGACCTCACCCCAGCGTCATCTCCTACCTCGTGCAAAAGATAAAGGTGAGACGATGAACAAAAGCTTTCATCTATCAATTCGTAACAATGAAACCACCACCATAGTATATCAAGCAAAATACATCGTTTTTCGGTCTTTTGTTTAAATAAGAAAGCTATCCCTGACGGTGGTGTCAGGGCAGAGGAGTATTTACAGTTCCATAACTTATTCTTTACCTTCCCCAAGGTTCCGCGATATATAAGATATTTGAGTAGGTATGAAAAGTAGTGCATGGAAATGGAAAGATGACCATGACCACAATCTGGCACTCGATTTCACGCACAAGGGTTTTGGAAGATTCTCTTTTTTAGGTAAGGGTTTCAGGGATTGGAATGAGTTACCAAGAGAAATGATGAATAATTTACCGAAAACGTTGAAAGAATTTAAAGATAAAATTTGTAGAGGGCAAATGTAGCTGGTTGCAGGATAGGGGGAAGATGGGGATGTAGGGAAATTGCCACCAGAGCCTGTGCTCCATTGCAATCAAATTAAATTAATTTAATTAAATAGCAACGGTTTGTGTTGATTATTGCCTGATGGGCATCATAGAGCAGGGTGGAGTGACCAATTAATACTCTGTCAATGAAGCAATCAAACATCTCTTCGAGCGCGAAAATAACAAATTACATACATGAAGTGCATTGGCTGACATTAAAATTTCACGAAAATCTGAATATTAAAATATTTTCGAATAACAAGGAAACGGTAAATGTCGTTAAAAGAACATACTAAACCACAAGCTCCGTTTGGTCAGTTGCTAGTCAAAGACACAGCTAAACTGAATGCACTTTAAATTATTTTCATATTTTTTTTTTTTTTTTTTTTTTGAGGGGGTGTTATGTTTTCTAAATGTAACCCTTTAAATAAATTGATCTATAAATCACAAATATTGAAAAATAGGTAACTCGAGATCATATAAGTCAACAGCTGCACATGCAACTTCTTTTACCATTTGGAGTATTGCGTTTCAAATCTGTCATATATATACGGGCACGAGTTACGTTACCTACGGCCGTTCGCTTTGAATAGTTCGTAATTCATTATTTAACATAATTTTAAAATTACCGTACCCATCATCCCTATTTAAGTATTTCCTCGAAAAGGCTTGACTCATCAATATTAGAACATCCTGAATAATGTAATGTTTCCATTCAAGGACTTCCGTAAGGACATCAGAAAATTTTTCGGATGCTGCTTTATCAGTGTTCGGTGCATCACAGTTAGTAGTATTTTTTCTTTAAAAAAAAAAAAAAAAAAAAAAACACGATGGAATTATCTGTTACTTGCAGGAAACGTCTCATCTGCAGCACTTTCGCCAAAAGGCTTTTAAGTCTTCTAAATGAATATGAGATTTTGCATCTAGTTTTTGTACCCAGACACCCACGGAGTTTTCTATATTTTCCATAATGGATAACACTCTGGGTTGGCTTTCGTGAGGATTTGGGTTCGATGCCTATTACAGCCATCGTAAGTCCGGTTCATTATATGCTTTTGTAGGGATGGTTACTTAAAAAGATAATAGGTTAATTCTTTTCCGTTCCTAATCCCCAATTCTCTACCGACTCTCACTACTTCGGTGTTGAAGAACCAAACATAAAGAATAAAAATTTAAATTTTCTTATTTCATTTAAGATATTTTGTAATCTACACTCACTTAAACGGAGCATCGAACGCGTAATTAGGTGGAAAACCTGTATATTTTGTTTCAGATATTGCAGAAAACTCTCTTTATTTTTCCAGTATAATGTGTTTTCTGCACGTTTGTAAACTGTCTCACCTGAAATATTATTTTCAATATTGGGAATTATTTTGCTTGCCTTGTAAATTTCTTCCGCTAATGATATTTACTTTCCTTCCAACATCCCTTTACAATTGCATTTCTGCAGAATCAAAGTTTGTACCTTTCATTGTTTTTCTGTAAAATGTTAACTGAGATCGCAACCCTAAGTTTGGCTAGATCATCCAGAATGAGGCCTTCTTCGCCATTGTGTCAGGGAACCTAAGCTTAATGTGGAATCCAGGCCAAGGAGTGTTCTGGCGTAGCTCGTACGAAGTGTGTGAGAAAAGTAATGAGATTGGTAACACTGAAATCGATCCGGCAACGCTGTGGCTACCGGTCTGTGCTAGACCGGTTTGTTCATTCCCTTCCACATGCTGAGTCCGAATTTCAACTCCGTTCAGCCACCACATTATTTTTGTCAGCACCATCAGTGAAGTTGTGTGTTACGAAAATGGAGCATTGGAATTTAGAGCAACGTTGTGCAATCGAGTTTTGTGTTATACTTGGGTAATCCGCGAGTGTGACTTTTGTAAAGTTGAAACAGTCCTATGGGGAACATTGCTTATCAAATGCCGAAAAAATGGCGAATGAGCAAAGCAATGATCAAAAAAATGTTGAGTTGCATTTTTGACAGTAGGGATATCGTGCATAAAGAATTTGCTCCTCCAGGACAAACTGTCAACTAAGTGTTTAACAAAGCCATCCTTGAAAGGCTCAGGAAAAGAATGATTCGTGTGAGACCCGACATTGCAGACAAATGGATATTTCATCATGACATGACTTGTTTCACACGGCTTTTATCCATCAGTGAATTTTTAACCCCAAAAACGTATTCCTGTTGTTCCTTTACCCCCCTATTCACCTGATTTAAGTAATTATGACTATTTCCTTTTCCCGCAATTGAAACATGTCTTAAAAGGACGTCATTTTGGAACTCTGGAGAACATTCAAAAGACTGTGACCGACCAGTTAACAGCCCTTCCAGTTGAAGCCTTCCAGCGTTGCAACCAAGAGTGGAAACAACGACTCCGCCGGTGAATAGCTGCCCAAGGGAGCTGCTTTGAAAGGGATAATATTTTTGTTTGAAAAAAATAAAAACTTTGGCAAGTAAAAAGTCAGTCTCATTACTTTTCTCACACACCTGGCATGAAAAAAGCACAACTAGCAGATAGCTCTTCTTAGGCACTAAAATAGATTATTTTGTAATTTTCATGTTTCTCTCACCATTATTTTCAAATATGAGGTCAACTTAAGTCTGCCTTCAAATACTACTAAGAGATTTATTTTCTAGAGAATTATTTGTTGTTTTCCTTTCCGTTCGACAGACAGTATAAAACATTGTCTGCAAAAAACGGTTGGGTGAAAAATTTGTTGTGTTGCGGACGGTTTTATGCAACTTCAAGGAAATGGAATGAAAGACAGTATAATTTATCAGACTTGTTTGTGATAGCTGACCTCACACTCGATATATCAGAATTCGGTTCCTTTCGCAAAAACTTGGATCTTCCGCGTTATATTGCAATTCGTTTTATCAGTTCCGTCAACTGTAACTCGTTTCTGTCACATTAGCAACTACAGCCAAGCAATTCGATGTGGGGGAATGCTGTACCATGCAACATCATCCCCAAGTGGCTAGTCTTATTTATTTTGAAGTGATAAATGTAAATGATGGTGTGTTTAAACATCTTCGGGTACCATGCCATTTTTCATATTCGTAGGAGAAAAATCAAGTCCTTTGTAATTAACTACTAATTGCTATGTATGTTTAAAAAGCGATTTCGATTAGTCTTCGTCGAAATCTAACAGAAAACAACAAAACAGAAACTACGGTTTTATCTTCATTCTGCCAATACGGCATCAACTCCGAAGGAATTCAGGTGCAAGAAAATGTATTTTTTTTTTTTATGTTCTCATGATTAATATTACTAGACGACCCAATGCGAAAATTTCGCGAATAAAATGCGATGAATAGTGAGGTTGAATGCTTGTAATATAATGAAAAGTAGAACCGAACTTTTATAGCAATTATTTATTTTTTTAGTGTAATAGGTACCCATCAAAATACTTACAACATATTACGAAACAGTTAGGAAAATTTAAAACACTCTGTATTTACGACAAAACTGTCACTGACCTCAACAGGATACAACCAGCCTGAACCAAATACACATAACATATCCACATCTCTGAAATATCTGTTGCTGTGTCGAATAAAATGTTTACATTGGAATTGTATAGCAAAACGATAGTGTTTCCGTAATAGAAAAAAAATATACAAAAAGATACTTATTGAATAAAAGGTATATTGATATCTCTGTGATATCTGCTGCTGCAATCTAGGGACTTGGCTCTGAATTTTCTCATACGCCGCTACCACTTATAAGCACCAAATTCCGAAAAATTCTTTCTTAATTTATAATTTTACCTAACTCGAAACCAATCTTTAAAAACGAAATGATATTTATCGATTTCGGCTAGGTATCGAAGGAAGATAAATGAAATAGACTTGTAATTAAAAAAAAAAAAACATGTTGTAGAATAATATTGATACTTTGCCTTTAAGGGTCGAATTACGAAAAATTCCTTTCTTAAAATATAATATTACCACAGGCGGGCTCCTTAATCTTTACTAAGATACATCATTAATCTATATCGGTTAGATATGAAGGGATATTAATGGCTCGTGATAACAAAAACGCGGTTGCAAGAAATTTTAATACTTTTGCCCCTTTAGGATCAAATTCAGAAAAATTTCTGTCTTAATATACGATGCACCAAAGCGGAGATAGAATCTTTGAAATAACACATCATAAATGATTTCATATACGTATCCAGTGACATAAATGACTTGTAACACAAAAATAGCATTTTAGACATCCGAAAAATTCCTTTCTTGAAATATGATGTTTCCACGGTGGAGGCATTAATCTTTATTCTGATACCTCATTTATCTATATCGGTTTGGTAGGAGGTAGATAAATTGCTCGTGACACATAAAACGCTTTGAAGAAATATTAATACTTTTTCCTTTTAAGTGTCGAATTTTGAAAATTCCTGTCTTAATATATGATGCCACAAAGCGAAGATCTTAATCTTTAAAATGATACTTCATTAAGCGAATTCAGATAGGTATCCAGGAAGATAAATGACTCATAACACAAAAAACAGCATTTTAGAATTGTTCACATTTTTTCCCTTTAAGGGTCGAAATCCGAAAAATTTCTTACCTAAAATATGATGTGACCAAAGTGGGCGACCATAAACTTTAATAATTCATTTATTTTGTTTAAGTATTAAGGGAAATAAATGGCTTCTGTCAAAAAAAAACTTATAGAAATAATATATATGATTCACATATGTGTCCTTTAAGGGTCGAATTCCGAAAAATTCCTTTCTTAAAATATGACTTGACCAAAGCGGCGACCATAAGCTTTAATATGACTCCTCATTGATTGGTTTCGGTGAAGTATTAAGGGAGATAATGGCTTGTGACAAAAACACACCTCATAGAAATAATATATACAAGGCGACCCGTGCGAAAATTTTGCGAATAAAATGCAATGAATAGTGAGGTTGAATGTTTGTAATATAATGAAAAGTAGAACCGTACTTTTATAGCAAATATAATATTTTTTTTAATGTAATAAGTACCTACGCATCAAAAATTCTCGCAACATATTATGAAACAGTTAGGAAAATTTAAAACACTGCGTACTTATGACAAACTGTCACTGACCTTAACAGAATAAAAACAACCTGAACAAAATGCACACAACATATCAACATCTCTGAAATATTTGTTGCTGTGCGAATAAAATGTTTACATTGTTATTGTATAGCAAAACGATAGTGTTTCCGTAACAGAAAAAATATCCGAAAAGCTACTTATTGAATAAAAAAAGGTTTATTGACATCTCTGTGATAACCGCTGCTGCAATCTAGGGACTTGGCTCTGAACGTTCTCATACACGCCATCACTTTAAGCACCAAATTCGGAAAAATTCTTTCTTAATTTTTGATTTTATCTAGCTAGAGACCTTAATTTTAAAACGTTATGTTATTTATAGATTTCAGGCTAGGTATCGAAGGAGATAAATGGCTTGTAATAAAAAAAAAACACGTTGTACAAATAATATTGATACTTTTGCCCTTTAAGGGTCGAATTCCAAAAATTCCTTTCATAAAATATGGTGTGACCAAAGCAGCCACAATGGTCTTTAAAATGATGCCTCGATTTCGGTTAGTTATCAAGCGAGGTAAAAAAAAAGTTTTGAGAAATGATGATATTTTTGCCCATTAAGGGTTGAATATGGAAAAAGTTTTTTCTTAAAATACGATGTGACACAGCGGATAATTTGATATTTAAATCGATACCTCATTTATTGATTTCGGTTAGGTATCAAGGGAAGTAAATAGCTGGTGACAGAAAAATGCGTTAAAAAATATTTATACTTTTGACCTCTAAGTTAGAATTTAAAAAAATTTCTTTCTTAAAATGTGGTAATGGAACCGAAAAGATTATGAAGACCTCAATATTTTAAATGATACCTCGTTTATCACTTTTGTTTAATTGTCAAGGGAGAGAAATGGCTCGAGATACAAAAAACGCATTTTAGAAAAGTTGAATTTTTTTCCCTTTAAGGTTCAAATTACGAAAAATTCCTTTCTTAAAATATAATACTACCACGGTGGAGACCTTAGTTTTTAATATGATATCTCATTTATCAATATCGGTTAGATATCAAGGGAGATAAATGGATTGTGACACAAAAATGCGTTGTAGAACCATTTATACTTTTTCCCTTTAAAGGTTGAATTCGAAAAACTTCTTTACAAAAATATGATGTAACCAAAGCTGAGACAATATTCCTCATAATCTTGTAAGAACGAAGACTTTCCCGGCGTATGACTGCAATGTGTCTTCACGGGTGTACCGCCGGATAGTGTTGTGGAAACACAATATTTCAACGGCTGGCTCTGCCGTCTTCTTTAGGTGTAGAGACATCTGTAATGGTCGGCTGACCCACAGATACTGGTATCTGTGGGTATAAACGCTTCTGGGTTCATGTTACAAGCTGCTCGAAAACGCCATCTACAACAGGATCTCAGAAAAAATCCTTGACTTCATACAAACTGAGCAGGCAGGATTTCGACCAAACCGGAATTGTTGCGACCAAGTAATGGTGCTTACCAACCATATCGTAAAAGGATTCCAAAATCGGAAAATGACCTTTGCAGTGTTTATAGATTTGACTGCAGCATACGACACAGTCTGGAGGAAGGGAATGATCCTGAAATTCCTTAGGATTATCCGTGCAAAACGATTGCATCTCTGTTGAATGACATGCTATGTAATCGAATGATTGAGGTTCATCCAAATGGGAATAGAAGCAAATATTACAGAGTAAACAACGGGCTACCACAAGGATATGTCCTTGCTCCACTACTTTTCAACATCTACACCGCAGACTTGCCATCTACCACTTCTAGGAAGTTAATATACGCTGATGACATAGTCATGACAGCACAATCTAGCGACTTCAAACCATATGAAGAAATCCTCGCAACTGATCTTCAGAAACTGAATGAGTACTTCAATACTTAGGCGCCTGAAACTGATATAAATAAGATAGAGGTCAGCTCATTTCACCTAAACAATAGAAAAGCCCATTATAGACCTCAAAATTCAGAGACCAATTGCTTAAATACAATCCTCATCCAAAATATCTAGGTGTTGCTCTTGACCGGTCATTGACATATAAGGATCATAACCATAAAACAGCGGCAAAAGTAAAAATTCGAAATAACATCCTTCACAAACTTTCAGGAACGGGTTGGGGAGCACATGCCACAGCTCTCAGAACATCAGCTCCTGCTCTGGTATACTCAACTGCCGAATACTGCAGTCCAGTATGGCTAAATAGCAGTCACACAAAAAAGATTGACGTTCAAATAAATGACACAATGAGAACAATATCTGTAACTGTTAAATCTACACCTGCAGACTGGCTGCCTGTACTCTCTAACATCGCCCCGCCAAGTCTCTCGGATTTACGGGAATTAGGTGACTCGTGTGTGCAGATGTGGTGCCAACTCCTTCCAGCGACCTACCAATGCCTCATTGTTTCCATGCCAAGACGCGTCGCCGCTGTTATCCGTGCCAAAGGCGGACATATCGGCTATTAGGTAGGAGGTCTTAATGTTGTAGCTGATCAGTGTATATACCTAAACATTTGACTTCTTTCCACATTTAATTTCATTATTTAAGAAACAAGAGAAGATTGTGTTTTTTCTTATTATGATCACGTTCCAGCAAAAAAGGAGACTTCTGCATTATCTGTAGGCTAGGCTGCTATATAAACTTTCCGCAATGGGGTCTGTAATTTGTGTGGTTGGTCCAAATAGTGACTCTTCTTCGAATGTTAGTGATATGCTGTTGTTCGCAGGGACTGTTCCACGACCAGGAAAATCCGCCGCCAGTTACCACACCACTACCCACAACTTCTCCAGCATCATCGTCGGCGGCTGACGTAGACGACACCTACTGGCCGCGGGATGGAGTTCACGCCCATGCCCACGCCGGATTCGCCTTCGATCAGCACCAGTACGGGCAACCAGAAGCACCGCAGATACCATACGGCGCGCACGAACACCAGGTTCTGCACGTACCATGAGGCTCCTCTACAACATGCACAGCAGTGTCTGCAGAGCGCAGGACAGTTACACATCCCTCAACAACCATCAAGAATCACAAACGAGCACAGCACTCTGGACACGGCTTGCAATAGAGTATTTCGGAGTAAGGAAGGCAAGAAATGGACCTTTGGTGAAAGATGTATACTTTAAAAATCCGTAACCGCTACTCCTACATAATATGGTCCCAGATGAGCATAAAACCGTCCCCCTTTCAAACAATATCATCTTCCTGAATGGTTCACCTTCAAGACTTCACATAGGCTGTTAGAATGAGCGCTGAAATGTTCTAAATCTCTGATAATTTCTACATTCTCCACGATGCTACAATTTGGAATAATTTGTGTTTCTGTTATTACGAGCGTTTATGAATATCGGTAATGCAGTATCCTAGTTCAGATCTTAGTTGTAAAATACAGAAATCGTTACAGCCTATGATCTTCGGCCGAATGCTGGATCTTAGGAGTAAATGGATCCTAGGAGTAAATAATAGTGCAATAGAAAGGAACTTTAATTTGGCGTACACTGACTACTACTCGCAGTTTTTAAATTTGTTATTCAGGTAAAAGTCATGCAGAAATCATAATTGTTTAAAATATTCTGTAACCGGATTAATGATGGCATCATCAACGTGCTTAAAAGCCCATTTTTGTTATTTTCTTTCCAGCCTGTCTTCGTTTATGCCTAGTCTTTTTCTTCTTTTTTTTTTAAACTCAAGATATTTCTACTGTCACTAATGATATCACAGTTGTTGGAGTTCTTTAGGTGCAGAAAGCATCTTAAAGTTGATTTAGAAGTAAATTGCTTGTTGTGATATTAATACTAAGATCACCACGTCCAGATGTAAAAAATCTATTTATCTTTTTTCTTCCTTCTCCTCAGAGAAATTTCTGTTGTCATCAAAGTAGTGGTTCCTCGTTTTCCTTTGCGCAAAGTTGGTTACATTTTTTTCTTGTCTTGGTAATCGTCCAGTTAGAGAAACTGGCAAATAACTCTAGTGTCTTCATCCTGCAGCAAGGACTTCTGAGTTAAAAAATGCAGCAATGTACACCATAAATCATCATCGTAATATATCAGATAATAATTTTACTAGAATATATATAATATAATCCCATTGCTTCCGGTTCTCAAAGATCTGCTATTTAAGTGTTAGTACAAATATTCTCCTCTAATGAACCATAATGCTTACAGACTCTGATGAAGTATAAATCACCCATTCAGTTTTAGGCATGTTGCAGTTTTTCTGATTTTTCTTTTGGAATCTATCATAACCGTAGTGTAATAAATTTAATAAAGAAAATACCTCATATTCGTCTCGAACAGCGTTGTCTGAAAAATTCTCGGTGAGTTACATCTAAAATAAATTTATTGCAGTCACCAAAAATAATTTAAAATTCTTTTTCTTATTAGAACTATAAAATTTGTTTAGTTTTCGTGATTCAAAACGTCGTTGCAAAACTGTTGTGGCCTAAGAATATAGGGGAAGGTGTAGTTTTCCGTAATAAATCATATAATATTGGCTTCATTTGGACTATTTTCCAATGGAAAGTGATAATCATCCTGTCTTTAGTATTCTACTGTGTGTAGGCCTAACGCTCTAAACGAGGCACCGATTTTCTCTTTCTTTTTTAAAAACAGTAATCTTGTTTAACTTTAGTGGATGTATGAAAGATTTTAATTGTATCTCACACGACAAGAAGTTTAGGTAATAAAAAATACTGAATAGTGCTTCATTACCATTTGTTACAAGTTATCATAGAATAATAGTTGTTCCCAATCTAACTAAGAACGATAACTATTATTTTACTCAGCACCTGTTGATAAAGAGAAATGAATACCAATATTTAGTAGTTATAAACATGGAACCTGTTTGCGAGTTGCCATGTGGCTCACTTTCTTATTCTAAACTTTAACTACGATTAGACGCTTAAACCTGATGCAGGATTCTCGCTATTGCTACCAAAATATTTTCATGATCAGTTAGGATGACCAGTTCGAAGCACTCCATCACATTGACTAGAGTGAAATGTTGTCGAAACACTACTTCTGTAGACACGCTTTAGATTACCAAATAATGTCTACGAGGGCCATGTATATATTTATTTAATGCTCTGTCAGACTGTAATCTGAACTGATTGTTTTGTACAATTTTGATTAAATTTCTTATCCGATTTCGCTAAGGCGTTTTAAATCCGATCGCCAGGCCGGTTGAATAAAAGAAACAGTTCGAAGTTCATTGAGTTAAAGTTTCTACGAACAATGAGAGAACCAGTTCGATTAATATTGTTGTAATACACATTTTATTCAAAACTGTTCAACAAAAAAATTGCCTTTGGACACCAATCGAATATTAACTCTCGTTTTGCTGTAGGAAATGTTTTTCAAAAAATACAAATTAAGAAAATATTGAACCTACTAATTATAATAGGGAGGTGTGAGGCAAAAGAGGTAAATAAGAAAAAAACATTAAACATTATGAAATACTCGAAACAGCTAAACAAGCAATTAACAGCAACATAGAGGGAAGCTAAGTGCCATATTGTCTCTGCTAAGTGCTGGGCGATGAAAAATAACATTGTTGGTGGAAAGAAGTGAATGAGTCATCTAGTAATTTCTACGGATATGTTAGAAAACTGAAGGGAAGAGGTATTCTGACAACTGTGGATAGCGATGGTATTGAGGATATGAAAAAGGCAGAGATATTAAGCACCCGGTTTGATGAGACCATTGGGATTTATCTAAGGGAGGAGAGCGAAAACATCACAGAACCTTCCCCATATAGGCAGAAATGAACAGACTAAAAAACTAGAAATGGATCAGCAAAATATTACGAAGAAACTAATAAACTAGAAGTACAGAATGTATTAAAGATATGGGGATAAGAAATTGTGGAAATTCCTTAAAATATTTTTTCATATTGAATATGCACACTTGCTGCTTATCAGAAAACTCGAAAAGTACCATCATAATATGTGTCCATAAAGGAGGAGAAACAAGCGGGGCTGAAAGTCAGTTATGGAACAGTTAGTTTAAGATCACCATGGATAAGTTGAATGGTATGAAACCACAACAGAAACATCCGTAAGAAAAGAGAATGGGGCTACCTTGACACCAAAAAGGAAAATATGAAACCTTAATTTACAATAATAGAGTAAATTATAAGGATTCCAAAAATCAAATTTATTTGTTCGGTAAGAGTTAAAAATATTATTTTTAATAAAATAAAAATAGCTAGCTGTTAGTGATGTGATGCGAAACACCAATCAGAGCGCATACCGTTGCCTCAATTTAACTCCTTTGTATACCGTCTGTTGACAATGTGTGCGTCGTATAATGAGGTTTTTAAGGTTTCAGTGCTGGTTATAAATCAATTAAACTTCTTACATTTGAAATAAAAGTTAATTTACCAAGATAAACAGCTCGAATTTGCACAAAATTGATGTGACGGTACTGGGAAGGTTTTTTGCATCTAACACCGAATTCTGTTCAGTAGAATTCCGGAACGTCAAAACGTCCAAGTAAGTATATTTATTCTTTTAGTCTTATTATCATATTACGACAAAATGTTAGAATATAATGTTTTTTAGAAGCGTGCGTGATAGTGAACCGTTTTAATATATTTTTTTTTTTTTTAATTTTAATTGCAATGGAGCACAGGCTCCGGTGGCAATTTCCCTACACAGCTATCTTCCCCCTATCCTGCACCCACCTACATTTGCCCTCTACAAATTTTTTCTTTAAATTCCTTCAAAGTTTTCGGTAAATTATTCATCGTTTCTCTTGGTAACTCATTCCAATCCCTGACACCCTTACCTAAAAAAGAGAATCTTCCTACACCCTTGTGCCTGAAATCGAGTGCCAGCTTGTGGTCATGGTCATCTTTTCCCTTCCATGCACTACTTTTCATACCTACTGCAATATCTTTCCATGCCTCATCACCAGTATATGCCCTGTACACTCCCATGACCCTCCTCATCCTCCTCCTGTCTTGCAATGAATCCCATTCCAGCTCCTTTATCATATCCGTCACTGATTGCATTCTGCGATAATTTCCAGAAACAAATCTAGCAGCCCTTCTTTGCACCCTCTCCAACTCCTGTATTTGATACGTAAAATGAGGGTCCCATACTACACTACCATATTCGAGCAATGGTCTGACCAAAGTTTTGTAACCCAATTCCTTGACTTCTCTCGTACATCCCCTCATAACTCTCTCCAACAAGTGCAGAACTCTGAAACCTTTTCCTACCACCTGTCCTATGTGTCCTGCCCAGTTAAGTTTGTTATCAAAAGTAATTCCAAGATATTTGCATTTCAAGTCTTCAGCAAGCAATTCTTTCCCCACCTTATATTCATAATTAACCTTTTGTTTTTTATTTGTGTATCTAATAAGCTGACTCTTCTTTGCATTTATCTTCATTCCATGTTTACTAACCCAATTAGATATCCTGTCCAGATCACCCTGCAACTGTTTACAATCCTCTATCGTTTTGATTCTTTTATACAGCATTATGTCATCTGCAAACAAATTAGCACAAATATCTAATTTGTGATTTTAGTCAGCGGATCCACATTTCGACCACAATTTCTATTTCATCTTAATATTTTTTTTTTAGATTTTTAATATGATTGTTGCTGTGCAGAAGCTTGTGCAGTTTTTAAGCGTTAATATAATTATTACTTAAAAATCCTTGAGTGATTTCTTGAAGTTTATTGGCGCTGCGGGGTTAAAAGCATGTTTACATTCGATCAACGTTATATTTTCGAGAGTAACGTTGTGAAAGTAAAAGTATAAAGTTTTTTCCTTTATGTATTAGTGGTTTTACACTTTGTTCTACAACTAAAAATTTATTTTGTTCCCATTTTCACAAAAAAACAAAAAAAAAAAAAAAAAAAAAACTATCGACTTATTTAGATCAAACTGCTGGTTGCGATTGTTTGCAGACGAGGCAGTTATCTAAAGGGAAATAAGGTGCTCTGACGATTGCTTAGAATTTCAGCGCGATTTGGATGCTATTTCCGAATGGTGCCGTAAATGGCAGCTTACACTTAATTGCAAAAAGTGCAAGGCAATGCGAATAAGAAACAAAAATAATCAGTTTGTTCACGAGTACAAAGTAAATAATTCATTTGTTGACACGGTTGATTCCCTGAAGTATCTGGGGGTAATAGTACAAAGCAACATGAAATGGGACTTGCACATTAACTTCCGTCGTAGGCAAAGCTAATTCTAAATTACGATTCATAGGGCGTATTCTGAGGAATTGTAATGCTCATACAAAGGAAATAGCGTATAAAACACTAGTGCGTCTGCATCTGGATTACTGTTGTGGAGTTTGGGATCCGTATCGCAAGGGCCTGATTGGTTCAGTGGAGAGGGTACAGAGGAGAGCCGCTCGTTTCGTGACTGGTTGTTACAGCCCTTATGAAAGCGTCAAAGAATTGATACATAGCTTGGGCTGGGATAGTTTGGAAGACAGACGGCGTCAGTTACATTTAAATTTATTGGAGAATATGCGAAATTCTACGACCTACGAGTGCAGTGAGATACTTCTTCCACAAACCTATTTGGGTCGCAATGACCGGAGGGATAAGATTCGAGAAATAAGATGCCGTACTGATGGATTTATGCATTCTTTCTTTCCTCGTGCTATTCGGGATTGGAATGCGAGGAATTAAGATTGGTGCTCAGCACCCTCTGCCACCCACAATGTTTGTGAATTGCAGAGTATGGATGTAGATGTAGAAACTGACTTTCGGTATTTGTTGAAGCTTGTGTGCGAAAACGTAAAATAAACGTGTTGTAGACTTCTTCTGCTGTATGTCGAGTGGTGCAAACACTTTAGTGAGGGAAAGGATGTTTACAACATTGATAAAGGGATTTCCAAAACCCAACAGTTACGTGCAAAATGTTAGTAAACAGAAATAATTTATTAACAAATACACAACAGGGGTTTGTTGGAAACAATCCAACTGACACCATTATACGATGCTTCATGTAGTTTTACATATCGTTTGGCAACTGTACGAATAAAGTTTCCACACATTTAACCTCCAAAGACTATATTTATTTTTCGATAAAAATTGAAGTTTTTCATGGAATAAAGTATTGGGGGACATAGCTTAGTAAACATAATAAAATATTAAGTCAAAACTAACGTTAAAGTGGTCTTCACAAAAACATATTGAAGATTTTGTAGTCAATATGGTGGAATATGCTGGTTCGCGTTATGCAAGCTTCAACAACTTTTTCCGCTTATCTTCCTTGTATGGATTCAAGTAAAAACAGCAATTAATTTCAAGGTTCTCCAAAAACAGGAGCGGAGGTTTACTACTGGTCCAATCTGGCTGCCGATTGGTTGCGATCTTTTTCCGCCTTTGACGCCACCGACCTGACAACCAGATATGCGTCTGTATCTCTGAAGCTGATAAAGTGATGTGCTAAACGATATGATATAACTGGCCAAAATTTTCCTTGATTTACGACTTGGACGAGGGAACATGAAGTTGTTACTATGAATTTAAGGAATCTTGAATGTCCACGTAGTAAACCTCACCATGTTAGATATGTTATTTTTTCAATAAAAAATTATCTTCAACTCCCACTCATGTCGACTCCAAAATAAAATAACTGTTGCATCTAAATCAGGTGACGGAACGCGATTAAAGTGGCAATTCTTCGTCAGTTGGGCAGAGATACTTAGATGCAATGGGCCACGAAACACTGTCAGCATATAGAAGAGTCTGTGTTGAACACAGCAGCGTATTTTCGATTCTGCTAAATAATGAAGTAAAGCTGCATCATGTAACGAGCTCATGGAATAGAGAGTATTGGAATGTAGGACCAGCCCATCATATCGGTAGAATGGTAAATTTTGCTTAAAGAAAGCAACGTAAGTACTACAGCCTTCGGTATGTAATCAGACCGTGCAAAAAATTGACGCTAGAGGTATTTGTGATGGGAATAATGTAGCCTACTGCACTGGATTCCCTGGACACATGTTCAACTCAAAAGCAGTGAAGATCGGTGACTACCATTCTGAATGGGTCCAACGATCCAATCTGCGATGCCATCCAGGTCATCGTGAATTCTATTCTGTCAAAGAAAGTTGCCTTTGTGGCACTGCTTTATTGTAAAAACATAAAATACGAGATTAATTCACTAAGAGTCCATTTCAAACGTTAATGAGTTTAATGTTAGACGTATTGCGAGATGAAGATTGCTTTGTCTATCTATAATTAAAGAGCAATCTCATATATGATTTTCTCATGCTTTGTAACGTTGGATATATAGTATAAAATTTTGAGAATTTAAAAATCGGCATAGTGGGCCCTGATGCACTGTATTTTCTAAACTTGTATTTAAAATTTCTAAGGAAACCCTATCGTGTGCTATGAGCTTTCTGTACCGAGTTAAATAGAAAGAAATTATGTTAAAATTACGAAAGGTGGAACTTATTTTTTTCATTGTAGTTCTGAAAATACGAAAGTACTATTGATAAGCTTATACCTCTCTGACAAAATCTTCAAATGAAATCGAAAAATGAAACAGTGTACTATTATGAGTTTTCATAAAATTTAAATAGTATTACATTTAGAATATAAGGTATAGTATTGGCAACAATATAATCATTATTTGTACAAGTATTACTATGCTTAATGACACTATACTGTTACTTATGTTAGATAAAATAGTTTCAGTAGATATATTTCTAATTAAATTTTCACTAAGACGTCGATAATATAGAGATTTTGTTTCAATGAAGTTAAAAATGATCGTAATGTGTATAAAATATTAGAAATTCGAAGTAGAAGGAATTATAAACAAATAGAACGGAACATTCTGATGGATAGCCAGCATTGGAACGTAGAATACTATGTCCATTCTAATAAGCAACTGGTCATCTATGACGTCATCTGTAACACCATGATGTCACTCTATGACGCCGTGGAATGACGTCACGCTTTACGCCATTGTTATTGGCTAAGCACGTTATTTAATAACATTTCTAAACATCCGCGAATTAATTAACTGACAGAACACTAAAATGAAAGTATGTATTTAATTTAAATTGACATATCAATCATTAGATGCATATATTTACCTAATATTCATTTGATATACCGGTATAGAAGTATTCCTTAAATTCTTTGTCCATAGATACGTAAGACAAAAGCTATAAGTTTCGAACAACAATGTCGGCGAAATTTTTGATTAGACTGTTAATTAGTATGGGTGAGAATTACAGCTGGCATTTGAAGTTACAGCAGAGGACATGAATAATTTAGATTCTTTCCAAATAATTTAAACTGTGTTCTACTATTGAAATTATTAAATCGTTTGAACGGAAATAGTTGCCCACTGATCGCTATCTGTGTAGCATACACTACAATTACAACAAATATTATGTGGCATAATGTAAGTTTATAAGATTTATCTTAATTTCCGTTGCTTTCACTGAGAAATATTACTGACGTTATTATTTCAGCAACTTGTAACTGTGTGAGCCGTTAAAAAGTTGTAATATTGGTCTGAATAACGGATAACAAAAAAGAAAGGTGTAAAATCACTTGAAGATTTTTGATCAAATTTATATCAAGATGCATTATTGCGGCTAAAATTCAGTGCAGTAAATGTATTAATATGCGTGATATTGAAGTATTGTTTTTCTGGCGACAAGTTTATCGTAGTACTAGCCCGTACCCGCGACTTCGTACGCGTGGATTAAGATTTTTTTGCCAGAATTAAATATAGAAAGTTGTTGGTAACGAAGGATTAGTGTACACTTACAACATTGCAAGACTACCTACGATTTGCCTCGCATTGCACCCCTAACTTTCTAATATCTAGAGTTTAACATTCAATCCGAATAACCTACGGCCCAGGCCTGACAATTTTTAAAAATGTTAGCGTCCACGGAGATTTGAACCGGAGTCCAACGACGTTCGTAAGCTGCCAGTCCACTATACGGAAAGACGGTACGGGACGACCATATCCAACGTGTCAGTCTATCGCCGTATTTCGAAGCTATGATACAACATGTGTTGTCTATACAGATAATTTTTCAACCAAATGTAGACAGTATTTTTCTCCTTGTTTCAAAGAATAAGTGTGCAAAGTTTCATCGAGATTGGAAGAAAACTGTGGATTTGTTTGAAGAACAAACAAACAAACAAACATACATTCATCTTTATATATAAAGATTATTCTTGTTTTACCAAAGAATAGATAGATGGTCCAGAACACACTGGAAAGTTGAAAAAAGTGAGTTAAATAATCGTAGTTGCGGGGACGAATATCCGAACCCGAACTGTACGCTTAACAGGCAAGCGCGGTACCGCTGAGCTAAAGCACCAACTAACTGCCTTGCGAAGCGGCTAGAGAGCTACATGGGCTGAGCTGTGCTCGGCCGGAGTAGAAACGTGTTCGCTGGGGTGCTCGGAGTATTGCCGATTATCGTGGCATACTGCAGAGTATTGACACAATTCAAGTTGCGAATATTTCGGCATCATTTCTTTCATTTTAATTAAGAATATCTCGGCTCCTAATTGCACTATTTGAACCGGACAACTTCGATTCGACAGGAAATTTTTCAATTAAGAGACAACATGTATTATTTATACAGATAATTTTTCAACCAAATGTAGACAGTATTTATCTCCTTGTTTCAAAGGATAAGTGTGCAAAGTTTCGTCGAGATAGGATGAAAACTGATGATTTGTATGAAGAACAAACGAAAGTCCAGTGCCCTCCCTACAGATTTTCTCGTCAAATTCCGTCAATATCGGTATAGGCATTTAATTGTCAAAACGTAACATAAGACAGAGACTTACTTCCGCATTTATAGTATTCCTACTGCAGATTACACACACTGACTACGATTCACCCCTGATGGATCAATATAACGTAAAAAAGTGTACATCTACTGTACTGCAAGACTACCTACGAATTGCCTCAGATTGCACCCCTAACTTTGCGATATCTACAGTTTAAAATTAAATCTTAATAACCGACGGCCCAACCGTGACTCCTACGATCAAAAACAATTTTTAAAAATCTTAGCCTCCACGGAGATTTGAACCGGAGACCGCGATGTTCGTAAGCAAGCGCTTTAGCCACTGAGCTGCCAGCCCACTTCGCGGAAACACGGTACGGAGACCTTCATATCCAACGTGTCTGTCTATCGCCGTATTTCGAAGTTATGAGACAAAATGTGTTATTTATACAGATAATTTTTCAACCAAATGTAGACAGTATTTTTCTCCTTGTTTCAAAGGATAAGTGTGAAAAGTTACATCGAGATCGGATGAAAACTGTGGATTTGTATGACGAACGAACAAACAAACAAACAAACAGACAAACAAACATACATTCATCTTTATATATAAAGATGTGGTTAGACCTGGACCCGGATGGAAACGGAAACCTTTTGCTACAGCGCAAGGCACGAGGAATTACATTGAAATTATTTTATAATAATTCTATTTTGTTAAGCAATTTTTAAGACATGAATTACCAGAACACTGAAAGAAAAGTAAGTATTTCGTTTAAATTGGCATATTAGTTATAGTTTTTTTTTACTGATACCATTAGATGGTTTGAATGAAAGAAGTTCAAAATTTATCGCGATATATGTGGCGTAAACCACAATTAAATATTACTCGGCATAGCGTAAGTTGTTATGATTAATTTTTAGCACACTTCGTTTTCACTGGGGTCATTATTTCAGCCGATTTAGCTGTCTCAGCAGTTAAAATATCGATCTTCATCACATGTAATAAGAAAGAAAGGTGTGAGAACCTTTGAAGATTTGGGATCAAGTTTATATCGCGATACATGATGACACTGACATGCGATGCAGGGAATGTATTAATTCGCTTGTGATTGAAGCTTTGTTTCTCTAGCGGCAATATTTGCGGAGATTGTGGTTAGGCTGAAATGCAACCTGGAATGCAACCTGGACCAAGTTGTCAATTGAAGCTTTTTGCTACAGCACAAGGGATGACAAATTACAATGAGCTTTATTTTATAACAATTCTATCTAGTTAAGCAACTGGAGAGAACTCCGTTAAAACCGTCATTTTCGACGGGCTTTGGGGCTGGTATTTTATAAAGGATTATACTCAGTTAGGTTGCTGTAATATACCAAACTGTAATTGCCGTTCTCTGATAATAAGAATAAATGTGACGAATAACCTATCAAACGTTCGTTAACCTGTTAAGGCTATATACGTGCATTTGCCACCCAATTTTTGCATTCAGTCCTATTATAAAGTATATTATGCAATACAACTGCGAAGACAGTAAACAACTACAGGGTGATTTGAACATGATATACAGCTGGGTAGTTTTACATGGGATGAAGATAAATACAAAAAAAGATCCAGCTTATTAGGTACACGGATAAAAAACTAAAGACTGATTATCATTATGAGGTGGAGAAGGAATTGCTTTTTAAGGCTTGTAATATACATACCTCGGTATAAGACTTGATAACAAACTCAACGGTGCAGGACAATTTGGACAAGCAGTAGGCACAGGTTTCAAAATGCTTCACTTGGAGAGAGTGATGAGATGCATTAGAAAACTAAGGGAATTGGGTTACAATAGTTTGCCATTGCTTGGATTTGGTGATGTGGAATGGAAACCCACATTTTGGATATCAAATACAGAAGTTTGGGTATGTGTAAATAAAGACTTGTCTCTGGAAATTACCACAGAATACAATCAGTAGCCAGTAAGATAGAGGAGCTGGAATGGGATTCATTTGAAGACTGGAAGAGGGTGAAGAGAGTCATTGAAGTGTATAAGGAGTATATTCGTGATGAGACGTGGAAAGATATTGGTGTAAGAGATACAAGTAGCGAATGGAAGGAAAAAGATGACCATGGCAACAAGCTAGCCTTCAACTTGAAGCACAAGGGTGTGGGGAGATTTTCTTTCGTAGGTAAGGGGGTCATGAATTAGAATAAATTACCAAGGAAAATGACGAACGACTTACAAAAACGCTGAAAGAATTTGAAGATGAACTTTGAACAGGACAAAATTAGGGGGGTACAGGAAAATGAAAAGATGGATGTATTGGAAAATTGCCACCGGAGTGTGCACTCTATCACAATTAAATTAAGTTAAGTGAACTACTACTCAAGAACTAAGCCCTGGTATGTAATTGGAAAAAAAAAAAAAATGTGTTACTTATTACAATTATCCGTCTACGGTCAGAAACAGTTTACTGCAAAAAGCCAGGTTACGTTACTAGATCTACCTGTTTCAACAGCAAGCAATATATTTTAAGGGACAGTATGTTTGATGGATCTTTGCGATACTGGGAACACACAAAGGGTTGTCGGATAATTTTATGTTCGCTGTTGTTACGTAAATAGTTTTGTCTTCTCTGCTGCCGGGGGACACAACTCTTGTTCAACTTATTTCACTCTTTAAATTGTACCTATACGTAACAATTCCTGCTGGACCCGAGTGAAGATTTTTATTGTAAAGCCCGTGACCGATTTTTGCGTATCGTCACGGGTCTATAATAGTTCCAGTTTTTAGGGTTAAAGATTATAACAGGTTGACCTGATGTGACCAAATATGAACTTGACCTGTGTTCCACCTTTAGGGTGAATAAAATCTCTTGAGTTTGAAGAACTCAGAAGTGTTAATAGACGTATTAAAAACTGACAGGTAAGATCGCGCTATCGTATAATACAAAATTTACTTGTATTTGACCCTTTAAGAACACTATGCAAAATTTTAAAAAAACTCTTGTTTTCTTCGAAAACATCACGTTGTTTTTTTAAATTTATTTATATTTTTTTATTGAGACTGGGCAAACACTCATAATGTAATCCTAGTACCTGCAACGGCCAGAGAACTAATACACAATCCATATTATTAAACAGTTGGGCAACTCAGAAGAAATGAATTGCCAGAATACTCGATTCCATGACACTTTTGGTCTGATGTCCACTTTAAATAATCTAATAACTCACGTACAACGAACATGAACAAAGACCATTAACGAAAGTGGTCAGTAAAGTACCTAAAAAGCAAATAAACCGTAATGTGTAAACTTTGTATCAAGTAACAACATTAGTGAAAGTTTTAGTTGAATTAAAATTTGTTCTAAGCCGGAATGACAATTGGCATTCGTGGTTACAGCAGAGACCATGAGTAATTTACGTTTCTTTAAATTTTTTATGTTGTTTCATTAATATGTTACTGAAAAGCAGTTCCACGTTGGTTTTACGGCTCGTCGACGTCGAGGTCATTAGAGTCGGGACAAGACTAGGGACAAGTAATGGGAAGCACCTCGGTCATGGCCTTTTGAAGGAAGCATCGCGGCATTCACCTGGAGTGATTTGTGGAAACCACGGAAAACCCAAATCTGCATGCCCGGACGGGGATTCGAAACGGCATCCTCCCGAATGAGAAGCCAGAACATTAACCGCTCACCTACCACGCTCGGTAAGAATCCTCTCCACCGAAATCCTGCGAAAGACGAATATGGCTGTGGGCATGGAGGAACAACGTGAGGTAAAGAGTCGATCATTGGTAGCCGTTGGGTGTACAAACACTCACACAGATTCCCATTGTTCTACTTACTGAAGCAATCCAGGTAACAATTACAAGACCAGACGATCTTGGGATCATCATCCACAAACACGACGGCTCTCGCTTTTACCTTGTGTTTCTCCCGGACGACCAGTCGTCGTTGGAGGTACCTAGGACCTAATCTTCTGCGATCCACCCTGCACAAGGCTAACACTTCCTCCTCCCCTTAAGGCGTGTTCCCACGATCCCTTGTAATGAAGGCGAGACGGGACAGGACCTCATTAGCCGAAGTGTAGGGACGACCGCGGGCCGCAGGTTAGTCTTAGCTTACCTCGCCGCCACCTCCGCACCACGTTGCCTAGTGTCGTTTGACACAGAGCACTTTACAGCAACAGAAGGGGTGCGCACCGCTGCTACAAACCGATGGCAACAGCGCACCTCTACACACGCCTGTAATGTTTACCGACTCAGAGTGGGTAGCTGCGTTTCGTCTCCGTTAGCAGAGGCGGCCCTGTTCTCATGGCATGTGGTTGAGTATTCGTCCCGTCCCGTCTCGCCTTCGTTACAAGGGATCGTGGGAACGCGCCTTTACGCTTGTTTGCAAGGCCACCCCCCGCAACATTTGGAGAAATACATTCGGAGTCTTTTGCGTTGTTCCCCTACCGGACATCTCATGATGCAAATAACGCCCACTAGGGAGCTTCTATATATAAACTACGTGGCTTGGTGTAGGGGGGAGGGAGGGGTTGGGTGGAAAGCTACGATGGGCTACGTGAGGGGAGAAGGGGGTTCCTAGCCAGGCAACGTAGCTTTTCATTCATATTATTTTCACAGTTAAAATGAGGTACAGAACACACAACAGCGTGTAAATGTTTATTTCCATCATTTAATTATCTCCGTATCTAAGAGACAAGATGAAATAGTACAAAATGTCTTCTAGAATCAATAGGGAAAAAGGCTACGTGCTAGGTGGGGGGGGGGGGGGGGGAGAGGGAAGGGTAGAGAGAAAAGCCACGTGATGCTACATGCGGGAGGGGGGGAGGGGTTTGACGGGAGGCCAAAATAGAGCTACGTGGGTTATGGACGCTCCCTTACTCATGTTTGTGAGACTTTGGTATTTAGTACAAGCGCCGTGCGGCCTGCCGAGGGCTAGTCTGATTCTTGGATCCGGCCGGCGCTGGCTGTGCTCCGGCACCTCGATTGACTGTCCTATGCAGTAACCGTGTAGCGAGGACCAGCAAAGGCTCCTATTCCAACATTTTTCTTCTCTTGTAAGCAAGGATTCCCTTGCAGCATCAGAAGAGTCTGTGTGATCTCCCCAACCCCACCTGTAATGTGTACCACCAGATGCCCGTCGCCAAAATATTTCGGATTGGGCAGTACGTCAGTAGATTTAAGAATAGGCTCCGTGTTATCTGTCGGGGGCTGGTCTCGGATAGTAGTGCTGCGTGGACTCCAACACGTGGAAAGAGTGTCCCACGCTGACGCCCGCTTGCCTTATCTCTACACAAGATTTGATAAACTCTTAGAGGTAGTCAAATTGTTCACAGTAAAATCACCATAATAACCCTTCAGCGGAATTTAATCAAATAGCCTGATGTGATCTGTTAACTATAGTTTCAATTCAATAAATCACTCATTTTTACATAAACTTTTTTCAGTTTAATTCATTTGTGATGAAGATATGCTCTGGTGGAAATTTCCCTACAACCTATTTTCCCATTGCTTGTTTTTTTTAACTTCATTCTTTGAGTGAAATGTCCCCCTCAACCGACTTCTACTCTTTAAATATTTTAATTTTAAATTCCTTCTGTGTTTTTGTAAAGCGTTCAGCACTACTCTGGGTAATTTATTCGAATACCTGACTTCCTTAATGTGGTGTGACAGCGTCACCCACAATGAATATAATCAAATTATTAATTATATTCATATTTCTTTTTTTTTCTCTTTTTTTTATTATATTCAAGTTTATTAATTATTTAATCTTGGAACGTGTAAATAAATTATAAATAATGAGGGTTGTCTGGATAGGTTAAATGTATGTTTAAACCAGGGCGGCCAAAGATATAGTTTATTGTAAATTAATTTTCTGTAAACGCATGGCTCAGAACGCTTAAATATTGAAGGCTAGAGACTGCCATTTCGACCGTTGAGGGTGGAACAATGGAGCAGGCGAAGCGACAAGGTGACGCCGGGCCAGCCCGGCTTGAGTCCCGTTGGAATTCGGTCAACGAACTACCCCACCTTGCCGCTATCCCGAAGGCCAAGTAGGAAACGCGCGAAGGAGTCAGCGAATGCGACGCGTGATATTAAACACGTGACGACGGAAATGTGTAGCTAGCCAATCCTGAACATTTATTGGGGGCTACAATACTAATTCCGTGGAGTTCTTTTGCATGTGGCGAGCAACTAGCCGAGGAAGAGGAAGGAGCCATTTTTTTGAGGACACTTCTGTCCAAGACGAGCTGATGAACGGACGTGACTTGGGTCCAAGACGAGCTGGTGAACAGACGTGCTAGCCGGCACGCTTTCTGATGATCATTGTGGTTGATCATTTCTTGCTTTGGGAAAGCGAGATGTTGAGTGGCGTGCTTGCCATTATTCGGAAGTTATGCTAATAACGCGGTCGTAGCCGCTTATTTAGCTTCCATCGCTGCAGTGGCATTGTGTTTGTCGCTCACCATCACGGCGATGATACTATGGTAATGTACCAGAAACGACGGTCACTATCCAGTGGATTTTTAACAGACTTATGTGCCCTTAAGCGACTCCTGGGTTAAGACTCTGCTCCCGCCACTTAAATTCTGAGCTAGCTGGATTTATATTTCAATTCAATTTTTCTTAAGCATCTTGCTGTTTGTTAATTCAATTTTGATGCTTTTCATTCACTTTATACGGCGCCCCCTGGTATTTTCCTTTGTACAGTAAAATGTTAGCTTCAATTTGATGGCCTGTGTTGCCATGTGATTTCAATGTTAACTTTGCTGT
The DNA here is from genome assembly GCA_031002005.1 of Vandiemenella viatica. NCBI lineage: Eukaryota > Metazoa > Arthropoda > Insecta > Orthoptera > Morabidae > Vandiemenella > Vandiemenella viatica. Next base: position 188,422,155 of record CM061920.1, read on the forward strand.
TTTTATTACTTGTTTGAGATATTTCATTCAGTTTTGTTTGCTTACTCCGGCGAATTGTAAACGTCGGGTATTGCTTGTTTTTGCTGATCTAATTGTGTTTAACGTAACGTTAATTACTACCCGACCTTGTAAGGCCATAAGACTCAATAAATGAGGTTATATTTTGTGTCTGAAATTCATGGTTCTAGTTAGTAACCTATTAGATCCCCTTATAGCATCATTATTATATGTATTTTTCATTTTTCAGGAATTATTTAAGATTTTAATAATTCCCCCCTCCCTTTTTATGCAACCGATATTCACATTTGGAGCACCCAAGATTGTGTTTTATTACATTAATTAGAAAAGGAAACAAAAAAATCCTTCCTAGCTCATCACCAGTATACGCCTTATACATTTCCTACACTTTCTTCATACTCTTCCTGTCTTCCAGTGACTCCCATTCCACCTCCATTATCATATCAGTTACTGACTGAGCACTAACTTAATTTCCACAGACAGATCTAGCGTCCCTAATTTGTCCCCCCCCCCACCCGCTCCTTTATTTGATACCCAAATTGTGGGTCCCATACTACACTGCTATATTAAATCAATGGTTTAACAAAAGTTTTGTAGTGCAATGCCTTCACTCCTCATTTACAGTCATTACTCTCTCTAATCTGTGAGGGATTTTGAAAACTACTCCCTGCTTATTCTGTAGTGTACAACTGAGTTCAGTATAAAATGTTATGTCAAGATATTATTTATACTTCACGTCTTCAGCAAGCAATTAGTTCTCCACCCCTTAGTTATAAACAAAAGTTGACCCTTCTTGCCATTTAGCTTTATTCAATGCCGAGCTACTCAGCAGCAAATATTGTTCAGTTCACCCTACAGCTGTTCACAGTGCTCTCCAGTTTTGATCCTATTATATACGAAAATGTCATCTGCCAAAAATGTAACATCTGACCATTAACAGTCTCTTTAATTAAAATAGTGAGTAGAAATGGTCATAGTAGACTATCCTGTTGTGACAAGCCCATTAATTTCACATCTTTTTAAATAAATCTTTAGAAATGTGTTTCCATTCCAATAGTATTTATTAAGTCTGTCAATGCCGAGGAATGATGCTTCATTAAAATCAGCAATTAATTATTATAACAGCAAATTAATATTCCAAAATTTTTTCATATTACGTTATAAATAACACAGTACATCTTCAAGAAGCTAATGGGAACATAGTTTCCAAGTCTTACAATTAATGAAAACCACAATATTAAGTATTTCTTCTGAAATTTAACACTCCAGTCAGATTATTGACACTGAGACCACGTAGCCTGTTGACATTATGTTGGCTAGAAAAAATGAAACAAAAAGTGTGTTCTTTTTTTCAATATTTCGTCTCACTATTGAAAGAATTTAACATTTCTATAAAAGGTTCGCTCCGACAGAAATAATCACTGCTCCACTGATCGGGTAGATGGCTCGGAATCAGTAAATGAAACAGGTTAACAGCCGAAAACAACTGTCAGAACTAGGCCTGCACTGAAGACACTACATCTCTGATAGTTCAGTTCCAGAGGGCTCCTTTATCTGAGATTAGATATCAATGTGTGTCTCAACATAGTTCATAGCATGTATCCTACCCGTCAGTCTTCTTCTTCTTCTCGTGTCTATGACAGAATAAAATATGAGGTAGTTTTTCCGCCAATGCAATGGCTTTGTCAGTAGCTAATTGGAAGTCAAATTAGGATACATTCATTCCGATTTGTGGACAAGACAATAGATGAACAATGGTTTCTCTCTCTCCACACGAACATGTGGTATCTAGCTGTTCTCCCAAGTATCCTCACGAGACAAGAGTATCTTTGGAACGGCCAACTCCAACTCGAAGCTTGTTTAGCGACTATCATATGGGTCATGGTTGTTCAGACCCAGATGGCAGACTCCCCTTTGGCTTCATCCACTCGGTATCATGTTGCCAATATTCTTTCATTTCTTGGTGCTCCATTTAGTGGCTTTGAAGTCCGCAGGAAGTTTGATCGAGACTTTAGTATATAGCCATGTAGAGGATGTCCGGCATCTTAATTCACTCTAAGCCTTGCCACCCTATTGGCAACTTACCGGCTTTAAGTCTTCAGGAGCGATGCCAGCTAATATCTCCACTTTCCCCACAGGCGATGGTCTGAGGCAACCTGTAATTAGCCGGCATGTTCTGTGGAGCGCAACGTCCACTGTCTTAGCATGACTTGATTTTTGCCACACAGATATGCGTACTCTGCTGCTGAGTACCATAATGCTAAGGCAGAGGTGCGGATGACGCTTTGGTTAGCTCCACAGCTAGATCCGGTCAACTTGCTTAAGGTACTGTTGCATGATGATACTTTCATCTTGACATTGCGGCAATGGCTTTTAAAAGTGAGAACTCTGTCAAGAGTTACACCGAGGTATTTTGAGTTTACACTGTACAGTAGAGTCGATCCATTCCAGGTCACATTCAGCTTTTCGCTTAGCGCATTTATTGCGCAAGTGAAATGTGCAGACTTCAGGTCTTTTTTTTTACACGCTTTATATTAGCTTGACTTGTATGTATGTATGTATGTATGTATGTATGTATGAATGTAACGGAATTTTACAACTCCATTTTGACCCACTTCTAGATGTCCGAGCTGGTTGAAATTTGGCACACATATTAAGAACCGGTGACAATACAAGAATTTCATAGCTATATCCTACTATTCTCATTACTTTGACAGTAACAAAAGAAAAATGGTTGAATGTCGTGAAATTTTGCAATTTAATTTTAACCCAATTCCAGATGTCCGAATTTTTTGAAATTTTGCTGATGTATTGATAACTGATTACAATACAATAATTTCATAGCTATATCTTGATATTATCATTACTTTGACTGTAAAAACAGAAAAAATTTGCACACGTTTTAAGAACCGTTAACAATACAGCAGTCTCTTAGCAACGTCCTGCTATTCTCGTTACTTTGACCATCTCCAGTTTCCCGGGTGTGATTTACGAGCCTTGGTTGCTGACGACGATCGTCTTCCACTGTCTCCTATCCAGAAAGGTTTCTCTGTCTGCAGTCACTTAACGTGATGTTGAATAGTGAGTATTCGAAACATTACTTCGTACTATTATAGAAGAGTAGTCTTCCACATTTACCCTGCTATTGGACCTCTGGCGAGCTGACCATTTAATTGTATTTAACTCGTGGAAGTAATAATTAAAAATGAAACTACAACACAAAGATAAAGAGAGATTGGCGAAGAAAAGCCAACAGTAGGAAACATACTTTTGAAACTATCTGAACTAAAAAGTTAAAAATAAAATTGTAGGTTAAAAAACTAAAAACACGCTTTCGTAGTAATGTGAACTAAAAGGTTAAAAATAATCTTTAAATATAAAGATTTTGTTTAACAGTGATGGGACGTCCCACAATACAGGATAAATTAATTTTTTTGAATAAGGTTAAAGAATAAAGTCACTGATTACAAAATTAACTTTAATGTAAAAAAAAGCGTGGGGTGCTCTCTACACAACTTTTGACAATGAATCTACCTTTACAAACAGCGAACGACAAAAAAATATAAGACAACTTATATAGCACCCCATGCTTTTTTACATTAATGTTAATTTTGTAATCTGTGACTTTATTCTTTAAGCTTATTCAAAAAAAATAATTATCCTGTATTGTGGGACGTCCCATCACTGTTAAACAAAATCTTTATATTTAAAGATTATTTTTAACCTTTTAGTTCACATTACTACGAAAGCGTGTTTTTAGTTTTTTAAACTACAATTTTATTTTTTTTGGCTTGAGTTCATTCTGCTTGTATTAAGTGTCAAGGGATTCCAGCGCTGTTGTAAGTCTACCCACGACCAGGGCCGGCGTTAGGGGGGGGTAAGCAGGTCAAAAGTACCCGGGCCCCGCGGCCTGATGGGGGGCCCGATCACCGACTATAGGGGCCCTCAGACCATGAAGCCAAGGTTACGCCCATTGTCGCCTGGTCATTTTGTAGAGCTAAAAAAAAAGAAAAAAAGGGTAGCCCATTTTTACCCCGGGCCCGAAATTCCTAGCGCCGGCCCTGCCCACGACGACTTCAAAAGTCACATGTTGAACAGCTGTGGCAAGATCATCAGCGTAGATAAAGGAGTTGCAATAGCTGTCCAGTGGTTGATCATGGTGAAGATGTTAAATAAAAAGCTGGGGCAAGAACACTGCCTTGAGGAAGTCCATTTCTCAGTTTGCCTGGACTGTTTTTTGAATTCTGAAAGCTGACGTAGAATTGCCTATTGCTGAGAAGTTCGTAGACTATTTTTATGAAACCGAAATCCCGCGTCATGTTGTATACTTTAGTAAGGAGTTATTTTTATGCTGATTGTGTCATAGGCTGCTGTCAGGTCAACGAAAACTACTCCAGTAACTAAACCCTTTTCGAAGCCATCTTCAATATATTGTGTTAGATGTAGGACTTGATCTGAGCAGGAGCCGGCTGGTCCGAATCCGGTTTGTTGAGGTATAAATTTGTCTTCAATAACAGGCGGGAGATGTTTTAGAAGCATCCTTTCAAAAAGTTTATAGATGTGACTGAGGAGTGACATCTGGCGGTAGCTATTAGCATCGTCTGGGGGTTTACCAGGTTTTAGTGCTGCTACAACTTGAGCTTTCCCGCAGAGCTTTGAAATCTTACAACTGTATAAACATCCACTGAACATCTCAAGAAGCCATTTTACTCCTGTCTCCCCCAATTGTTTTAATCTGCTCAACGTGGATGCGGTCAACACCTATAGCTTGGAAGGCTTTAATAAAGGGTGTTATTTCTTCGGAAGAGAATGTGGCACTAATGGTGGAATTTTTACTGGTGGTGTCACAGAGGATCTTGGCTCCTGTGGTCCGGTTCTTGTTTCTGCTGGCTGGTTTAATATTAAGAAGTAGCTTGTGGTCAATATTATCAGGAGTGATGTATAACTGTGTAATTTGACGATGGTCGTGTGTGAGTTTTTTAAGATTTGTCCACGCTTTTTTGCTATTGTGCGTCTTATAGGTGTTATTGATTAGGTCAGTCAACATTTTTCTTCTCGATGTTCCAATTGTTTGCATTAGTAATTCCTCGCATTTTCTGGTTGCTTCAGAGAATGGATATTCCTCTAAACAGAGAAGTGTACAAGTACTGCAGTCCAGGAATTTATTTCTTTTTGCAGCGTCGCTGGATACACTGTCGTGAAGCTCTTTGTATGATTTTCACAAACTGTTCATAGTTATGTGGATTTGGAGCTAACTGTGATATTTCCTTATCAACGATTTCTCTAAAACGACTCTACCGCACCCTTGTAAAACTGGAACGTCTCTTGAAAGGTACAGTCATCGGTGTAATAACCTGCTATTCGCTGCATGTAACTGGCTTGTGTTGAGTGGAGGGTATCGAAGATAGGACTTGCTTCTTGCACATTTGACTGATGTTGTTACTGACGAACAAGAGCTCGGGATTATAACCTCTTTTCCAATGGTTGCTGAGGAAAGATTCGGATTGTTTTGGGTCATGGATAAGAGTCAAGTTGTTGGTCTCTGCCCACAGTTCTACCGCCAAGCCACTAGTATCACTCTGTACATAGCCCCAATCAACATGACGGTTGAGGTCTCTGATGACAATCCTGTTTGGTTGATAGTGAAAATTTTTTGGAAGGTTGAACTGTTGGTGGCTTATACACTGATGTGATGCTAAAATTGTCTTTTTCCACGGTAAGGATTCTATATCATCGGAATCCGTCAAGTAAGCAGATTTAAAACTATATTAGCTCTGGCAAATATAGCACTCCCATATTTAGGGTGTGGTCTCTCTATTAAAATACTCATGCCTTAACCTTGGGTCTGTAATGAATTATTAAGTACAGTGTTACTAGAGACCAAGTGTTCCCACGGTACGTGTGAATTTTGGCGGTGAGGCATGCCAAACGAACAGATACGTGACGGAACAAAGCGTCCAGAATTCCACGTCTGACTTTGGACATTCAGTGAATTTATAGCCACCAGAAATAACGTAGGATTGCTTTCTCTTCGGGGCACGGTTCGGTAAAGACCCGCCGAAAACTGGTACCGGCGAGCGAAAATGTACCTTAGTGCCGTTTTCTACGAAAGAGGCGCTTTCTGAGAGTGGTGGGAGACGATGCAGCCAATAAAGAAGCTTCAAAAAATTTATGAACGTGCTGGTGTTTTTTGCTTTGTTCTGGGAGCCAATGAGATACTGGTGCTTTGGCGCGGAGTGCTGTAATTCGCCAAGGGCAGCAAGACACGTCGCAATGCGAGGCGTACAGAGTCTTGCTCGGAGCGGAAGAACGGAGGAGGAGAAATTCTGGTGCGGATCCTCATCTGATCAAGCAAGACGTAACCTGCACTGCTCTGTGTGGCGGAAGAGGGCTCGCAGCTCGACAGGCCTGGACACCGGCGGGGACAGCAGCAGAACCCCATGGCGCCATTCATGCGAGGGTCCTCCGACCTCGCCAGGAGTGCATCGGTAAATCTTCGCTCACGACGAAAACTTCTGCAATTGATTCCACCCGGTAATTGACCATGAGGTATAGCTCTAACTGTTTGAAATTAAAGACTTTCAATGATATGTAGTTGTTTATATTAGAATAAAACAAACTTCATGTTTGCATAATTTCACAATGATCGAATTGTAATAAATTGCTCACACACTTTTCAGTTCTCGTATTAATTTCAATAATATTTCATGTGACTAGCTAAAAATTCATTATTATCTTGATATTCGATCTTGATAATTTTGTTATTGTTGAAACACTATGATACAGAAATCACTTTCCCTGAAACCAGAAGCCACAGGTCTTATGTAGTTATTATCACAGTGCGTCTCTTGGATGTATATGATATCACAGTCAAGTTTTTGGAATAAGTCGGTTAGTAAAACTGATTTTTTTAAGAGAAGGCTTCGATATTTATCGATATTGTCAGAATCTTTGGTCCTGAGAAGGACCAATTTTTTGTAGCTGTTATAGATGTCATCGTGGTGCAAGGTTTGGCTAGAGGCAACTTGCCGGATGTTACAAAATATAACGCCACTCGTTGAGGCGCCTTGCTTGTCCCCCTACCCTTCAGTGAAAACCGACAATATCTATTCTTTTTAGAGCTTCTAGTTCTATTGCTACTCTGATTATTAGTGCTTTAATAATTTTGTCGGAATCAGTTGTAACAGTATAAATGTTTAATTATCAGTTCAACTTCGGCGAAATTGGGCATAATTTGTATGCATATGATATTGCAATATAGTTTAGATGAAACTTTTGAATATAATTCATAATTAAATGCTCGCCAACACTATCTTACTTGCGTTAAAACCCAAAAATATACAATGAAATATAAAAATATCTATTTATCGTTCGACAAGACATTCTACAAATTTAATAGTTGTTTAAAAAATCAAATCCCAAGAAACGCTTTCAAAACTAACCATTACATGAACAAAGATTCAGCTATCCACTTGATTCAAGGGAGGACATGGAGTTTTTCTATGCATACGTAGAACCATATTAGAACCGTTCCAGGACTTTAAATGGATTCGGATGAACCGTGGTGAGAATTCAATTACTACCGTCCGATGGTAGATGCAGCGGCGTAGTGCAATGGATCTTAACCATTACGTGAAGACGGCTGAAGCGTCGATCTGCAAACAGGCAACGGACGAGAAGTGTTAATTTGAAATCGTACGTCAGCAAACCATACAGCAAAATGAGACTTCTAGATGTGAAGATGTACGGCAACCAGCCGTTCTTGTGTTGAGGAGAAAATTCATAGACATGTTTTTAGCAAACAAATCTATTGCCTAAAATAATGTGTCATATTACGTAGTTATAAATCTAATTGCTCATCTTCGTTTTTAGGATTGAAATTTGACCTTACCCGAGTGTGAAAAATACAAGTCTAGCCGTATTGACGATAAGAACGAACAGACATTAATTGTACCGTTCGCGATCATGGGTGAAGTCAAGTTGTCTCAAAAAACTCGTAGTCCTATATTTGATCTACTTCCACGAAACCGCGCCTCGTCAACAGGGGGAAGTCACGGCCGGCCTCCTCCAGTCGATGAACTCTGAAAAATTCTCTCGCTAGCTCAAAGTTGTTTAACATTAGTGGGTACTCCATCGACAGTCCCCATTCGCCAGTATATTCATTTAAAGTTCGTGCAAATATTATTCACTCGTTCCCCACTCCGCCATCAAATCATCATTTTAAATTTCCAAGACTAAGGAAATACTGAGTTCCAATGGGAGTTGTTCTGAATCTTTCTTGTTGTTTGCCATATGTCACGTCTCTAATTCAAAACTGCAGTACTTCCTGGCTATTCTTCAGCTTTTGAGAGGTTCAAGGTGTGTATACCTCGCATGTATTTTATTAATTACACTTTTGCTCGTTAATTTGTCTTTATTACTTGGGGACTACTACAGGCAATGCAGTTCGACGATGTCACGGTCGTTATAAACGGGGAAGGATGGGGAGCAGTGAACAACAAGGAATTCGACCATGGAGTCATTTCAGGAAATCATAAAAACCGAAATGATGATTGCCGGACCGGGGATTAGAACCGCGTGCTGCCGAATGTCAGACCAGAGCAGTAGCGACTCACCCACCTGCCTCCGTAAAACTGACAGTAAAGGTCTTACATCTTTCAGAGTTTATGTTTACTTTATTTAAAATACCTTATTTCAATTAAGTAAGTGAAATTGGTGTTCAGTTTCTCCCTTCTTGGAAGTATTAAAATAAACTGTTTCAGTTTTACCAGTACGAAGATGGGGATATATTTTGAAAAATCAATTTGTTTTAGTGAATAATGTTTTAGAAGCAAGATTATCATCGTGCCAGAGGGTTACAAGCAGGGTTATAACGGAGGTCATCTATGCGAATTCGGTTGTTCAGTGCTTGACATCCGCGGATGTTTTGCGGAAGCGGATGCGGATGTGGAAAAATAAATTTATAATTATTTATATTTTAATATTTTATCAAAAATAAATTTAAAATCAAAATACGAGTGTGGCCCAGAAACTAATGCACCACATTTTTCTTTCTTCAACAATTATTTTTTGAACACAGTTAAACTTATACACAAGAAAGAATGATGTTTCTTCTACACTCCCTATTTTTCCGCGTAATCTCTTTTCCGTTCTATGACCTTCCTCTAGCGAGACACAAGAGCGTGTATGCCTTGGCAGTACCACTCCTTGTTCTGTTCTATTCACGAAGCCATTTCTTGACTGTGCGAATCATCTCTTCGCCATCCTCAAAATGTCTCCCACGAATGGTATTCTTCAATGGCCCAAACAAGTCTGTGGGAGCTAGGTCAGGGCTATAGGGTGGATGGGGTAACACTGTCCAACGTCTTCAAACTTGTGTGAGGGCGTGCGTTATCATGTTGAAGCAAACAATCACCAGTGTTTCTATGGCGCCCAAGTCGCTGGAAGCGCTTCTTGAGTTTGGTTAAATGTGTTCACGTATGCCTCAGAATTAATGGTGGTGCAGTTGCTTTGAATTTTTTCTTCTGTGGAAAGTCAAGATGGCGCCAGTCCATCGATTGCCTTTTATTCCTGGCCCAAAATGGTGAAACCAGGTTTCATCACCTGTCACAATCCGGGACAAGAAGACCTCCCCCTTAGCTTCAAAATGTTGCAGCAACTCGGAAGAAACGTTTTTTCTGAGTTTTGTGTTCCTACGTAAGACGGCGCGGAACCCACCGTGAACACTTTTTTTGCGTAATCAAGAGCACTGACGATTACACTCACACATTCTTTGCTGATTGACAGCTCCCACGCTGATTACCAAGTCGTTATGCGTCGGTCCTCGCGATTGAGCACATCAGCACTCCGCATCTTGTCAGGTGGTACAACCGTGGCTGGCTTTCCCGACCGCTGCAAGTCTTGGAGCTCTGCAGAACCGCTGTTAGATGGCCTCGCCTTCTGTGCCCAGCGACTAACCGTACTTCTGCCGACTGCTGATGCTCCATAAACGTTTGTGAATGTTTCTAACCGTTTCTTGCTCCGCAGTGAGAAATTAAATGGCGACACGCTGCTTATACCGTACATCACTCACAGACGTCATGTTGAACCGTTGCTGCAAGTACGCTATCTGTCGGAAGATACGGCAACTTTGTACGCTCACTCTGAAAGCTTCAAAAAAACTCATATCTAAAGTTTCGCATTCGTACCATTGTTGGGGGCTGAGAAAAAAAAATGTGGTGCATTAGTTTCTGGGCCACCCTCGTAATTATATAGTTTATGGAAAATTCTATCTTTTTCATAAGTAAAGTCTATTTCCATATAATACTGCCATACTGATTTATTTTTGCCTCATCTTTCAACAACAAAATACGTGGGATGATTTAGAAGTGAATTACGAGGGTGAGTCAAATGAAAAACCTTAAATATCTTTTTTAAATATTATTTATTGTGCAGAAGTGGTACAAAGCTGTATCACTTTTCAACATAATCTCCCCCACGCTCAATGCAAGTCCTCCAGCGCTTACAAAGTGCATAAATTCTTTTAGAAGAAATTCTTTTGGTAGTCCGCGCAACCACTCATGCACCGCATGGCGTACCTCTTAATCAGAACGGAACTTCTTTCCTCCCATTGCTTCTTTGAGTGGTCCAAAGATATGGAAATCACTTGGGGCAAAGTCTGGTAAGTATGCTGGATGAGGAAGACATCAAAATGCAGGTGATTGTTGCAACTGTTGTACGGGCAGTGTGGGGCCTTGCATTGTCATGTTCCAAAAGGACACCTGCTGAGAGCAATCCACGTTGCTTTGATTTGACTGCAGGCCGAAGATGATTTTTTAGGAGATCTATGTATGATGCACTGGTGACAGTGGTCCTTCTAAACATGTAATGCTCCAAAATGACGCCTTTTTTGTCCCAAAAGAGAGTCAGCATAACCTTCCCTGCTGATGGTTAAACTTCTTTGGTTTTGGTGATGAGGAATGGCGCCATTCCTTGCTCGCTCTCTTCGTTTCCGGTTGGTGGAAGTGAACCCAGGTTTCGTCCCCAGTAACGATTCTTGCAAGGAAGCTATCACCTTTTCGTTCATAGCGCCGAAGAAGTTCTTCACAGGCATCAACACGTTGTTCTCTCATTTCAGGAGTCAGCTGCGGTGGCACGCATCTTGCAGACACTTTGTGAAACTGGAGCACATCATGCACAATGTGGTGTGCTGAACCACGACAAATCTTTAAACATGGTGCAATGTCATTCAGTGTCACTCGGCGGTTTTCCATTACTATGGCTTCAACTGCTGCAATGTTCTGTGGAGTCACAACTCGTTGTGCCTGACCTGGACGAGGAGCATCTTCCACTGAAGTCACACCATTTGCGAACTTCCTACTCCATTCGTAGATTTGCTGCTGTGACAAACATGCATCACCGTACTGAACCTTCATTCTTCGATGAATTTCAACAGGTTTCACACCATCACTACTCAGAAACCGAATAACAGAACGCTGTTCTTCCCTGGTGCAATTCTCAAGTGAGGCAGCCATCTTTATACTGATACTGCGACGGTATTTGTGGATCTGCACTATGCTGCCACCTACACACCATTCTGCACGCTGCTTGTAGCACGCTTACCAACTTACAGGATAACTGCGCGAAATTTCGATTTTTTATTACAAATTTAAGGGTTTCATTTGACTCACCCTCGTAAATTATTTACATAACTACGCACCAATCTTTATCATATGAACTTTGTGGCTCGACTAATTCAAGCGTCAAGCACAAGACAATGCCACCGCACATCTCCGTGTCCGATTTTTTTTATTTCATTTATTTTTATTCATTTATTTTTTATTTTTTATTTTTTTTTTATTATTTATTTTTTATTTTTTTATTTTTTGCACATGTTTATACTCTTTGTCGAGTTGATGTCATTAGAGATGTGAAAGGATCGGGGTTAGGAACGGGAAGGAAGGGGTTAAGAACTGGATTTAATTCTGCCATGGCCTTTTAAAGGAAGGAATGACCTGTAGTGATCTGGGCAAATCAAGGAAAACCTAAAATCTGGGTGCCCGTACGGATATTCGAACCCGCGTCCTCCCGAATGCGAGGCAGAGCGTTGACGCTCACCCACCATGCTCGGCTCCGTGCTCGCCACCCGCCTTTCCACCGCATTCACAGTACAACTTGTAGGGCCTACGAAGATCCGATTTTCGATAAAGAACTCTAGATACGCAGTGAAAGGGGTTACAGGACCACACGTAGGCAGTGGCGTAGCTAGTTTAACAAGGGCCCCGGTGAAAAAAAATATATTTAGCTCTACCATGTCTTGTGAGATTTGCTGGCAGGGCCCTGAGCTTGGGGGGCCCGGTGCACGACACTGCCTACCCCTCCGATATCTACGCCCCTGCACGTAAGACGTGTTGGATGTTGTTGGACTCCTAGGCAACCAAAAAGGCTCCGTGGTATCCAACAACCTTTGGGTATTGGAGGAAACTATTGGAAGAAACATCCTACAGTATTAAGCGATATGGACACATGGTGTGCCGCTAGAAAGTATGAGCGGAAAGGATTGCTTGGGACATTTTATTAGACCCCTGAGGGCATCTTACGGTAGATCTGCACGGATGTCCTATAAGTTGGACCGTGGATAGGCTGCTTTACTTTACATGCCAGTTCAAACTCGTAAATTCGTCGCTTAGGTTATAACACCGTTGAGTTCATTGTTGGATTTATTGCAAGATTGTTAGAAAAAAAAACCAAACACTTTGTTGTTACCTAAGCGACAATGGGCAGAATCTCGTATAAAGAGAGAAGAATAACATATATTGCAATGCAATCAAAACATCCGATATATATTCGCATTAAAAATACTGGGTACTTAAGTATTAACACCACCGCAGCTACAGATTTTGTGGTTTTTATCCACTCGCGCTTCAGCGCTCACAATAATATTCAGTACCATATTACCGGCTTTGTATTTAAAATCAAAACACATTCAAAACACTTTATTTAAACACAAAGTAGTCAATCGAATTTCGGTGGAGTCGCCATATGAACTCTGATAAATAAGATTCCAAATGATGTCTCGCTGTCCCCCTATGTCTCCTGTTCCTCCATTTAGCACTGCACCACATTCTCTCAACTGTTTGTGTATGAACTCAATAAAATTGTATTTATGATTAACTTTAGCATGTAGGAATCCTTCTATTTCTATTCTATTTGTTTTGTAACCTTTCCAACTGTCAGAATAAATTGTGCTACCATCTGAAATGGTTTCAATAATTTTATCAAGAAGGACAGAGCCAGTTCTATTAGGAACAGTGACAACAAACGAATCTTTTGTTTCTCTACATATACCACCAAACAACACCCACTGTTCGAGTAATACTCGACCACAATTATTTTTACGTTTAGTAAACGAACTTTCATCAATTTCCACAATGCAATTTGGCATACGTACCTTCTTGTTTGGTTTATTCTCCATATCCAAGACACATAATTCACGCATGTAATTGTTCCAATCTAATATAACAGTTTTATCCTTTTCACAAAATTTAATCGACGTTAACTTCTCGCACCAGCAGTATATGAATTTCAAAACTGAACAAAATGGAATTCAAACCAGTTGTCTTTTCTAAGACCCACTTGCTAATCACACTGTCTTAAATTACATTTACCAAAATAAAGTTTCATGTTATGGGAATTGGTACATTTTCGTTTTTTAGGTAAAATATTTCGCTCCTGAAAAAATAAAATTGCATCTTGTTTTTTTTTTGGCAAATCCCAAATACGCATTTTCGTAGCACTAAAAAATGGAACGACAAGGCAACAAGGAATCCAAAAGATAATTGCGTGCGCGTGCGAACAACAACAATGCTCTTTATTGTCGCATTAGCGCAACTTCTGCTGCGGTGGCGTTAATACGTAAGTACCAAATGTTGATGCGAAAGCGGATGTAGGATTTCACGCGAAAGTTCCGCAGTTGCGGATGCCGATATCCGTTACATCCCTAAAGTAAATAAATTAATAAACCTCGTGATTTGAATTTCTACACCCTGAAAAGATACTTAATCACTATAACAAAGGATTTTTACATTCGAATCGTATATGGTATGTTCCAGAATTGAACACGTACGACGTAGTGTAGTATTCAGAAAGTTCGCTTTAAAATGAAAATACAAGTTCAAGATGTGAAATCAGAAAATTGTTGAAGTGTTTGATTAACGTCAACTACAGCTGAAAGAACGCGCAGAATTATCTAAAGGCTTTGATAGAAAACTATTAAGTTTACGTTGAGAATGTTATATCCTTTTATTATTTCGACAGTTAAAGATGGATTTACATAATTTACTGTTTAGAGTTATACAATGTACTTCAGAAGTATATGACTCAAACATATGAGAAAAGAACATGTATTCTCAACTTCAAATATGGAAAGAAAATAAACTAATGTTCCTCCTGACACGTAGAACAGTCATTGCCTTCTACACAAATCCTCATGTCCGCATCATAGCAGTATCCTTCCAGACAGTACATCACGGTGTCTTCCAGATCTACTGAACAGTAATGAAATATGGTGCAGTTGTTTTGGTCGGCGAACAATCCCGGAGCGGAGCACACAAATGGAGCTAGAGTTGTTAGCTCGACACAAGAACCAGCGGTGCAGAGTTGGGTAGACTGTTCAAAGTACTCACCACTAGGACAATACTCATGAGTGACCTCCAAATTTGCATCACAACTGTAGTAAGCTGTACAGTTGGCTTCGTCGGGAAACAGACCCGGCTGATTACATTCAAAAGGTTGTGGAGTGGTTGTGACGTCAGAACAAGTTCCTGGTACACATGACTCTGAAGACTCGTTGTAAAAGAATCCGTCCTGGCAAGTTAGATGCACATAATTGAGATCCGCATCGCAAATATAAAAACTTGTGCAGTCGTTCTCGTCTGCAAAATAACCTGCACCTACACACTGAAATGGTGTTTCAGTTGTGCCAGCAACTGTTGTCGATATTGGACACACACCGTCAACGCATGTTTCCTCCGTAGAGTCGAAGTATTGGTCCTCGCCACAAGAAATGTGTACGAATATCCCACCAGCTTCATCACATGCATAATAGCTTGTACAGTCATCTTCGTCAGCGTATAAACCTGATCCAGGACACTCGAAGAACGCTTCAGTTGTGGAAGATTCTGTCGTCACTGTTGTTGACGCTGGACATATACCGTCGACACATGTTTCCTGCGAAGAGTCGAAGTATTGGCCCTCACCGCAAGAAATGTGCACGAATGTCCCATCAGCTTCATCACATGCATAATAGCTTGTACAGTCATCTTCGTCAGCGTATAAACCTGATCCAGGACACTCGAAGAACGCTTCAGTTGTGGAAGATTCTGTCGTCACTGTTGTTGACGCTGGACATATACCGTCGATACATGTTTGCTGCGAAGAGTCGAAGTATTGGTCCTCACCGCAAGAAATGTGCACGAATGTCCCATCAGCTTCATCACATGCATAATAGCTTGTACAGTCATCTTCGTCAGGGTATAAACCTGATCCAGGACACTCGAAGAATGCTTCAGTTGTGGAAGATTCTGTCGTCACTGTTGTTGACGCTGGACATACACCGTCGACACATGTTTGCTGCGAAGAGTCGAAGTATTGGTCCTCACCGCAAGAAATGTGCACGAATGTCCCATCAGCTTCATCACATGCATAATAGCTTGTACAGTCATCTTCGTCAGCGTATAAACCTGATCCAGGACACTCGAAGAACGCTTCAGTTGTGGAAGATTCTGTCGTCACTGTTGTTGACGCTGGACATACACCGTCGACACATGTTTGCTGGGAAGAGTCGAAGTATTGGTACTCACCACAAGAAATGTGCACGAATGTCCCATCAGCTTCATCACATGCATAATAGCTTGTACAGTCATCTTCGTCAGGGTATAAACCTGATCCAGGACACTCGAAGAATGCTTCAGTTGTGGAAGATTCTGTCGTCACTGTTGTTGACGCTGGACATACACCGTCGACACATGTTTGCTGCGAAGAGTCGAAGTATTGGTCCTCACCGCAAGAAATGTGCACGAATGTCCCATCAGCTTCATCACATGCATAATAGCTTGTACAGTCATCTTCGTCAGCGTATAAACCTGATCCAGGACACTCGAAGAACGCTTCAGTTGTGGAAGATTCTGTCGTCACTGTTGTTGACGCTGAACATACACCGTCGACACATGTTTGCTGCGAAGAGTCGAAGTATTGGTCCTCACCACAAGAAATGTGCAAGAAATCACCAGTTTCATCACATGCGTAATAGCTTGTGCAGTCATTTTCGTCAGCGAATAAACCTGATCCAGGACACTCGAAGAACGCCAAGGTTGTAGAAGATTCAGAGGTTGAAGCCTCTGTTGTTGACGCTGGACACACACCTTCCACACATGTTTCCTGCGAAGGATCGAAGTATTCGCCAACATCGCAATCAATCTGCAAGAAGTTACCACTTTCATCACATGCGTAATAGCTTGTGCAGTCATCACCGTTAGCGAATAAACCTGATCCAGGACAATTGAAAGGTGCTTCAGTTGTCGAAGTTTCAAATGTTGAAGACTGCGTTGTAGTGATGGCTGTTGTTGCGGTTCCAGGTAAGGTGTCTTCTGTTGATATTTCTGCCGTTGTATCAGTTGTATCGGATGTGCCTGTTGTATATTGGCTTGTTTCGGTCTCGGATTCTGTGACTTCGTCTGTATTGGTGGACATTGTAGTAGTTTGAGATTGTCGTAATACTCTTTTCAGTTTCAGGGGTCCTTGTTGACAGCTGCATTTAGAAACTTCGAAGTGATAACCTGATAGACAAAACGCTGGTCGATGCGTGAAGCCATTATCGCTGGGAATGCAATAGTGGTAGGTCCCAATGTCAAGAGAATCAGCAAAAATACCGGCTGAGATGCACCTGAAATCCTCTGTACCGTCGGCAAACTCTCCTGTAAGCCCAAAGAAGGCATTACCAACTACATTTTCATCTGTCTTTTCAAGTGGGCAATAGTCATCAGCCGCATGTGATGCCCACGCCAGTACCTGAAACAACAACATAATTCGTATTGTGATGAAAACCAGTTTTGTATATGGAAGAATATATTACAGTTACAAATTAATATTTTTTCTGCTTAAATTGCTTCAAAAATTACTTCTAGCCTGCTTACCCACCTAAACTATATGTCCATCTAGTACCCGAAATTTTCTAATAATAACACATGAACGATCATATGTTTCACCTTTCTTCTTCGTACATATATATCTACATGATAGCATTTTAAATATTTTGCTACAGAAGAATGCTGAGAATTAAGTGGAGAGACAAAGTACGAAATGAACGAGTTTTGGAAATGATGGGTGAGGAAAAAAGTTTGTGGAAGAAGTTTACAGAAAGAAGAGACATAACAGACTGGTAGGCCATATTCCGAGACATGCTGGATTGGTTAATTTGTTAGTGGAGGGAACAGTCGAAGGTAAGAACTGTAGAGGAATATAGTATGAAGCAGATAATTGAGGACATAGGTTGTAAGGGAGATGTAGAGATAAAGAGGTTAGCACAAGATAGGAAAGGATGGAGGATTGCATCAAACCAGTCAAAAGATTAATGACAGCCAAAAAAAATAAAAAATAAAAAATCACTGATTAAAAAATTTAGTGTAAGAAAGCGTGGTGTGCTCTCCTCTTGTACATAACGACACAACTAGCGATATAAAATTTAAGAATACTGATATCTAGCACCCCACGCGTTTTTTTTTATTAAAGTTAACTTTATAATTAGTGACCTTATGCTTATTTTAAGCTTATTCAAACAGTTATACTGAATTGTCCTAGGGCTGTTGAACAAAATTTTTATATTTACAGATTATTTTTAACTTTTTAGTTCACATTGCTACAAAAGAGTGAATTTTAGTTTTTTAAAATATAATTTTATTTTTAACTATTTAGTTCACAATGGGAATTTTAGGACATATATATGAAATTATTGTATTGTCACTGATCTTAATACGTGTGCAAAATTTTTTTCCCAACATTATATTGGTGACGACCGGGTCCGAGATTGTAACCTTCAGCAGTGTTTGCTTAGTGATAATCTAATTCACACAATAGTATTCGTTAAATACTTACAAATTGTTTTTAATTACTTTCTAATACATTAAAATTAAAATATCTTGGCGTTTATAAAATTTATATATTTTTTTCCCAGAAAACTGATTATTTATAACCCACATTAGCAGTAAATAGTATCGAACTGTTAAACTCTATCAAAGTTTAATTTCGAAATTTATTAACGTAAGAGTTATTCATTAGCTTTTAACCACTTTTACCTAGTTATTCTTATAAAGCTTTAATCTAATTTTATCAAAAACGTTAAGCTCTCAGCATAAATTTTATTAGATTAATTTTACAATTAAATTTAAGAGTGTTTATACTTCTTAAGGGGGCGTCCATAATCTGTATGCGAGCAGATTTTTCGTAAATTTGGACCACCCCCACACCGTAACGTGAATCGACCTTGTGTTATTTTGGATACCTTATTTTCCAGCTCCACTGTTATTTGAAGGGTGGCAATCTGAAATAAAATGTTGACGTGAGATTTCTGTTAACCCACCTAACCCCTTGTTGAGATCTGGTGAAATTTTGCTGGATCCCCTCCCCTATTTCTGCTCACGTAATTACTGGACACCCACTAAGTATTATTTAAAATATACTGGCTGTATTTGGTAAAAGTCATGCCTGGGAAGCATGGCACCTGTCGCAGGTATGTGCCATGGTGTGGGGGGTTTTAGTGGGTGTAAGAAGTGGGAACATTGAAAATAAATGAGGCTTTCCCAATGGTTTTGACCGCTTTGTATTAGTGAAGCTCAGGGTGATGGGCAAAACGATCAGAGAGTTGCACGAAACGATTAGGGTCCTTGAGGCTCGGCCTGTGAAGGCTCATCCTGTAAAGGCTCAGCTAGTGGAGAAGGCTAAGCCTTTGGATGCTCAGCCTGTGGAGGCTCTACCTCTGGAGGCTCAGCCTGTGGAGGCTTGCCCTCTAGAGATTCGGCCTGTAGAGGTTCGGCCTGTAGAGGCTCAGCCTATTAAGGCTCGGCCTTTGTAGGTTCGGCCTGTGGAGGCTCATCCTGTGGAGTCATGAGAATATTGAAGGTGTATATTGGTGGTAAGGCGTGGAAAGATATTGGTGGAAAGTAGGCAAACAGAAACTAACGTTAGAAATGATAAAAGTCAATTCCTGTTTAGAGAGTTTATTGGAACTAACTGTTAAACATATAGTTTGAAACAGGATGTAAGTTGTGTTAGATGCGGTAGGAGAAATTAACTGTTTCCCCAACTCAGATCCATTTGTGAACTAAGGCAGCAATACTAAATAGCGTCCCAGCGATGGAAACTGTTTAGCGCTAATAAGCAATTTGATAGAACTGATCACTCTCCAGTATTGACTGGGATTCTTTATAACAGTCTGCACAACAGAGCCTTATGCTTCTCTTTATGCCACTATATGCAACCTGGTTGATTTGGTAAGCATATCGTATTTGACTGTGTGCGATAACGACTCTGGTTCTGCTATCAAAGGCAGTGCACAATCTAGTTTATTTTATAAGTGAATCTTATCTAGCCCTGGCGGCAGCGCATCTGCCTTCAGAGGCGGCGTATGGAATAAGGATTCTATTTATTCGCTTAACTTGAAGATTTTTCCGGCGAAGTATACTTATATTTACCGATTCACTTAGTGTCCTTCACCCGTTGTACTCCAGCAACCCAATATAAACCACGTCAGCATAATCCTGCAGACTGTTGAACTTTAGCCAACACGGTTCCACCGTTAATTACATTTGGATACCTGCACACTCTGATATTTGACATAATGAACAAGTCGATATGTTAGCCAAGGAAATTGGCAGCTCGGGTCAAAGCTTAACCCTACCTAGAAACACCATTGGTTATCAGGCAACAACGGTTAAGTATGAATACCATCAATGGACCAGGAGCTGGAACGAATCGAAACGACACAGGGGGTGACACAATGCTCTGGTACAGATGTATCCAGTTCGACGACCTTGGTATTCGTTTTTATTATATTTTTTTAACTGCTTTACGTCTCTCAACAGCGAGGTCTTTAGAGACGGGATAGGATGGGGGCAAGGAATGGGAAGGAATTCGGCCATGGCCTTTTTAAGGAAGCATCCCGGCATTTGCCTGGAGTGATTTCGGAAACCATGGAAAACCCAAATCTGGATGCACGGACGGGGATTCGAATTGGTATTCGAGATGGAACTCTCAACGGCGGTACATCACATCTATCATTCGTACGAGATTCAACTACGGCACTTTCCGTAATCACCTTTATCGCATCCAGGTGGTAAACACACCCTTCTGCACATGTAACGTACAAGCACTGCAAGAGCTCAATCATTTGTTCTTCAACTGCTCTGATTTCCACCAACATCAGGTAACTTTTATCAAGTTTCTTGTGTGAGCACAGCAGCCACTTCCAACCAGTGTTACAATCCTGCTCGCTACAAATAACAACAAAATCTACTGTAAAATGAAGGGCTTTATTAAGGACGCTGTCATACATATCTAATGCATCAATATATCTGTAATGTTTTTTTAACTTTTCCAGACTGACTGTATGGTCTGTTCAAGACCTAAGGCCAATTAATTAATTAATTAAATAAAAATTAATAAAAATACGCTGTACTTGCTCTTGAAGATTCGGGTCCGCTCCGCCAGCTCATATATCAACAACGCCTGAAGAGGAAACATAAACACTACTAGCAGCCACCGGCAGCTTCCATCGGCTCTAGCAGACGCACTGTCTTCAGCCAAAAACACATTTTACTGTACTATTCAGTATATTACAGCTCTAATGCTCTAAAGGAACTAAGGTAACTTCAACTTTTGTCGAATCTAATCACCTATAAACTACCAACGCGCCTGGATGTCGGGCCCCGCATTCGGGATGCTTCCTTTCGATTCTCGGTCGGGCTATCTATATTCTGGTTTTATACGGCTTCAGAAACTATTCCATCAGAATGCCAAGATAGTTTCTTCATACAAGTTATGGCAGATTTCCTTCCAGTTATTTCCTCGCAACACTTTATTGTCTCTAATAACTTCGTGTTACACGAGCCTTAAAGCCTCCCAACTCCCGAAAATAAGAATCACAGACTGCCACTGATCAGTTCAAAGAACAGGTGACGACACTTCAAGTGTGCTTACATACGCTGGGTTTTCAACGATAGCTATGTTGGAAAATATCTTAAGTTTGATATCGATAGTATAGCAAGGGTCTCGAGTTGAATATCTCATACCTCTTATTCATTTCTTTGTAGTAATGAGATGTTGGCACACGAAATAACGAAGTTATTTAATACAAAATACTTAATCATATCAAATACAGACATACATGCATACATGCATACATTTTAATCTATTAAAGATTTATCTGTATTAAGATGTTCGCCTTGTGACGGTCGTTGGACTCGCGGTCTGATATGAATTATTTGCAGGCACACTTAACCCGACCTTCACCATTGGAAATGTTTATTTAGCACATGTGAAATATCCTATGAATATTCCGTGGTTCGGTTTTCTTTTAAACTGCACGCCCAGTCACAATGGAGGTGGAGTGCCCAACTTGAAACTCTGACATACTTTAAATCACAAACACTTCTTTCTGGAAGATTTTCCTCAAAGGGAACTAGAACAGAGCATCCACTTTAAAGTACCAGCGGATGATAATACTACTTCCCTTTTTTTTTAAAAAAAAAAAAAAAAAAAAAAAAAAAAAACGCGACATGGGCACTTCTTCTCGGTTAGGTAAATTCCGCTTGGTGTACAGTCCCCATGGTTAATCGTCTAAACCTTGTGCTCATGTTTGTTGTAATTTCTGTTGATAAAGGTTATGAAAACCTTACGATCACATGCATTTGCCAAGATCGCTTTGTTAATGTTTCGCAGCTAAAGGAACACATTTTATAAGAAATTGGTAATGCATGGAAGTTAAATTCGTAACATCTATGAGGTTCTTTGATAAAATAAAAAGGTGCGGTATTCTCATCGTTCTTGTTTGTTATATGTTTATTATCCGATCAGCAAATTTAGCTTTACAGGATAAGTATTCTCATCGTGAAACATGTAAAATATATAATGAAGGAAAAGTATATGTAACGTACTGCTCAAATCACAAACGTATGGATGAATACCGAAACAAAGAATTTATTGTTATTAGTAGTTACAACATCTGCCAAAAATTCAAAAAATGTTTCTTTTCGTTTTTTTTAAAAAAAAAATCATTTAAAATAAAACGACCTTAAACTTCAGAATGAATCGATGACTATAATCGTTTCATTCGTAATGCTTGTAAGTTTCATTTATTTTCTGGTAGGCTCTGTGCGAAAAAGAAAATGGAGTTACAGTCCAGTGATGAGAGTGTTAAGAAACACGATGACGACATGTGACTAGATGAAGATCGACATGTGTAATAGTTTGATTTTTCAGTCGGCTGCGCCAGAAATAAAGGTGTTGGATATGGAGTCATTGAACACTGGAGATGGGTGAAGAGAATGACGGGAGCGTAAATGGCATAAATCGTACTGGATGGATATTGCAAAAAGTATTTTGTAAAAGGAAAAAGAGAACCTTGACCACAATTTGTCCATTGATTTAAGGCATATGAGTATGGGAAAAATTTCTTTTGAAGGTAAGGGAGTGATGGACTGGAATTAGTTACCCAGGACGTGCAGAAAATTATGCCAAACTGTGAAAGAATTTAAATTAAAAATTTAAGTAACCCAAAAGTAGATTTGTTGGTAAATTGCTCCGTCACACTTCATAAACCGATCGTGGTGAGTGAGCAGTAAATTTCTAACCTCGCATTCGGGAGGTCGCGGGTTGGAATTTCAGACCAGCCAACCAGATTTGGTTTTCCCATGGTTTCCTCGAATCATTCCAGCCGAATACCGGGATCGTTCTTTCAAAAGACCATGGCCGAATTCCAATCGTTCCTTGTCTCCAGTCTTTTCCCGCCTCTAATGACCTCAGCGTCGATGAGGTGCAAAACCCAAAGCAAAAAAAGCGATTAATAAGAACGATAATATTTTTGAATATATTACGGAAGAGAGAAAAGATTAAATCAATTTCTTTTTTCCCTTGCTGTTATATAGCTATGAAAAATATTTTTAAATTTTATGTATTTACTGGTTTCTGCATTTGTCACCTTGGAACTATTGTTTTAGAAATTGTAACTTATTCTTGTCTGGCAACTTAAAGACAGTGTCAGATGTGATTGTGATAAGGATGTGTTTACTATTGATGGAATTATATTGGTCAAAAACAGAAAATCTTTAAATTCGGATTTTTTTTATAAAGTTCCCTGTTTTGCCACTGTATTATGTATCTACTAGGTTCATTAATTAGTGAAACTTGTATGTGCCGTTTTTAGGTTAGCGGGCCTGAGGGGAAGCAGATGGATGTTCAAAGGGATACTGATTTTAGTTCCACAACGGTAAAAATAAAAAATGCTAAATAAATAGATGAAGCTGCTGAAAAAATAAATGGGAAACTGGTAACGCGAAGGTTAATGATGAAAATATCAGAAAGATAGTAACAAGAGCTGGTGAACTGTAGAAGTATAGTAAACAAAGTAACAGAATTTAAAAACTTAATAGAGAGACATGCACCACAGTTAATTATAGTGGCAGAGTCGTGGTAAAAAGAAGTACTAGACAATAAAGTTTTTCCCGACGGTTGTAGAGTATATGGCAGCGACAGAGGAGTGGTTGGTGGAGGGGTATTCATACTGGTTAGCAAAGACTACTACAGTTCACTGGTGTTTATTGATCATGGCTATGATTATCTTGGGGTAGATTTCTGGGATAGTAAAAAAGAAAAAATCAAGGAGCTGCCTACCGTAGTGGTAGAGTGAATGATAAAGATTAGGCTCTTTGGGAGAAACTAAATCCGTACTCAGAGTTATTTCACTTTGCAGCCACCACTACCTGGTGCAGACCACTGGTGTTTGTGTGTGGTAGTAGCCTCAAATCTCCCATCGTGCACTACGTTGGTTTCATGTCGGTAGCTAGCGGATGTTCTTGTATGAATTCTTTTTTCCCTCGTACCATTGGGGATTGGAATGCACAGCAAAGAGATTAGCTTTGGTGCTGAGCACCCTCTGCCACCCACAATTTTGTGAATTGCAGAATATATATGTAGATGTAGATGTTGGAGATATGGTGGTTGAAAGTGGTCAATCTGGGTCATTTTCATATCTCGACCAAAGACGTGTGTGTCTTTATAGTTCACTTTGCAGCCACAACCACCTAATGCAGCCCAATAGCGTTTGTGTATACTAGTAGCCTCGAGTATCCCATCGTACACTACGCTAGTTGCATGTTGGTAGCTGTGGGGGTTTGGGAGATATGGTGGTTGAAAGATGTCGACCTGGGGCATTTTCATATTCTGACCAAAGACGTGTGTGTGCCTATATTTCACTACACGGCCACCACTACCTAGCGCAGACCTTGTGTGTAGCAATAGGTTCAAGTCTTGCGTAGTGCACTACGTTGGCTGCATGTCCGTAGCCGTGGGGACGTGAGATATATGATGGCTGAAAGTGATCGATCTGGGACAATTTCATGTTTTGACCAAAGACGTGTCTGTCCTTATGTTTCACTTTGCAGCCACAATTACCTACCAGAGACCACTGCTATTTCCGTGTGGTATCAGCCTGAAGTCTCCCATCGTTCACTATGTTGAGTGCATGTCGGTAGCTGTAGGATTGTGGGATAGATGGTGGTTGAAAGCGGTCGACATAGGGGATTTTCTTATTTCGAACAGAGACGTGTTACCAAGCGTGGTAGTGTAACGGCTAGCGTTCTGGCCTCGCATTCGGGAGGACGGCGGTTCGAATCCCCGTCCGGGCATCCAGATTTGGGTTTTCCAAGGTTTCCAAAATCACTCCAGGCAAATGCCGGGACGCTTCCTTCAAAAGGCCATGGCTGAATTCCTTCCCATTCCTTGCCCCCCATCTCTAAAAGACCTCGCTGTTAAGAGAGACATTATGCAGATAAAAAAAGAGTCATAATTGTTCGTATATTTCAATTTGCAGCCTACCTAGCGTAGATCACTGGTGTCATTTTTACATTCGATCGAAAAAGTGTAAGTCCCTAAATTTCCCTTTGTAGCCACATAAACCTAGCGAAGGCCAATGGAGTTTGTGTGTGAAAGTAGCATGGGGTCTCGCCTCATGCGCTATGGGGGTTCCATGTAGGTAACTGGAATGGTGTAGGTGTTTTGGTGGTTGAAACTGGTTGACCGAGGACATTTTCTTATTTTAACCGAAGTGTTCTAAAAAATCTTTGGAATCTTCTAGAACATACTAGAATGTTATTGACTAGACTAAAATATTCTAGATTGTTCTTGAATAATGTTCAGCTATTAACAAATATAAATAAGTTATGTGCAACATATTTAGTGTGTAAACCGATTTCGGCGGGACTTTCATTGGTCAATTGCTGATTTTTCAGGCTACTTTTTATCATGTTCAATGCAAAAACATGGAAACCTTCAAAGTTCTTGACAAACACGTTAGAAATTGTAGTCAACGGCTAGTTGAATATAAACTACAAGCCCAGCTTTTTAAAAGCTACGAATAATTCAATGACCAAGCAAAAATCAAGCACTTCCAAGATGAAGACAGATACCATTGTTGCTAAAATAGCCTGTTCATTTTCAGTAGGCATCAAAAAGAGCGCCGTTCAATGACGGTTTTCTGAGAGTCTTGTAGTAGATGTGAGGGATCGCGGTAATTGGTAGGGTTGGTAACATAAGAGTGTTGAAGTAAACAAAAATAAAAGGTGTAACGCTCGGGCTCTTTTATTTTATTTTGTGCATGTAGATGGGTGGAAGCATCCAACCTATAGTAACTTGTTATCCATTTGTTACAAAATACTAAGAGTCTGGTCAATTTGTTATTAACTTATAATAGTTCACCTCAAGTTAAATAACTGTGTTTCCATAAGAATTTTAAACGCGCTTTTAGATTAATTATGTTGTAATGTGTACAATAAAATACCCCCCCACACACACACACGTTAAAAATATACACATAGGTACCGAAGTTAATGGTCCGCTGCATTATTTTTGGCAATTTACTGGTCCTCAAGTTGAAAAAGATTGAGTATAGCCGAGCGCATGCTTCGAAGCCAGAGTGGGAGCAACTTCATACTGATAAGTGTACCCATATTGCTAGTTATCCAACTACTACAATGTACGAAAAACGTAGTAACCAATTCAATTTTCGTTCAGAGATTTTAATTTTGACTTTTTCATATTTAAACCTCATATATCTTATGTAAAGTAGCAAAGTAAAATTCAGCTCAAACCAGTAGAAGAATATTATCGATTTTGGTGGTCCCCTATTTAGTTTCGTATGAAAGCTTTTCACGCAGTTGGAAGAACAAGAAATAAAAATTATGTACCTGTGGTTTGTCTGCGCCACTTTCCTCCTCTCCATTCTCAGGAATGTGGCGTATTACACCAGAGTGATTTAGCCCATACTGCAACAGCGACCAAAAAATAACCGGAATAGCATTGCCCTGGGTGGAGCTTGTGCAATACGCCTTTCTTCCGCTAGGCATTTATAGTGTAACTCATTGCCTGTTCAGTACCGCCTCTGTTTTTGACCTGGTTTATTCTGTTAATCTGCAGAGATCGTTTTTGCTAGCGCTGTGGTGTTATTGTTTCGTTTTTGATTATGGCAAGTTTAATTGAGCAACGTGCAGCTGTGAAATTTTGTTTTCTACTCAGTAAAAATGCTGCTGAAACTGTTTTAATGTTGAAAACAGCTTACAAAGTTGACGCTATGGGAAAAACTCAAGTGTTCCAGTGGTTCGCTCGGTTTAAAAATGGCGACATGTCGATTGATAACAAACCTCGTTGCATTAGTGCAATGTGTGAAAAATGTATTTTTTATAACCATCAACAAGTTTTTCACAGGAAATTGTGAAACGTTGTTGAAGCAACTAAGACAATAAATAAAATACACCAGCGACTTTTATTTTCAGGGGAAACATTTTTTTAAACGTAGAGTAAAGTAAACAAAATCACACAAAAATTCCATGGTAATCTCCGTTATGCTACCTCTACTGTTTAATAAAACTTGCCGTTGCCAACAACTTCTTTCGAGTGTACTGGTATTGTATAGACGTCTCTCTTAAACCAACGTCTGTAGCTTCAAGATCCACGGCCCCTGTGGCCCATTGAATACAAATTCTTTTTACAAGAAGGATCTCAACAGACTTTATTCCTCCAGTAACACGATGCCGCTCTTATACTGTAATCGCAATAAACATTTTGAATGCAAGAAGTAACTAACCTGTAAAGGCAGTCTGTAGACACTATTATCTTAACTTTCAGCTTTTCGAAGTCACACCCTCTACCCATGTACATTGTTCGAAATCAGATCAAAATTCTACACGTAGTTCATGCGTGAAACTCGTACAGCGAAAATTTCATGACACTTTTAGCTTTATTTCTCGGCGTTGTGGCGTCATATCAAAATAAAATTTACCCTATTTTGTTCTGGGACCGTGGCTGTAAGTTATTCGAAACCTCATCAAAATCCGACAAGTAGTTTTTGCGTAATACACACCCCACGAAACACTATTTTAAAATTGCCATCTTTACAACCTCACGTGAAAATAAAACATACTTATTTTACTTGCTGGGCAATGGGCTGCATTATAATCGAATCCCCATCGAAACCCGGCCATAACTTCTTCAGTGAATTTTGTTTAACGAAACATTAATACTCATTTGTGAATACTTTTACCTCAAGTTTCTCTTCTTTTCGAGGTGACATCAAAATGAAACATACGTCACTTTACATGCAGGACTACGGTTAAATACGCTAAACGAAACGGCGTCAATATTGGAGTAATTTTTGCGGGAATCGCGTCGGACCAAATATGGGCACTAATTTGGGACAATATTATTTTAAAATTTTCAACTTTTCGTAGTAATATTAAAATAAAACATACCCTATTTTATCTGCAGGCCCAAGCGCTGCACATTAATCTAATTTCCGTCAAAATCCTACTGGCAATGTTTACGTAAATCCCGCTCATTCCAACTTGCAGACTGACAGACACACCTTCTTCTTTGTTTTTTTTTTTTTTTTTTTTTTTTAAATCCTTAAATGCGCAGATTTTATCCAGGTTACAGTTTATTACATGTATACTACTAGCAGACCGAGGGTGGTTGGTGATCCGTAACGTTCTGGCCTCGCAATCCGAGGATGCCGGCTCGATTCCCCGTCCGGGAATCTAGAATTGGGTTTTCCATGGTTTCCCCAAATCACTGAAGGCGAATGCCAGGATGCCATGGTCGAATTACTTACCGTTTCTTGGCCCCCTTCCTTTTCCGCATCTAATGATTTCGATGTCGACGAGCGTAAAGTCATAAGAAAAAATAGACTAGCAGTTATCCGCAACTTCGTTTACGTAGGCTGTTAACATACGGATTAAACCGCTCATGTTAAAGTCAATACATCGGCAGCGAGAAATTTTTGAAGTAAAAACTTCTTTAGGCGCATTGGGCTAATTTAAATGGGTAAAATTTTATGCGTTCGCGTATCCTACACGCTTTAATATATCTGTAGCAATAAATATGACGCGTTGCGCTTGGACAGCAGTGAAAGTATAGAGTATTCTTGTATATAATATTTATACCTACTGGCGCACGCGCAGCGATCACATTTACTCACAAATACATTGTATATACCTGACTAAGATATACAATGAAGAGCCAAAGAAACTGGTACACCTGCCTAATATCGTGTAGGGCCCTCGCAAGCACGCAGAAGTATCGCAACACGACGTGGCATGTACTCGATTAATGTCTGAAGTAGTGCTGGAGGGAATTGACACCTTTCATCCTGCAGGGCTGTCGATAAATCCGCAAGAGTACGAGGGGGTGGAGATCTCTTCTGAACGGCACGTAGCAAGCCGTCCGAGATATGCTCAATAATGTTCAACTCTGGGGAGTTTGGTGGCCAATGGAGGTGTTTAAACTCAGAAGAGTGCTCCTGGAGCCACTCTGTGGCAATTCTGGAGGTGTGGGGTGTCGCATTGTCCTACTGGAATAGCCCATGTCCCGTCGAAATGCACAATGGACATGAATGGATGCAGGTCATCAGGCAGGATGCGTACGTAAGTGTCACCTGTCAAGAGTCGTATCTAGAATGTATCAGGGGTCCCATGTCACTCTAACTGCACACCATTACAGAGTCTCCCACCAGCTTGAACAGTCCCCTGCTGACATGCAGGGTCTATGAATTCATGAGGTTGTCTCCATACCAGTATACGAACATCCGCTCGATGCAATTGGAAACGAGACTCGTCAGACCAGGCAACATGTTCCAATCATCAACAGTTACAATGTCGGCTCCGAACTCCCATATCGATGATGTTTCGTTGAATGGTTCGCACGCTGACACTGTTGATGGCCCAGCACTGAAATCCGCAGCAATTTGGGGAGGGTTGCATCTCTGTCTCTTCAGTCGTCGTTGGTCCCGTTCTTGCAGGATCTTATTCCGGCCGCAGTGATGTCGGAGATTTGATCTTTACCGGATTGCCGATATTCACGGTGTACGTGTGAAATGGTCGTACGGGAAAATCCCCACCTCATCGCTACCTCGGAGATGCTGTGTCCCATCTATCATGCGCCGACTAAGACACCACGTTCAGACTCAACTAAATCGTGATAATCTGCCATTGTAGTAGCAGTAACCGATCTAACACCTGCGCCAGACACCTGTTGTGTTATATAGGTGTTGCCGACCGCTGAGTTTTTACATATTTCAGTGTTTTGCATACGCATGCCTATACCAGTTTCTTTGGTTCTTCAGTGTATATACCTTATTACAAACGCGTCCTCTGTTCTCTTGGTAGTTTATACATCGTACCCATAATATCGTATCTACGTAAAGTTTTTTACTACAATTTTTTTGGTAATACATCTGACATTAATCGTTCGATTTAGATATTATAAGTACGCAAGCGTTGGTGGACCCGCGGGTGAAATGGTAAAGCGCTGTGCCGTAGAATCGGTTCACAATTGATGAACTTTTTTTGTAATATATCTGACATTAATCTTTCGAATTAATCGTTCGCTGCCATTGGCGGTCCCCGTGGGGGAAGCAGCAAAGCGCCGCCCCACAGAATGGAATTCTATGGGTTCGAATCCACAATCGGAGAAACTTTTTCTAAAGTAAAAACTTTAGGCGAGTTCGGCGACTTTTGGATGGGTAAAATCTTATAAGCCGCCAACATGCTAATGTTAACAGTATATCTGTAGCTATAAGTATGACTTGTTGAGCGTATGGTATTCATAGTTTCAAGTTTTCACTTCTGTCGGCAGTCCCCAAAGACTGCCATTTT
This sequence comes from Vandiemenella viatica, assembly GCA_031002005.1. Lineage (NCBI taxonomy): Eukaryota > Metazoa > Arthropoda > Insecta > Orthoptera > Morabidae > Vandiemenella > Vandiemenella viatica. The sequence goes on from CM061920.1 coordinate 188,452,622, forward strand.
TTTAACATTAATTTCTCCGAATAATATGCTGATATCACGACAAGAAACTTACCAAATCCGACCAGTAGTTCTTGCGTGAGTTGCTTTCAACGAAAAATTGATATACTAATTTGTTCACATTTTTATCTTAAATTTCTAAGCTGTGCGACTTCTCAACAAAATGAAATATAGCCTGTATAACTGCTTTGGCTATGGTCTGTATGTTATTGGATATCCCATCAAAATCCGACCATTAGTTTTTGCGTGAATCCCGTTCGTCAAGCAGGCAGATAGGATTTTTTTTTTATTAATAGTGCCCCATATTCATTTATTTAAAAGTGTCTTAAATGTACAGACTCTTTTCCGGTTACGGTCTCATTGCAGTACCGGATTAGTCACGTAGCAGGAGTTAACAAATGCTACGGGCCTCGTTCCACTTGAAATTTGTTTCAAGAAGTCTAAATGGAATGTACACCATTAGTAATAGCGAGACAAAAACTGTGAAATTTGTGTCTGTCTGTCTCATCACAAATCACGCAAAAAGTTAATAAAAAAATTTAAAAAGAAATGTACGTATTGACACTTAATGTCACCGTTTAACTTGTAGCATACTTTTTAACTAGATTTATAACATCGTTCTCTATGACACAGGGGCAAAAACAATATTTTTGTTGAAACTTTGTCAGATTTCAGCCAAACTGAACATTGCCGCAGCTTATGTAGTCGGCTAAAATTGTATATGTGCTGCTTTTTATGCAGATATGTATCATGTTTTCTGATGATGCACAGGAAAAATTGTTTGTTTATGCACGGATCAAGCAAAAATTACGAACGCATTTAACGAAACTACAAGTAGTGATAGGCTATGTTACGTATGTGATAACTCATTTCTTTTAAGTGACAGTGGAAAGATGAGAAATACAAAAAACTAAAAAGGTTCCTTGAAGATTAATTATTTCATAATAGACACTCTCAATTTAGTATTGTCTTGCCCTGGTCTTTCGCGGTGACTTAATATAAGGAAGTCAGTGCATCATGAAGCTTAGTACTAATTCACTTTACTGTTAATAAATTAATGAAGAAATTCGCAACGTTGTAAGTATAAAGATTACTAGACTCTAGACTCAAAACTTTTTTATTTATTTTGTCCAAATGTTAGTAAATTAATAATCATTGTAATAATTCTATGTTAAGTCGAAAGAAAAAACGACAGATATCTTTGCTATTCATGGACGAATTTATGTTAAAGGCTAGTCTTAAATGAAATATTATGTACAACCTTCATAATTTATTTGTATGTTTATTTGCGTTATTGAGGATATAATGGATATAGCTATTAAAATTGATTCTGTTAAATAACGGCAACAAATGTGCGCAGACTATCACTACGTTGTTACGTGACAAACGGAACTGACGTTCAATATTCTTGAGAAACCTGCTCCATGAAAGGACGAAATATTCAGATGCAGCTGTAAACGCAGATAAAATTTTCATTGGTTGCCAGTAAAACTTGGAATTAGGAGGAACTGCGTTCCAAAAACAGATTTTTTCGTGTACCAATGTGAATATTGAACAATAACAGACTTCTGTAAAATTGAGGGTCTCCAGGTATGGTGCGAATATATCGAATTCTATTAATAATATGTTTTTATTTCATGACAGAACATATGGCTAATTCTATTAAAGGTATTCACAGTTTTCCTTATAGATAAATAAAATCTAACCACTCATGTTCTATAAACAAGAAACCACTTACCACAAAAAGCAGCAACGAACGCATGTTCGTAGACGGTGTAATGCTCTGTTAAAAAGTATTGCGTTTATCGTGAGACGAAGACTGAAACAACAAACCATGGGATATCCAGAGGACAGATATTTGATTGCAAGTCCCGTAATCTTGACACTTTAAATGAATTGATTCTTGAGACCTGTAGCTTAAAGTGATTATTGCCAAAAGTGATAAAACTGATTTCACTGTGTGGCGAAGAAGGCAGCTTACTTCCCACTGGACAGGAAAAAAATGTTGTATTTAACTGTCCTTTGTTTATTTTTTATTTATTTTTTACCTTTTAAAAATAAGATAGGATGGTAAGTGCTTTACTTTCGTACGTACTTTCTGTTTCGGGGCGTCAACGTGTCTTCATATTTAGATTTTTGAAGATTTACGTCTATCTGTCTGGAAATTACCGCAAACGCAGTCAATAACAGATATGATAAAAAAAAGCTGGAATGGGATTGATTGGAAGACAGGAGGAGGGTGAAGAGGGTCATGGGAGTGTACAAGGAATATATTGGTGCTGAGGCATAGAAAGATATTGGTGTAAGAATTAAAAGTAATACATGGAAGGGAAAAAATGACCATGACCACACGCTGGCACTCGATTTCAGGCAGAAGGGTATAGGAAGATTCTCTTTTTAAGTAAGAGAAATAATGTATAATTTACCAAAAACGTTGAAAGAATTTAAAGTTGAAATGCGTAGAGGGCAAACGTAGGTGGGTAGGGAAGGGAACCCGATTGTCTGTCACGTGACTTGAAGCAAAGTAATCTAATTTCGTATGAAATACTCTACGTTGAACAATTTAAGACCATATCAAGAACGAAAGAAATAAATTTAGAAAAATTGTAACTCGCTGAAAGTGAAAATGTCAAAGTGCGAACTATGAAAGTGGAAGCAGAGCAAGCGGAACGCAAGTGTAATTAAAGCGAACCCTCTTGGAAATGGAGTGATATGTCGTCTAACCGCTTGAGAGAAAAATAAAGTCGAGCGAAGGAATGCTATTGGTGCCACGACCTAGGTGTGACCCAGAGGTGTGGGCGAGGGTGTTAGAAAATGGAACTTCCACCGATGGATATGGACTGACCAGAGGATCGCAATGATATCACAGTCGACCAGTCTGGGCTTTTTTACTTCTGTAAACCTCCTCTGAAACACGTGTTGTAGCAGTTAACAACGTAGCCCACATTACGAACAGAAGGTTGTTGCTGTCTTAAGAGTAAGAGTTTAATTCTGGAACAGAGATACTTTGCAAGTCTTAGGTGACACAAGCGGGATTTATCAGCTACACGCAGTAAACCATTACAATTTTGGCTGTTAGGAGTAAGATCTGCGACGAACAGTTACAATGAGCTATGGCAATTAATCGATGGTATAATCGAAAATAAATTTGCAGAATGAAGCTAGAAATAAACATTTTTCTTGCATACCATAGTAACAAATATATGTAGTAAGTAACTTTTAGCTATAAAATATCTCATGCCCATAATTATGTAATAATAGGATAAAACTGTATATAAAAACTGTAACACAGATTCGTCGCTGATGATGCCTCGATGAGAGGCGAAACGCGTACGACGCAAAATAAATAAATGAAACAGTTGCATTGGCGTTATATTTTCAACTAGAATTTTTTTTTTTTTTAATTCACTGGCAAATCACCAATGTTTGTGGAATTTTAAACTGTCAGCAGTGATTGGGTGTCCAGTAATATAAGCTCAACTGCAAGAAAATGCCGACCCCGGTAGCACAGAGGATAGCGTGGTAGACTCGCATTGCAGGGGTCGCCGGTTCGAGTCCGACCAGGAGTATGGGTGGTTTTAATTAAGTGTGTGTTTGTCATGTATCGTCTGTATCATACTAAGTCTAGTATACATTGAGTGCAACCATAAATACTTGCGAATTACATAAATATATAATGCTGGCTGTATGGTCTCTGAGTCAAATGCCATTTAAAAAACTGCGTAAAATGGGCCTCGGCACTGTCATGCTGGATACCTTCAAGGGACAAGTAGAGGAGTAGAATTTTGTGCGGTAGAGATCCAGTATTCTGATGTCGAGGTCATTATGCCAAGGAGGACATAGGGGGCAACGAACAAGAACGAATTCGGCCGTGGCTTTTTGAAGGAGCCATCCAGGCACTCGCCTGAGGTATTTCGGGAAACCACTGAAAACCGAAATTTGAGTAGTTGGACGTGGCAGTGTGTATCGGCCACCTGGTCTGAGATAAATATTAACCCCATTAAATCTTTACGTATTGTCATATAGAATCAGCAGTGTTGCTCGAGAGTAAAGCTAAGCGTGAGAGGCTTTTAGGCTTAAAAATAGATTAAACGTGACGTTGTTATCGTATCTATAGGTAACAAAATAACAACAGCCAGATAGAGTCTGTGGGAAAATTAGCTCCTTTTCTTCCAACATAGATAAGAGCAAAAATTGCCAGTATCAGGGGAATATTTTAACTTTTGTCACAACATAGATAAACATAAAACGCTAAAAATCCTCTTGATTTGAGGTATGAAATCACAACCACGACTTCGAGGAACCTCGACTTAAGTTGAGTGCTGATTTTATCTGCTTAAGAGTTGCAACAGCTTAAATATAGAATTAAAAAAGCACCGCATCTTAAAGAGAGCCATTGGTAAATCTTTTTTTGCGAATATCTGTAACGATGGCTTGAAAATTTTACTTCATGCTTTACGACGTCCAGTAGAGGGGCTATTGAGAATTTAGATTTATTGCTTCCGTTCATCCTTCATTATTCTCCCATTGATGGGATCGGACTAACCTTTCATACTACCGTGATTTTGCTGTCTTTCTTCAGCCTTGTTCGTAGATACTGCTTTTGTTTATGTGTTGTTGTTTTTTTTTTTTTTTTTAATTACATTCAGACATCATGGAGTACTAACCCGCTGTGTTCTTTAAACTTATAGCTGTTTGTATTTTCTATTGTCCCCTTCATTCGCCTATACCACCATTAGTCTTCTCTCCACGGAAGCCTTGCGTTTTCAGATTTGATCTTGCGCTCAGTGTTGACGGCATGGTGAAATACGGCGGATTTGTTGCTGTTGTTTTGCTTGTAGTGGCGGATATGTTCTTTAAGTCTATCCGCTACAGTGTTAAACGCCTCACCGGAGCAAACACCGCTACAACTGCAGGGAAATTTATAAACACTCACAAGCTGATACGAATGTAAACGGCCTCATGACTGGCCAAGATGGAAGTGTGTCTTATAAACTGTTGGCATCTTCACCCGCTTGAACTAGTTTCCAGCTCGCTCTGTGATTCCCAGTAGGTACGGAAGAAAGGCGAATTTCTATATGTAAATTAGTTTTTCTGGTTAGATATTGTATCAGTGAACTCGTTGACCATCTCCATAGTATTGGTTGTTCTTAAAATACTTTTGATATGGATTTCACGGTAACCGTTGGCCCGGAATATTCTTGTGAGAGTCGCCATTTTCTCCATCAGACTCTACGAGTCATGGAGGAAAGAAATATAAGGAGACGACGCGACGCAAGAGACCTTCACCACGCATTGAAGTGACGCCGGGCTGAGAAGGAGTGGGGGGCTTGGCCGCACTATAACATATCTGTTATACACGGTGCAGATACCGTAGTTTATTATAATTCCTAATTGATTTTTTTGTGTGTGTGTGTTAATTACGTAATGATAAATAATTTGTAAAAAAAAAAAAAATGTAAATATTTAATTGTAACTGGCTTCCACAGACAGTAGTGTGTATAATACTGTGGTAAATATAGAATAATATCGTTGCATTCAACAAGAAATAGAATCTCGAATCTCTGGGGATAGTTAAGAAGTTAGCTGTGAATTTGGTTGTGTAGTTTAATTTTGATGAAATTAAATCAAGGCGTTAAGAATAATAAAGTGTTATTATTTGATTTTAAAGTAATTTTGAAGAGAAGGGCCTAATTATTTCATAAATGGGGCTGACCTCCCATAATGCAAATTAAGCATTCAAAAAATATCGGTCGGAACACCAAAAGGTTTATGTATACAGTTTGAGAAGTTGCATATGGGTCAATCTGCCAGAAGTAAGTATTAATACCTTAAACAGGGGTGTTGCAACACCCATTACAGACACGGGGTATATGTACAAACACCTCAAGAGGACTCTCGGATAAACGTGACGCCGCAATCTGGTGATGGATTACTATGTAACTCGATGAGACAAATAAAAAATGAAGAATAAAATTTTTTGATATTCTTCTTAGTTTTCGAGATATTCTGTCTCAAATGTGAGATGTTTTTGGTTGAAATTCAGAAGAACAAATTAGTCAAAGTCAAATTTGATGATGGATTCTTATTTAAAAAGACGAGACAAACGAAAAATAAAGAATAAAATTTTTTCGATATCTCGCTTAGTTCTCGAGACATACTGTATCAATAGTCACGTTGCAGTAACACCTGGTAACGAACAAGGGCGGCGGTGTAGTCTGGCAACAAAGAAGGGCGTACTGACGGCATCACTGACCATCAAACTTCCACTTAAATGTCAAAATAGAAATATTTACGACTACTGCACTTCATCAGAATAAATCTGTCGGATTAATGTAGACAGTACTATGTTCACCATGATAAAGTAATTGCATTTCAACACTTTTCCAAAACTAGAAAATACATATGGCCAAATTTGGTAATTATTTTCGAAACTGAAACCGTTAGCGTGGTTACCATATAGATTCTCTAGCATCACAATGCAGCTTCTTTATTTAATCATGGCACTTTGGTGAAAATGCAACACTAGCTTCTACTTTTCCAGTCCTAAAGTTCCTCTAAGAGCTCATTTGAACCTAATGTTCAAAATTCAATATCAAGACGTGTAATCAACATTTATTAAAGCACTACATTCATGCATATCTCTTGATATACCTGCAACAAATTGTTGTTTTTGTTTCACCTGATTGAGAATTTCTTAATTGATGCAAGTTTCTTAATCATTTTTGCGTTTTCAACTGAAGTATTTGCATGCAAGTTAAAACAAAACTAACCTAGTTCGCAAATCCGTCAAAAATCACTCAGCAAACGTTTCCATGGAAAGCATAATTTCAAAAACGAATAACGCTTAATTATTTTCTTGTTTTATTTTTATTTACTATCATCATCAACTAAAATTTCAATTTTATCACATACTTATTGATATTGTGGTGATAGATATCGACCACAAGTATAGTGCAAAGCTATGTGATACGATTCAATTACTTAAGAAACATTAATCGCAGGTATAGGAGTGATTGGCCTGCGTCATTTCTATTATTTGCGTACGCGAGAAGGGACAGTTAGCGACGCGCGGTACGCGAGACCAGATCTCAAGATCCCAAGATAAGCGAATAAACACTACATTACAGAGCCACGCTACCTAACCTGGGTACACTGGTTAATGTATCATTGTATGGATCAGACATTATTCTGTTTTCGAGAACACGGGAACTTATGAGCACAATTCAAGAAACAAAAATTGCGGTACGGATCAAATAGCAAACTCGGACATCACGAGTGAACCATCGCCAATTGAAAAAGCACCAACTGACTGTGTGGAGGTGTGTCCGGAATGGATTATGGCAAGCCAGAGAAATTGTTGATAAACGACTAAAGCGGAGCTTAAGGCGCGTTTCCACTGAGGCAACTTTTGGGCAACATGTGGCATGCGGCACTGACGCATGCGACAAGGAGTATTTCAAGCGAAGCAACACGCTGCGACATGTAGCAAGCAACAATGACGCATGCCACATGTTGGGCCGTGTCACCAGTCATATGCGCCACTGTGCGACAAAAATATAGCGTGTCGCACGATGTTGCCAGTATCCAAGCGGCGGTGGATGAGTGCGACAAAAACGGGCGACATGGAGTGGAATGTGCAGAAAACAACCTTATTTATTGAAGATTATTATACTTCACCGGAGCTGTGGAATAACAAAAGTGCATGATGTAAAGACAGGAAAGCGAAAAGTGACAAATTAATACTAGTAGCTAACAATTACGAATGTTCATTAGATGAAATAAAAAAGAAAATCAAGAATTTGAGGTCTGCTTTTCATCGTGAACATAAAAGGATTACTAAACCAAAGAGCGGCTCCTCTCCTAAAGAAAAGAAATGGTTTGCTTATAAACTCCTGACATTTTTGTTAGATGTTGACATTCCAAGACAAACTTTTTCAACAGCAGAAAATGAGGTACGTTAATTAATACATGTAACTAATTATTTTTGACAGAATAGTTTACCAATGACAGATCCAGAGACGGAATAAGGGCTTTACAATCTTTTTAGTTATACAAGTAAATAAAAGTAGTTTTATGGTGGGTTTAAAATATATATATATATTTTAAAAATTGTCGTAATTAAAACTTTACAAAAGGACTTACATATAATTTAGATAGGCTGTATTAACAGCGTATGTAGAAAAGAGTTTCCAAATTTAGATTGTGGTAAATAATAGTAAAAAACTTTTCTTGAATCGACCTTTCATTCATACAGTTGTGTATGATAGGGATAAATTGTCATATAATGGTAACGTAGCTAAATACATTATTTTACCTACTAATTCATAGTTTAAGTTTTTGTCTTAGTATTTGTCTTGCCAAGATACTTTTCCTTCTTTTGACACAAAGTACCTTGCGATTCGCACTACTTTTAACAAATAAATCTCTGATCCACCACCTAGGTTTTTTCCGTTTTCTTCTTTTATTGCCATTTTCGAGGATCAAATAAGCAGCAGCTGCCACTGCTTCTGATGCCATGACGCACACTACTGGCCGCATAACGTGAAATGCTTTTGCCCCATGCTACAAGCAACGGCGACAAGTAGCAAGCGACAACTGGCAACAGATTCTTCGGCGACATTCGACTTGCGACAAAGTATGATGACGCACGGCGACATGTAGCAACAAAATAACTCATGTAGCATGCTACATGTTGCTCGTTGTTGCCTCAGTGGAAACGCGCCTTTAGACGACCGGACCGAATTGGAAAAAAAACGAGCCCAAAAACACAGGTTCACGAGTGAGGGTTCCCCCACCGCTCAACATGACATTCCTTTGAAACTTTCTCTGTCATCAGCTCCCATAAATTAACGGAAGTTAGCCTTTGTTTTGTGTGCCTACCGGTACGCCCGGATTTTCCGATTCTACCGTTTGTGACAGTATTATTTTGAGTGACATTTGTTCTTGATTATTAGCGTTTTTATATTTTTTATTCATTTATAGTTCTGTTTGCAGAGACACTGGCGACCGTGAAGGCTGCGTATTAATGAAAGAAAAATAAGTGAAATTGAAATATTATCCTTTGCTTGGGTCCTGTAAATGCTTTAACTATTTCAGTACATCAAACACATTGGTAATTCACTCTTTTTCTCCGGCATCTATTTCTTTTCCATTGCAGATAAAAAATAATAATAAGCTGTACGTGAAAGTATAAAAAAAATTGAAAAAGTTAAAAAGCTAAACAAAAAGTAAAACACCGCAACAAATAAGCCCACGACAAAGAATAACAATGAGAAGGCGATGGGGGAGGGGTGACTTCTGCGCGGGAGTTCAGGTCCGGTCCCGAGGCCGTATATACACGTGAGTTGTGAGGGTGGAAAGGTGGGGAGACCTGATATCGGGACTATTCTCTACAACTGGTCCGTCCGGTGCTCCCTTTACATTAAAGTGACCAGATTTTAAAATTGGTAAAGCGGGACACCATTGACGGGTGAGAGGGGTGGGGAGGCGGGGGGTGGGGGTTAGGGGGCTATTGAGTAAAAAGTTATTCCATATGGAGCAAAAAAACAGTATTGTAATATATTTTTTAAAATTTAAACATAAGTACAATTTCCAAATATAAAACATTATTTATAGTATTATTTTATTCTTTGGCATATTTCTCATTTGAGTGGATTTTTTCTCAGTAGATTGCTGCCATTGTTTAAAAGCTCATGAAATTTTTCACAAGACTTTGTTAAATTATATTTCACACATAATATGGCTTTCAAAGACTCAGCACTTAATTGTGAACTTTCTGTGGTCCACACTTTATTTATCGTAGAAAAAACGCGTTCAGTCGCACCATTAGTTCCTGATATGGTGGGCGCCCCTTAATGACGTGTGGTGTTTTTCCGGCTTAATTCGCCTCTATCAAATACAATATAAATAATACGAGAACTTTTTGGTAAATTTAAGAACATTTATGTATTTATGAAATAAATTACTTACCTAAATTATCTGAATAGCTGATTTGTTGACATCACTTGTTTAACTAGCACTAGCACGCAGCACGATGTGTATCGTCTGAAAGGCATTTACAAAATGTTTTCGTTGTTGCCAGTGTCGAAAAATGCCATTGTTCAACAATGGTGGTCGAATGCTAACAATTGATAAAAAAAAATGCGACCTGTGATAAGCAGTTCTTGATAATCACTTCTCGATAGTCAGTTTTCAACAATTATTTGTTTTTATAAGACCTTAACATTGTAAAATTAACAAAAAATAATATAAAACTCATATCCTGACGAAATGGCCACATGGCCGCCGAAACCGTATAATCCCTTCCCGTTCTCCCGCCATTCCATACCTTGTCATGCATTCTTTCAAAAAATCGGGACTTTTCTAAAACGCCGCGGGACGCGGGACAAATTGTTAAAACTCGGGACTGTCCCTCCAAAAGCGGGACGTCTGGTCACCTTACGTATTCTCAGGTCGAAGGTCCGGTCCGGTCGTTGCTCCGCATGTGCGATCTGAGGCAGCTGAAAAGGAGAAGAGGTAGAGTTTAAGAGCTTTGTAGATTATTAATTTATCTTTTTGCCACCTCTAGTAACACCACGCAAAATGTTGTATGGTTTACTTCCGGTTGAGTACTTTGCGTTTGTTGAGGTTAACCATGGAGTTTACGTGCAAGAATTTAACAGTGAAAGAACTGAAGGAGTACTTTTTTTAAACGGAGAACGTGATCTGTCGAAGTCCAGTAAGCAAAAATTGATTAACAGGTAAGAATTCACAACATCAGTGCCAATTAACCCTTCAAATTATCGTTTAATTGGACTTCTTGCCAGCGTTTCGTTCCTCGCTTGTTGAAGTGCTTGAAATAATTTTTAAAATTTATAAATGTCTTTTTTTAGGCCAAAGTATTTTATTCCCGTTTTCTAGAAGTGTCTTTGCGTTGTATTTACAAGTTATGTAGGAAACAAGAACACCCAAACATAGAAAGAGCACTGTTTGAAGTTGAGCCAGTTCCTCCGTAGGCAGTTTACGAATATCCCGAAGATTGGTTTAATGAGTTGTGTTCCGTCTCTAAAAATAAATTTTTGATATTTTATGATGATAATAAATGTCATTGGTTTTTTTTAAACGAAAAGCAAAGTGTAGCATATAGGCAGGCAGAAAGCCATAAGAAAGTTTGTGAAGTGAGTGCAAATTAATGTTGATGAGTAGGATGAGGTTATCTTCATTTAGACTTGGAATTGTTAGTGGTTTTATCCGCCGGTTTTTCCACCTTCCTGTACAAAGTTGTTTACATGAAATAGTCAACGTATGAGAAAAATCTTAACTGCAACATACCGCTTAGTATTTTTTAACAATTAAATAGATTTTTAATCGATCTAAAGTATATTTAAGGGTTAATTCTGTCACAAAATCTAACAGCAAATCAAGTTTATGCTCCCGCAATCTAAGCACTACATCATAAATAATTGATTTGTAGCAGAAGCGCATACGAGGTTGATGCAATTACTCCATACACTTAATTCAAAGCGTGAAGACCAAGCAACCACAGCTATTAAGCTATGAATTAAATTCTGATTCAACGAAATGACGACTACACAGTCGGGTCCACTTCAAGGGCGTTTTTCCATGCCGCAGTTGTATACTCCACCGCTTTCGCTGGTATTTATCTCTGCGAAAAGCGTGATAACAGATGCCCCTATTTTTTGCCGGTGTAGCCGAATATCCGTAGACACAACAAGTTAAACGGCATAATTCCTTTACCGACGATAGTACATGTAAACTCGGTACTAGAGTTCAACCGGAAGTTGAAGATACTACATTTCAGTGGCCATCTTGAAGTTACGAAGCTCTATGGGCTGAAGCGCAGCTGATCTTTGCATGGCTTTCGCACCGCGGATCAACACTTGGTTTTGCTAGATGTTGTTTGCAGGGCCGGTTTAAGGCTACCGCAAGAACTGCAGTCGCGGGGTCCCCAAGCTTGAGGGGGCCCTGCCACGATCCCCTTCAAAATTTGTCCTTACTTAACGAACAATTTTCCTGATAAAATAAATAATATACAAATTTAGAATGTTAACAAGCTGCGTTCACAATAGTTTTCCGAGGCGTGGAGTTCCACGAGAAGTCCTTCATCAGATTCAGTTTTGAGAAAGTCGTATCTGATGTAATTACTATAGGCCAATATATTTAAATGCGTGTATTTCTTTCAGCCTGTTTCAGTAAATTTATGTAATTTCGTTAGAATAAACTCATTCATCTTTTGACGTTTCATATAAAAAGTCATTGAATTAAAATCTGAATGCCTGCTCACGTGTCTCCAACCCCACGTCTTGCCTCTATATGTACTAGCAAACAGAGGCAAGAAAAGAAATGTCGTATACAAAAAGTGTATTATAAATACAGGATGTTTCAAAAAGGACTTTACAACTTTGAAAATTCATATAAATTTTATGAAACAAGGTACAGAGCTGGTTTTGATGTTGTTTTAAAGGAAAATAGCTATAAAATTGAACATAAAAACAATTTCATTTGACACAATGGGCAGCAGGGCTTAGCCAGAAAAGAAAGTGACAGTAATTGTGAGATCCATATGAGATCCATTGATAAAACACCAAAGACTCGGCAAGTTGGTCCCATTCAGCTAATACTCAATAAACTGCTGGCCCGTTTGTACACAGATTTAGAGAAACCTCAGTCCGTCTCTTTAATCGTTGTTTGAGCTCTTAGGCTATTTGTGTGTGTGTGTGTGTTTGTATATAAAGTCACGAAAATTATCTAAAGTGTAGGCAAAAGTACATCTAGAAAAGAAATAGGGGGCCCCGAAATTCCTTAAGCCGGCCCTGCTGTAACCTCAAGGATGGATTCTGCTATAGATGCACGCCGCCATCAAAAGACGACGCCACTGCAAGCTTACGTATGCCTATAAAGAGCCCTAACGCTACGTACTGTAACAATTTCTGTACACGCAGCAAATCGTCCTGGGATAGCTCATGCTGTCGTATTGACGAATGCAAGTGCTTTAATAAATCATCGAGTGCAGTGTCTTGGGATAGTCTCATGTTCTGGCAACTTTATCACGTTTCTCAGGCCAGGATGATCAAAATAATATTGCTCTTCAAGCCGTTATGGAAGGCAATGACGTAATGCCTGTAGAATCAGTATAGCCTTTTGTAATATCATTAAAAAACAGGGAGTGAAACACGTGTGTGTGTGTGTGTGCCTATGTAGTTAAAAAAAAATACAGCATATCGCGACAATTGTTAATACTGTTATTAACTAGAGCGGTATGTCTCACGACTGGGAGCGAACCAGGAGGCAAGAGCTTCCCACCTAATACGGTTGGGGACACGAGCCGACGTGCCTACCTGGAGGGGCACAGAGCCACCTAGGCGGTCAGCCACGACGCATGGAGCTACCGTTCCGTCACCTGGAGAGCGGGTCAGCTCACCGACTGGACAGCTATATTCGTCTACCACGGTAATAAAATATCACGAAAGAGAAACTTTTGCATCGTCATTTGTGCACTAGTGAATGCCCTGAGATAGTCACTCTTCTTTTACCGAGAGACTTTATGTCCTTTTGTGTTTTGAAAAGGAAATTAATCTTTGTTAAATTTTATAAAATAAAGATGATCAAGTGCTTAATTAAACACATAAGTCAGATGGTGAACCTTGTTTTCACTATGTCCCATCCAGTCATATAATATATCACTTGACTTGGTTAAAGAGTTCTACTTATTAAATAATTCTGTTCAAATTAGCATACTTTGAGATATGGATGTCGCTTCCCTTATAATAGGGAACATTCCAAAGGAATCTCTGGCACCCAACTGATTTTGAAATATGAAAAATTACTTGTAAACTAAAAACAGGAAGTAAATTCATATTTTATCTCTTAATTAATGTAAAATGATGTTGTATGTAGAATATCTATTAAATGATCTAATTATGGTGCCCACATATGTATGATATTCATTGATTTATTTAATTGCATTTTACGTAGTAAATTCATTGCAACTATTATTTCATTTTCATTCTACATTCAATCGTGTTCTCTATCGATTTCCCTATGCTTATAAATTATAACGAGAACTAAAATCTGAAGAGTTATTCTCTATAACAAATCTGTCTTGACCACAGTATATCATTTAGGGCAATCCCCTTTTATTTCATTTCAGTATATTTCATGATACTTATTCATATATTTCGTGATAAAATTTCTCTGATTCTATTAAAAAAAAAAAAAAAAAAAAAAAAACTACTGCTCATCTATGGTCAAGTAATTCAGTAATTCTGTAGCCTAGTACCAGCAATTGCTAAGGAGAATAGAGAGTAAAAGAAACAGCAACTAACTACCACGTAAATTTTTTAAAAAAATACTTACGTTTCTTCATTACTGGTGTGCAAAGGTAAAACATTAAATTTTTATAGAGAGTGTAATATATTTAACAAAGATAAACAGCTAACTCTAATTCTTAGCTAGTTATAACAGCGGCATCTATGGATGAAGAGAGTAGCAGAAACAACTGAAGATGCCTGATTATCTTAGTATAATAATAATAATTCCGTGTGGTCGTAATGACCTGGTGACAGGGTTTTTATTGGCTGCGCATTCCGCCCCTGCCGTAGCCGTCTCAAGCTAACCCAACAATCCTGCCGGGTACAGGGGACCTACAGTTTAACGTGGAATCCGAACCACGGAAGCGTTCTGGCGTACTTCACACAGCGGGCTATGCTAGAGGCTAAGATCGGGTTAAGCGCCTTTGAAAATCCCCGCCGAGACAGGGATTCGAACCGGGGATCTTTCGATCTCCAGTCAGACGCGTTAACCACTGAGCCACCAGACCTCTCATTACGTTTGTAATAAGTTGTAGATTTAAAGGAAAATGTAGTTCTTTATGGTTGGTTTGCGATTTTAATTTAAAAATAAAATATGTTAAAACAGTATACAGACTTCAATAGGCAATCTTCCTTCTTTGCTTGATGTTACAGATACATCTATGGACAAAGAGCGAAAACATCTCCGGTCGTCATTGCCCAGCCTAATGAGGTCGGGGAGTATAACGCGTGAGAGACATTACCAAACTTACCTTTTATTATAATTGATATGTTGGTGATCTCTAAGTTATCAGTGATTGAAGCTATAAACAAGTTCTAAGGTGACCAATGGTAGTTGAGAAACGCATGAAAATCCTGAAATATTATTGTATAGTAAAAATATTGATTTATGAAAAGCGTTCGGGAAACTTGACGAGCACGTGTGACTAACAGGTTTAACAAGGAAAAAGAAAAATCACTTGAGAATGACACAACTAATGGGTTTTAGGGTTAAAATATTATCATTCTTCTGAAAACTGTGGGAAGTGCACATTGTGATAACTCACTTGCTTAACAAAACAGGTATTTATGGTTTAACACAAGACTGCCCAACCCCAGGACCACTAGCCACAAAGTGACTCCCCAAATCATTTGAATTTGCCCACCAACAGCAGTAGTCTAGAATATGCTAGCTGAAATACCTCTGCAAAAGTTCTAATTAAAGTTTTTAATTTTTTGATTATAATTTAAAAAAAACACTACAAAGGATTCATTAATGTTTTTTACTTTTTGATTATAGTAAAAATATCTTTGTTTTATACGAGTATCTATTGTAACTAGAGGCAAGTATTAAGTGGCCCGCAGACTAACGTAGAATCCAAATTGTGGCCCATCTCCAAAACTGACTGGGCAGCCTTAGTTTAACGGTATAGTGGAGTGTACGTTGGTTGTTAATGGCTTTAGTGTTCTATTGCAGAACAAGTGTGTAAAAGGGTCTTGTAAACGGCTCAGTATTGTAGTTTCTGGAGTTTGAGACCGTTATCGAATCTTACTATAAATTTTGTAGACTTTGGGCAGAAAGTAGCGGAAATGTTTATATAAACTTTGATTAACTTATATGCAGCAGAGCTTAGTAATACTGTACCGGGCTAATGGTATACCAGTGTCGTCGCAGTTATCAGGAATACACTAGGCGTTGTGTGGGTAGTTCAGTTTAACTGTTCTAAATTAGAGTCTAGTGTTTAAATAGCTGCTCCATTGAGTAATACTCTATCAGCAGTAATATCTTATTTTAATCCCTAATAGAGTATTGTTATTGCTAATTTAAATTTATTTGGATTTTCCATGGTTTCTCCAAATCACTCCAGGTGAATGCCGGGATGCTTCCTTGAAAATACTATGTACGAATTCCTTCCCAATCCTTTTACCCCATCCCATACCGCCTCTAATGACCTCGACGTCTACGAGCATGAAGAGTTTTGTGGGGTGCAGTGGGTGTAAGAAGGACTTTCCACTTATATTAGGGATGAAAGGATCAGGAATATGGGCGAAACGATCAGGAAGAAAGATGAAATGATGACGGAGTTGTGATGCTCGGCCTGTGGAGACTTGACCTATGGTGGCTCAGCCTATGGAAGCTCCGCCTGTGGAGGCCCAGCCTGTGGGGGCTAAGGCGTTGGAGGCTGAGCCTTTGAAAGTATAAAGTAGAGAAGTCTGGTGTAGAGAGGAGGGAGAGAAGGGTGGATGGGAGCTGATAATTGGTCGTAGATGAAATACAGTGTGTGGAAGCCAGACACTGTTTTACGTGGAAATAGCCTTATGTAGGAGTAGGTAAGGTGCAGCAGGCCTTTAGGAATAAGACTGTTCAAGGAAAGAATACGAAGAAAAAGTTCTGCCTCTAGGTAGTAGCCATGGGAGAAATGTAGGACATCTTTTGCAGGATCAGCTGGGCTGAGGCTACCAGGTCACAAGTTTTTTTTTCAAACCTAGTGAAACTTTAGATCAGCTAATAGAGGATATAGGTACACTTTGTAGGAGTTTCACTGAGGAGGACAGAGTAGTACAGATAGTGGGAGGTGTGGGAACAGTATCGATAGAAATCATAATTATAGTATAGAGAGTGACCTGAAGAAAGTGTTGAAGAAGGCACAGCAAACTAGGTTGGAGCTCATGCAAGTCCTAAGCCGCCATGGCCAGCCACAGTTGAACGACGCTGTGAGCGGCGGGTAGATGTGAAAACGGAGGTGTTACTTGGGAACGGCATTAGTTCTGTCGTAGGAGTTGTGCCTGTGTAGACCATTAGTAGGTGAAATTTCACTAGGAACGGCCTACACCTAAACAGGAGGGGCAAGGGAATACTTTCTGAGTTGTTAGCAAAGGTTTTAAGGGAGCCAGCTTACAGTGATGACGGGGTCAGGAATGTGTATTTTTAGATTAGGGGCTGTTGGTGATGGGGTAAAAATAGTTAATCAAAGGAATACTGAGTGTAGATCCATAGTTAGAGAAATCACTAATGCCAAACATACAGATGAAGCTTTTGGCTCGGAAGGCGAATGTTACATCTGAAAATATAAAAAGCAAATGATAAAAGTGTTACTTGTAAACTGTAAATGTATAATCAACAAAGTAACGGAGGTTCCAAACCTAATACAGGTACACGAACATCTAGTAACTATAGTGGTAGAATCTTGGTTACAAGAAAAATTCTAGACAATGATGTTTTCCCTTATGGTCGCAGAGTGTATCACACAGATAGATTAGCGACTGGTGGAGGGGTAATCATGCTGGTTAGCAAAGATGACTGGTGTTCAGAGATTGTGACCATAAATTACTTGGGGTAGACTTTTGGGTTGGTAAAAAAAGAAAAAGTCAGGGTACCGGCTGCATGCTGTAGTGGAAGAATGAATGATATATATGAGGATCTTGAGGAGAAACTAAATTCATATTCAGAGTTCAGAAGTGAGCATATAATGGCCATCGTTATCAAAGAAACTGGCTAAAGATGAGTTTATGAAGAGTAGTATTGGTGCAGGGGGACACTGACTGATGTATCTAGAAATCTATATGACTATATCAGAAAACTGATGGTAAGAGATGGTGTTGAGACGATTATAGAAATAGATGGAGAAGAAGTAACCGAGGTTTTAAAAAAGGCAGAGTTATTAAGCAACTGGTTTAGTGAGATCATTAGGAACTATGATTCAGGAATGGTAGGGAGTATATCAGCCTATACGCACAGTTGGAAGTGAGCAGACTTGAAAATTTTAAATTCAATATGAAGATATCATGAAGGAACCAAGGAATCTAAAAAATCGTAAAGGGGCTGGTGTGGATAATATTACTACGGATGTCTTAAAGATAGCAGAATGTGATTTTGTACCTTACCTTAAAACGTTATTTAAATTGAGCCTGGATACTTGTTGCTTACTAGATGACTGTAAAAATGCAATAGTAGTACCAGTCCATAAAGGAGGGGTGACAAATAAAGTCGAAAATTACAGGCAAATCAGCTTGGCATCAGTGGTAGGAAAATTATTGGAGATATTAATGAACAACTATTTCAGACGTGTCTGTGAGGAACGTAAGTGGTTTTCAAGTTGGTATCATGGCTTTAGGCAAGGATATTCATGCGAATCTCAGTTAGTAGGCTATATACAATATATTTCTGATGAAATGGAAAGGGGAGCTGATGATGATAATATAGCACTAGATCTTTCAAATGGTTTAGATGAGTGAGCCAAAACGGAGTGTATGAGAAATTGGTTTTCCGAGTAGAAGAATTCTTGAAAGGTAGAAAGCAAAAAAGTAAGGGTAGGAAATGTAGCATCAATAGCAGTAGGAATGAAGATGGGTGTTTCACAGAGTAGTATGTTGGGACCATTTTTACTCGTTATTCTAATGAATGATTGTGTTAATGGTCTACTATCAGAAGTTAGATTGTTTGCAGATGACATAATACAGGGCGTTCGCCGGAAAACGCTGCCCTCCCAGTCTGTTGCCGTCGGCAACTTGCTCGGTCAGTCCAGCCAGCAGTTTCCGCCACACGGCACAGTGAATCACCGCACTGTTTAACACCTCCGCTGCCCCAACAGTGCAGTGCAGTGACCCTTACATTGTTAAGAACGGTTTCTTTGCATTGTAGATAGTTTGTGACTTCAGTCTCTTATTAATCAGTGTTGTGAATAAACGTTTCTTTGCGGTTTGGCTGGTTTGGGGCTTCATACTCTTATTAATCTGTACCGTGTTTGAGTGTGAGTAAAATTATGGTACGTTACAGTTTGCAACAAAGAATGTTTCTCTACGATACATATGTGAAGAAGAAGTCGTTTAAAAAGTGTCGCAGTAAATTTCGTCGCGAATTTCCTGGCGCTTTACTGCCAGCTAAATCAACAATTCTGCGTCTGGTTAAAAAAGTAAGAGAAACGGGTTCATTTTTTAACAAAAAGAGACTGTCGGTCAACCGTATTCTCACAGAGGAGAAAATTGACGATATCGCTTTTCGACTAGAACAGTCACCCAAAAAATCATTAAGTCAGTTAGGGCAGCGTGTGTCTCGAAATATGTTCAGAAGATGTGAAATGTGCATTACACAAGAGGGTCAACACTTCCAGCATCTTTTATAAGGTAAGCTAATGAATTACGTCACATTTAAATGCTTAGCACACAAGTTTATGAAGCGTAATTATTATGAAATAGTCCGCGGCCGACGTTCGAACAATGCCGGAAACTGAGCGCTCGCTCGCCGCGAGCAGTTTCTTCCTTGTAGCGCTAACAGTGGGTTGCGTTTCCCGGCGAACGCCCTGTATTTTACAATAGGATCAAAATGGTAGAAGACTGTGAACAGGTGCAGGGTGATCTAAATAGGATATTTAGCTGGGTGTGTCGACAAGGGATGAAGATAAATGCAAAGAAAATCCAGCTGATTAGGCATACAATAAAAATCTAAATGTTGATTATGATTATAAAGTGTGGAAGGAATTGTTTACTAAAGATACGAAACGCAAATACTTTGGCATAACATTAGATAGTAGACTTAACTGGGCAGGACACTTTGGACAGGCAGTAGGAACATGGTACAAATCCCTTCTCCTATTGGAAAGAGTGATGAGAGGATGTACTAAAGAAGCAAGGGAATTAAGTTTCAAAACTTTAGTCAGATCACTGCTTGAATATAATGGTGTAGAATGGGACCCACATTTTGAGTATCAAGTACAGGAGTTAGACGAGGTGCAGAGAAAGACTAGATTTTTCTTTGGAAATTACCGCAGAACTCACTCGGTATCTAATATGATAAAGGAGCAGGAGTGGGATTTGTTGGAAGATAGACGGAGGTTGAAGAGAGTCATGGGAGTGTATGTTGATGATGAGGCATGGAATGATATCGGTGGAAGAATTAAAAGAGGTGCGTGGAAGGGTAAAGATGACCAGGATCACAAGCTGGCACTTGATTTCAGGCATAATGGGGTAGGAAAAATTTCTTTCGTAGGGAAGGGATGGAAATAAATTACAAAGAGAAATGATAAATAATTTACCAAAAACACTGAAAGAATTTATAGTTCAAATTGGTAGAGGGCAAAAGTACGTGGGAAGAGGAAAGGAGAAGAATTTTTAAAAGATAGAAATAAAAACGTTATAGTTGGAAATGCTGTATCAAAAGAAGTGGTATTAAAAATGGGATAGCTACAGGGTAGCTTATTGGGACCATTGCTATTCGTTTTTATAATGAATGATTTTGTTGGTAATTTACTATCAAAAGTTAGGTTGTTTACAGTTGACAAAGTGCTATATGAAAGGACCAAGAAAGTAGATTACTGTGAATAGCTGGGTTGGTATACATGGGATGAAGATAAATCCAAAGAAGAGGCAGTTTATTAGATACTCAGAAAAAAGAACTAAAGATTTATTATGACTACAAGGTGGGAAAAGAATTGCTTGTTGAGGACTTGAAATGTAAATATCTTGGCATAACAGTTGATGACAAGCTCAACTGGGCAATACACATTGGACAGGTAGTGCGAGAGAAGTAAAGGAACTGGTTTACAAAATTTTGGTCAGACCGTTTCTTGAATAATGTGGTGTAGGATGCAACCCACATTATGGCTATCAAATACAGGAGTTGGGGGGGGGGGGGCGTACAACGAAGGGCTGCCATGTTTGTCTTTGGAAATTAATGTAGAACACAATCGGTAACAGATATGATAAAAGAGCTGGAACGGTGTTCATTAGAAGATAAGAAGAGGGTGAATAGTCATGGGAAGTGTACAAGTTGTCTACTGGTGATGAGGCGTGAAAAAGCATTGGTGTACGAGAATTAAAAGTAATGCATGGAAGGGAAAAGATGACCATGACCACAAGCTGGCACTCGATTTCGTGCACGATGGTGTGGGAAGATTTTATTTCGTAGATAGGGGGGTCAAGGATTGAAATAAGTTACCAAGAGAATTGATGAATAATTTACCAAAAACGTTGAAACAATTTATAGTTGAAATTTGTAGAGGGCACAAGTAGGTGGGTACACGAAGGGGGAGGGAGGAAATGGATGTGTAGGGAGATTGCCAATGGAGCGTGCGCTCCATCGAAATTACATCAAATTAAATTAAATGATTCAGAAAAATAAATAAACTTCAACCTTTTATTAATGTTTTTACATAACTGAATCCTACGAGGAAAAAACAGAAATATTGGCATACAGCAGTTTCTTATGTGGTACTTTCCATAAATCTGTTTAATTCAAATAATAAATTCATAATTAACTTTTTGCATAAACAGATGATAGAAAATAATTTGTCTAAATCCCAACATCCTCTCCAGTATAATCTACAGCCGACTGGACATTTTCAATGAACTGCAAACAACTTGAGGAACAGGCAATTACTGTCTTTGGTGTAAATGGCTGCAGGTTGTGCCTCCGGCTGTACACAGGTATTAAGATACCGGCTTTGCACACGTGCCAACCATACACAATTGCATGGATGTGTTAAAGTATTCACCTTCCGGACAATACTCGTGAATGACATCCAAATTAGCGTCACATGTGTAATACGCAGAGCAGTCAGCCTCGTCGGCATATAAACCTGGTTGGTTGCATACGAAAACCGAACAAGTTCCTTGCACGCAAAACACTAAGTTCTCGTCAAAAACGGTGCCCTCCGGACATTGCATGTGCAAATAGTTGAGATCAGCGTCGCATACATAATAACTGGTGCAGTCATACTCATCAGCGAAGTAACCTTTGGCCTCACAACGGAACGGTGCTCGAGTGGTCAACGACTCTGTGGTAGCTTCCGGGCAGATACCTTCGACGCAGTATGGAATGTCAGGGACAAAGTATTGCCCAACCGGACAGTCCAAATGCATTGAATTTAGGTCCGCATCGCAAACGAAGTATTTGGTGCAATCATTTTCGTCCTCGAAGTAGCCTTCCCGCTCGCACTCGAATGGCGCTGATGTTGTCAGGATCACTTCTGTAGTCGATGCTGGACATATTCCTTCAACGCAGTTTGGACCAGAAGGATTAAAGTACTGACCATCAGGGCAATCCAGATGAACCCAAATGCCAGTATAATCGCAGACATAATAGCTCGTGCAGTCGGTTTGATCTGAAAAATACCCTTCACTCTCACATTCGAAAGGTGTCGGAGTCGTTGGAATCATTTGCGTAGTTGACGCTGGGCAAATTCCTTCAACACAACTCGGTCCTGACGGGTCAAAATACTCTCCGTCAGAGCAATCTAAGTGCACCCAATTTCCAATATCATCGCAGGCGTAAAACTTCGTACAGTCTCTTACATCTTCGAAGATGCCTTCTTCATAACATTCAAACGGTGTCGTTGTTGTTATAGTTGTCGATTCCGGACACACACCGTCCAGGCATATCTTCTGTGTCGGATCAAAGTACTGACCACTATCGCACGAGAATAGCAGCCAGTGACCAACCTCGTCACAGACGTAGTACCTGGTGCAGTCGAGTACATCTTCATATATTCCTTGCCCATCACATTCAAAAATCAACTCTGTCGTGGCGGTTTCTGTAGTGGACACAGAACATACACCTTCCGTACAAGTTTCTTGCGTTGGATCAAAATACTGACCATCTTCACAAGGAATGTTTACCCAGTATCCAGTCTCATCACATGCATAGTATCTGGTGCAGTCATTGACGTCTTCGAATATACCATAATCCGGACACCGGAAACTTGCTTCCGTAGTTGGCACCACCGTCGTTGAAGTAGTGCAGAAACCATCGACACATCGTCCCACCGTTGGGTCAAAGTACTCACCATCATAACACGGTATGTTTGCCCAGTTGCCTAACTCGTCACACGCATAATACCTGGTGCAGTTGTTGACGTCTTCGAACAATCCCGAACTTGGGCACTCAAACACCATTTGTGTAGTTGTCGTCGCTTCGGTGGTGGATTCATTAGCAGATGCCTTTTCATCATTGCCTTCAGGCCAGACAAGTGCCTCCATACCTTCCTCTAAAGCTACTGAGAAACAGTCTCCTTCTAAACAACCACATACAGAATAGTCATAGTGATACCCTGATCCACAGTTCCCTAGAGTGTGTGAGAAACCCGATTCATTACGAAAGCAGACGTGATATCTTTCACAGCGATCTGGATCAGAAAAGACACCTTCAGAGGTGCAAATGAAATTCTCCGGAGCTTCTTCCGTCTCTTCAAGCAATATAAACAAGGAGTCGCCTACTACATACTCCCCAGACGTTGGCAGCGGACAATATTCCTCATTTGCGTATGATATTGTAACGCACGTCAGAACCTGAAACAAACAGAATTGCACATTAAATGATTTAAGTATAACGTGTCGAGTGCCATAATTCTATGTATCCGTAACAAAGCTGAAATATACGAGGGTAATTCGGAAAGTAACCTCCGTATTAGTGTGGTGCTAGTAGGTGGAGCGCCACCATTTTTGCATCTGGGTGTTCCCCGAATCAGTAAGCATCCAGCTGTGACAGTAAGAACCTCGTTCTTTTGCGCATTGACTTGTTATAACCTTAAAACATAAGCGCTGCAATAGAAAATCCCGCGAAGTGTGTGCTGTAATTAATTTCTTTTGTTGCATAACGTTTCAGCAGCAGACATTCATCGTCAATTGTGTACTGTATATGGTAAGGTGTTGTGCGGCAAAGGGTCCGATTTTTGAAAAGTGGTAGGACAAACATTCATGATGATGAGAGGAGTGATAGTCCTTCTGTTGTCCGTAATGATCTTGTCAAGAAATTTGGCAAAAATGTTCGTGAAAATCGAAGATTCACGATTTCTGAACTTTCTGAACAATTCCTGCTAATTTCTCGTACGGTTTTGTACGAGGTTGCCACCGATAAATTAGGCTACCGGAAGTTCTGTGCTAGGTGGGTACATAAATTGTTTACAGAGGTCCACAAAACCAAACGAATGGGCTCTGCCTTAAACTTCCTTTCACGCTACGACGTGGAAGGAGAAGATTTTTTTGAAGATGATTGTGACTGGAGACGAAACGTGGGTGGCGTCCGTAAACTCCGAAATTAAACAACAGTCGATGGCCTGGGGCCATAACAATTCTCCGAAGAAAGCCCGCCAAACCTTTTCAACGAGGATGATTGTGACTACCGTTTTTTGGGATGCCGAGAGAGTTTTGCTCATTGAATTTATGGAATGTGGAACCACTATTTCTTCAGATGTCTACTGCGAAACTTTGAAGAAACTTAAGCGAGCCATTCAAAACAAACGTCGCTGTAAGCTGTCAATCGGTGTTGTGTTTTTGCATGACAACACTCGTCTTCGCAGTGACCGTAAGACTCAAGATTTTCTTAAGCAATTCAAATGGGACGTTTTCGATCCTTCCCCCTTACAGCCCCGACTTGGCGCCTAGTGAATTTAATCTCTTCATTCACATGAAGAAGTGGCTTGCGTCGCAGCACTTCGATCACCATGATGAACTTCAAAATGCTATGAAAGATTGGCTACGTGCCCGGCGGCTAAATTTTATGAAGAAAAAGTTTTTAAATTAGTGAAACGCTATGACAAATGCTTAAATTTAAATGGTGACTATGATGAAAATTGCACAACGCTGTAGTTTTAAGATATATATAATACAATATTTTTTACTATCCAAGATTTTTATTTATAGCCAATGGAGTGTATTGGCTGGCCAGGGTATTTTGGGCTATAGTTACTAAACGGGAGAGAGTGAAAGTTTGGAAGGATGTGAGAGTCATACTGGTGGAGAATTTTCGGCCTAAACGGACAGTACACCATTATGCAATTAGTATGTTTGCAAGTCGGCAGCTGAGAGACGGTCGCAGATTGGGTGAGTAGATTGGATGGAATTGTGTATGAATTACGAGAAGCGACGAAGAAGTATTTAAAAGGGAGTGAATTGAATGGAGCTTTGAAATTAATTGATAACCTGAGCAGCGCTGTATTCATAAAAGGGTTAATCGACGAGAAAATTGTAGCAGTTCTGAGAGCTCGAGCAACGGATTTAACGTTAGTGAAGACCATTGAGATCGCATTGTTGGAGGAAACTCTAATTTTTTCAATCAGAGAGAGACAACAGTACCAAGCATCTGAGCGCAAGGCGCATACGGAATTAAACAGAGACAGGAGGGGAGGTTGGAATCCAAGGAATGAAGGGAGACCAGAGGTTTGCCAAATTTGCGGTGGAAGAAGTCACAACGGAAGACAATGCATGGCAGCTGCAAGAATACGAGAAGTGGGACGCATGGCAAACGTGCGGGGCCAGTGGTGCAATGGATACACACATGAGGAAAGGCAAGGCGAGCCTGACGGAAGTGAAAGCCAGTTTACAGTGCGAGTTTGCAAACACGCGGAAAACAGACGTGTCGACAGGGAGCGCGATGAAGCGGTGATGGAATTGCGACGCTGGAGAAATGGGCCAGGAAAATTAGGAGCCGTAAATGAGTAATAATTTAAAGGAAACTGCAGGAGAGATGCAAATCTAGGGAAGCCTAGGTGCTGTGAACAGTGTAAATTGTCAAGTCGCACGGGAGAATGTCGCAGCTATAGGCTAATGAAGTGTAGTAAGTGTAAGAAATGGGGACATGACCCACAAGATTGCAATGCGTGTCCATCGCTGAAACAAGTGCGTGGAGCGCATAAGAATGGCAGAAATTCGGAAAACTAAGGGGGAGCGGAAGTGTGCAGTTCGAGTCCCGTTCGGAGACGGCGTTTGGTAGACGAGGGCTGCAACAACATTCAAAATCAGAATGACTACATTGAGTTGAACAGTGAAGAGAGTATCTATGGTAAAATTAGGGTACTTTTTTACACGGGGGCTTTGACGTGTCTTATCAGATCGGAATGCATAAGAGGTAGCCTTAAGAAAAAATGAAGAAGGGAATACGCATTCAAGGAATCACGGGAAATCCCATATTCACAGAAGGAGCAATAATGATCACTCTAAGCGAAGGTCGGTAGCTGCAAGTGTGTCATAAGATGCAAGTGGTTCCGGCAGGAGTGGACACACCGTACGATGGGATAAAAGGTCGGGATTGGTTGAATAAATACAAGGCCATTATAGATTATGGAAAATCTGTGGTGAGAATTCAGGGATATACCCTTAAGATGCAGAGCGAAGTCGGGGAGGTTTGTTGCGTCTAGTTGGCTATTTACTTCCGCGAGCGGTTCGGAAGTTGGGAGCTAGACTTCCGTTTAGTTGTTGGAAGTCTAAATACAAGTGAGTAACGATTTTCAAACTTGGGAACTCGGTGTGGAAAAGGGTTTGAGAAATAAAAACACATACAAGTTGAGATTACAATCAAACTTGCAACTCACGAAGCCCGACCTACTTCCACTGAAAACATTCAGAAATTACGGGAGTAACTAGCTTGGGTCCTTCTATCTGCTGGTCCGTCATTTACTAAGACCCTTATACTTGAAGACCCTAACAGCTAACAACGGCGACTACTGTGCCCTGCACTAGTCTGTCTCTCCGTCCTACTGCTGCCCTAGGCTAACAGTCCTGCTCTGTCACTGCTCCGCCCTACTCTCTCTGCCTCCCTCTGCTCTGCTGGTGATCCTCTCTCTGCTCTGCTGGTGATCCTCTCTCTGCTGGTCCTCTCTCTGCCCTGCTGGTGGCCCGGCCACCTCTTTTATATCGTCCGGTGACGACATTGCGTGTGTCTTCTCGACCTTCTCGAACATTCGGGTTGCGCTGGTCACGTATCCTACGTTTCTTGCATCAGCTTTGTTTATCCTTCTGGAAATTTTCGTGTTTCCTGTCACGCAGGCTGTCGGGTCGAGGGCGTTATCGGGCGCTCTTCCGCTGCTTGTCAACACACAGTCCTATCTCCCCTCGCTCGACCTTCCGGCCTCTACTGTTTATGTTTACTGCCTCTGTTGATAAACATTGCTTCTCCACAACATCCTACGCGTCTCCTAACACGTAAACTTTACACTTAATTGTGCAACCTGTACACCTAAGTACTTCTTGCGATTCATTCGCAACACCTCCCCCCCTTGGGGAAAATTTTGCAATCTCTCTTGAGAGTTGCAAAATTTTCAAATTCTGTGTCGGCTGTGTGAGCTGCTTATTTATTGACAATTAATTTCTTATGCATATTACAATGATACATTAATTTTTACAATGTTTTCACATATTTCACATATGTTTCACACATATTTCAATTTCTTTCTTATCTTGTCTTTACAATAGTTACAATTTTTAATATTACATACATCATACATGTATAAATAATTATCTTACAATGTACCATTTCACTTTTTTTCTTTTGACAGTGTCTTATTGTTTCCTAAAAACTAATACAAAGCATTTAATATCTTTTCCCACAATATGTTCATTATACATTCTAACGTTTATCAGTTTTAGACAAAAACATCAATGGTCTCTTTTGTTCATACTCCAAATATCTGTTTGGATAACGCACACGTTCACTTATCACTGTATCACTGTTTTCGTTTACATACCTGCTTCTCACAGGCCCAAAAGTAATCTGTTCACTTCTCATCATTGTCCATTCCAGCAGGATGATACCTAACCACCCCAGTATCAGGGTACTGATTTACAATCTTATTCTTAACACAAATCTTAGGCAACAGTCATCACCCATGGCTTTACAGAAAAACCTAAAACAATCACGGCAACATTTACAATATCTACATACACAGAATATTATTATCAGCACTACTATCCCTGTCCCAGCATACCCCCATATTGGTATACTGTCTATAGAGAAAGAATTAAACGCTGTTCTTTGCTGGTATGTAATTTCATCTTCTATCTCATCTAGCTTATGCCCTGCTGCCGTCAAATCATCTAACTGTCGAACTACAGGTTCAACTGGTAAATATAGAGGAATTTCAGATATGTTTTTCTTTTCTTTATTTATTATACAACAATCTATCTCCATATTTAGATTCGGGACTATATCATTAATCGGTACCTTTGATCTAATGATATGCTCAGACTGTATTAATATTTGTGCACCATATCCCTTACATTTACTTAAGAATTTAAGCTTTCCTGTCCCTTTAATAATTACATCTGTAGGCTTATTTTCATTACACAAAACTGTTAATCCTTCATCCTTTGGTGCTACAAAAAGCCATTCATTACCTCTTATTTGCGTCCATACGCTTTCATTCAGTGTAATAAACTTCTGAATACAATCACTTGGGATTTTTACTATAGGTTGAAGCATCCTGGCTTCACATACCTCATGATCATATGTTGACAATAACACAAATGTCTGTTTACAAATACTATGATTAGGTTCTAGCTTTTTGCATGTTAATTGATCACTATCTAACTTTACATATTGCCGTTTTGCATCATCAATTAACAAAAATTCTTTTTCAGGCGCTATATAGGTAAATAATTGTTTACTGTGATTCACCTCAATGGTAGGGGCCAAAGCTTATAAATGTTAAACATTTCACTGTCTACTAGCGGAATATTTAATACATAGCTCAATATATTTCCCGAAATAAAGACATCTAGATCTATTACTCTCATTAATTGATACCCCTTGGCTTCAGACAATTCTATTGGAAATTGCTTATCTTTTATTTCGTCTTTAATCAATCCCAAGTATTTACCACTTGTACCGGATTGACTAAATGCGGTTCAAGAATGCCTTTCTGTGCATTCACTATGGCAGTTATAAGCAAATCGTATTCTCTCTCAATTTCATTGAATATTGACATTAATTGTATCAGCTGTTCATTTAATGTGACTGATATGGCAAGCTTATCCATTCTTTTGTCTACGCTATTCTCATATTTTATGACATGCTCATTTAATTTTAACATCCCTGCAGTTATAACTTTTTCATTACGCTCTATCGAATTAACCGTGTGATTGAAGCTAGTCAATGTCGCTCTTACAATTGTAACTTGCTCTTTGGACAACTTTAATAATTGCTTCTGTTCATTTTCTAACAAATTAATTTTTGACTTAAAATAAGAAGCATCATCTTCATCCAAAGTTCCAAATAGGACCTTGCTAAGTTCCCCTACAAAATTAAGTATTCCTCGTTTTCTTCTATTCTGCTCATGTCTAGCTAATTGCCCAATTAGGCTTGTGAGGCTTCTATTTTGCTCACATGGTATTCTAATGCATGTTTTGCGCCCACACATTCTACTGTACTTACATTTATCTTTGTAAGTTTTTGATTGCAAAAGTCTACAGCCCTTGACGCTACATTTCGACTGGCTTCAAATTTCTCTCTTATGTCTTTTAAGTTAAAATAACTCACTATTCTCCAAGTAACAGTGTACAAACTTACTGTCCCTTTGTTGTCATAATACAGTCCTGGTGATGACTTGAATTTTGTTAACTGTAGATCCTGCTGTTGCATCGTTGACGTCACACTCATTATTAAGATGGCCACTACTATTCCACAGCTTACTGCCATCATTCCTGCAATTTTAAAAGAACTCTTTTAGTCTGTTGGCATGCACTTTTGTATATTTATTCTTCTTCAACTGAATTACTACATTTGGTCCCTTAGTCTCAATTACTGTATACGGACCCCTCCATTGACTGTCCAACTTTTTCGAACGGCCTCGTCTCACACTTTCATCAAATAATAAAACTCTGTCACCTGGTCGGAATACTACGGGATTTTGCGTCTTATCATAATTATCCTTACTTTTCATTTTCGCTTGCGCTGTCGCTTCTCGCGCTTCTTGATGCATTGCCCTTAATCTTTCTCTTAGTTCAATTACGTAATCATCGTAATTATATATTACCTCGGCTGGTTTCTTTTGTAGTACTCCCGGTAAGTTACATACTCTTCCAAAAAATAATTCGTGAGGCGTATATCCGGTAGTGCTATGCGGTGTTGTATTAAAAACAAACACTGCATATGGGATCCAGGCATCCCAATCTGTCTGACCTTTATTTATGTAGTGCCGAAGCATTTCCGTCAATGTGCGATGCGTTCTCTCTAACGCTCCATTCGCTTGTGGGTGATAACTTGTAGTGTGTATCTTCTCTATACGTAGTAATCTACATATTCTCCTCATTAGGTCACCCATAAAGTTACTTCCCATGTCACTTAATAAAATAGACGGTATTCCGAACCTTAGAATTATCCGTTCTACTAGCACTCTTGCTACCGTGTCAGCATCTTGCTGCTCTATGGGCTCGGCTACTAAAAACTTTGTCAAAGCATCCTGAAATGTCAGTATATACTTATTTCCTTTTTCTGATTGCTGTAGTGGACCTACGATGTCTATATCACACCGTTCAAACACATGCTCTGGAGTTCTTGTTATCTCCATTGGCATCTTTGTCTTACTCTGGGTAATCTTATTCTTTTGGCAGCTTTCGCACTGGCGAATGTACTGCTCAATGTCGGCTTTCATGCCTTCCCAGCTACAATACTTCCTAATTCTCTCATAGGTCCTACCTATTCCCTGATGTCCACCAATTGGTGATTCATGATATTGCTTCAATATTTTCATCTTCTCTTCCCGAGTAAGTTCTTTCTTATTGTTCGTCTCCGGTGATAATGTTCCCTTCTCATTGTCAGCAGTTGAGGTACCACTTTCTGCCTCTATTTCTTTACTTTCAGGTTTCTCTTCATCATTATCACTTATTTCGTCATCGGTCTCTCTAATGTTTCGGATTCGCGAAAGAGCGTCTGCAACTTGATTTCTTTTGCCGCTCTTATACACGATCTCATAATCATACTCCTCGAGTTTCAACCGAAACTTCATTAATCTGGATGACGGGTCTGATACACTATTAATCCACAATAACGGTTTATGGTCTGTGCAAATGGTAAATTTCCTTCCAAACAAATAGGGTCTGAACTGTTTCACTGCCCAACAAATGGCTAGCATTTCCCTTTCGATAGTGCTGTAGTTTCTTTCTGCCCTGTTTAAGGTCCTGGATACGTATGCTACAGGTAAGTCCTTACCAATTATACCTTGACTTAAAACAGCTCCTATCGCATCTTGACTTGCGTCTGTGGTTACTACGAAACTTTTTGTGAAATCGGGATACTGTAAAATGGGAGGATTCAACAATTTTTCCTTCAATTGTTGAAAAGCCTCTTCCTGTTTTGTTCCCCATATATATGTAACTCCTTTCTTTAGCAACTCATACAACGGCTTAGCAATTTTACTATAATTACTAATGAACCGTCGATAGTATCCACTCAAACCCAAGAATGCCTTTAACTGACTGGTATTACTCGGTTGTGGGTATTGTTTCACGGCTTCTACCTTTTTTGGATCAGGTTTCAATCCCTCCTCTGTGAGTACGTGTCCCAAAAATGTAACCTCTTTCCGTAGAAATTCACATTTGTCTACTTGTAACTTGAGGTTGTACTTTCTCAGTCTTTCGAAAACATCTTCTAATCTGGCATTATGTTCTTTTAGTGACGATCCAAAGATAATGACGTCATCTAAATAAATGAACACTTTCTCACCTTGCAGTCCTGTTAACACAGAGTTCATCAATTTCTGGAAGGTATTTGGTGCCGTCTTTAATCCCATAGGCATCCTTTTGAATTCATAATGTCCATAAGAAGTGCTAAACGCTGTCTTTTCCCGATCTTTTTCGTCCAATAAGACCTGATAATATCCTTTCGCTAAGTCCAGTGTCGAGAAATATTTTGCCTTTCCTAGCCCATCTAATATTTCATCAATTCGCGGCAATGGGAACACATTATTTACTGTCAGATCATTAAGTTTTCTGTAGTCTATTACCACACGCCATTTTTGTTTACCGCTTGCATCCATTTTCTTCGGAATTATCAGTACCGGCGAATTCCATGCACTATCACTAGGTACTACTATGTCATCCTGTAGTAGTTTATCTATTTCGCCTTGCAAAATTTCTTTTTGCGCCTCCGGTATTCGGTATGGCCTCAACCGAACTATCTTTCCTTCTGCTTCCGGAAGGAGTTTAATTTCATGCTTGACGGCCTCTGTATAACCTAATCTATCTCCCCAAATGGAATATGTCATTATACGCCGCACAAATCTCCAATAGAGCTTCCTGCTCTTCTTTGTTCAAATGATCGACCCGGAGATTTTCCTTTAGCTTGCTTAACCGCGATCTGCCCTCCGGTCGCTCTACTCTAACTTGCCTTACGTGGGTTTCTTTTAATTCTGGCACTTTCTCAGCTTCTACTATGGGATTTTCTAATTTAACTTCCTCTTCCGTAGTGTTTAGCATACTTGTGATGCACACTCCGTTTCTCACGGATACCAATGCTTCTGGCACAAATAGACCTGGTTTTACTTCTTGCTTTGGGATTATCACCTCTGATTCATCCTCAACGTTACTCTTACTCTCACTATTTTTTCCTCGCGCGGGCCTATTCTTATTTCTAAGTTTCGAGCCTTCCCGGCTTCCACTCTCGGTTGAGTACTACACTTACTCCACTTACTCCGTTTTTCGCGATTGGAATCGCCTTTGACTTCGTGGTCTTAGCCACCTCCGCATAGGTGCGTTCCGTCGCATCCTTATGCCACGCAGATCTTACTGCTAACGAGTCGGACTTTTCCGCATTCGTTAAACTACTACGCCCTTTCACGGGGCTTACTGTCTTCGATGCAGTACCTACTGCCCTCGAAAACCTTCCGTCACGTCGCACAATTCCGTTAGTCGACGGACAATCTCGCCTTTTCACGGGGCCTACCGTCTTCGAGTCAGCACCCAGTGCCCTCGGAATCCTTCTGTCACGCCTCACAGTTCCTTTAGTGAGCGGACAGCTTTTACCTGATGTCACAATCCCTGCAACACCTTGCCTAACGCCACGCCTCACAATTCCGTTAGTGAGCGGGCAACTTTCACCCGATGTCGCAATCTCTGCAACACCTTGCCTAACGCCACGCCTCACAGTTTCGTTAGTGAGCGGGCAACTTTCACCCGATGTCGCAATCCCTGCAACACCTACTTTCTTAACACAACGCATCCCACGTTGCGTCTGAAATGGCCCTTCTTGCGCGGTTTCCAAGCTAATTCGCTTCCCGCGAATCTCAATGGTCCTCCCACCATAATCTATTATGGCCCTATTTTGTGCCAAGAAATCCCTTCCTAACAAGCCTTCAAATGGCAAATCTATGTCCGACCCTATCACATAGAACTTTTGCCTTAGTACCAAACCCTTTTCGACTTGCAACTTAATTACTACGGAAGCTTCTGTTTTCACTATATTGTTACTAATCCCTTTAATTCTAATTTTTCCACTAGTATCCCTTTTTGCTCCCTTAGGTATACTATCCTTTTTTATTAAGCTGATCTGTGCCCCACTATCTACCAGGAATTTCATCCGATTATGCTTTGCTCCATCACATTGCATCGTCACGTATTCATTTTTGTCTGTGCAGTCTACTTTATATACTTTTGGGGGCCTGGCGCAATGTGACTGCCTCATTACGCCACTTAACAGTTTACCGATTTTCGATCTTTTTCCTTTCCCGACCATGCATTTTCTCGGCAATCCCGTGCGTAATGCCCTTTTCGGTTGCACTTATAGCACGTAATTTCACTTGTATACGGTACCTTCTTCTTAAAGGGTGCTGTTTGGGCCGCTTGCCTAGCGCTACTTCTCGTCTCTCGCCGTGTTTCCATCGTTCTGACGGCGTTTTCTTTTTCCATCTTGTCTAACTTAGCAAGCAAAGCATTTATCGCTTTCTTATCCAGTTCGTCCTCTTTATCAATTACCCTTACGCGCTTTTGTGCACGACAATCTTTGGCTGTATGCCCGGATTTTTTGCAATTGAAACAGAATGGGACCGTTTTTCTTTCTACCTTCTGATTTCTGAAGGGATATCGTGAAACCGGTTTTTCTTTCGCTGAAGCAATCGCACTTTCCTCTGTGGCTGCGATTTCCACAGCTTCTGAAAGGGTAATCGTTTCTCCCCTGGCACGTACAATTGTTTTTATTCGATCATCATATAACCCTTGAATAAAAACAGCCCTTCCTAACTTTAATACAAGAGCTATGCTGCCTGCCAATTCCGTTTCTGCCATAACACCCTTTATGGCTTCCCTGAACTGATGCTGGAGTGCATCTATGCGCGAACCCCATTGCGCAATGCTCTCCCATGATTCTTGCCTACTAGCAAACATTTTGCATGCATAATAGTCTAGCGTTCTTTTGCAGCCATAGTTTTCAACCAATATCGCACGAACTGCCGGCCAAGTTGTAGTCAAATCTCTGACGAGCAATTTGCTTCTAGCTGTCGATACTATTCTGGCTTTAACAAATTTTAATAAGATCTCATGCTGTTCTGGCGCCACCAGTTCAAAAGCACTATCACAGTTATCCAAAAATTCATTTAACTGTGCCTTATCGCCATCAAAAGAATGAGGAATTAATTTAATGACTTCATTTAAACTAATATACTGCCTCTGAGGTGATGACTGCGCCTCCTGACTACTTGGCATTGCATCGTTAGGCATGCTTGCTGTGCGTATTATCTCACCTGCTGGAATTAACTTCTAAACGACGTGCGCTGCTCGTTTGGCTGCTGACTGCGGCTGATGACTGCTGACTGCGGCTCGTCCTGCTGCCCTCGGCTGCGTCGCTCTGACTGCTGCTGCGTTGCGGTGACTGCGGCTGCGTTGCGGTGACTGCGGCTGCGTCACGGCTGCACTCGGCTGCGTCGCGGCTACTGTTGTCGACCCTCGTTGACCTCGGCTGCGTTACGGCTGCTACCCGTCTCGTTGTCTCGTGGATGCTGCTGGCAGGTTTTCTCCGCTGTCGAGTGACCCCTCTCGTGGTCGACCAGTGGATCCTCTTCTTCTCTCGACGCCTACTTATTTGCAGTGACCTCCCTCTGTCGGCTTCGTTCTCCAAGCCGTCAGTCTTACTTTGACTTCGGGCTGAGTTCTACAGAAGTGCCCACACCTATTCCTCAAATTTGTGGCCTATATTGCCGATATGCTGACCTTTGGCCAACCCTGGCTAACTTTTGGTCAAGCAGTATCTAACAGTGGCTATCCTGGCCAAAAAAACTAACAGTGGCTATCCTGGCCAAAACCCCACACTATTGACACCAAAAATTATAGGCTATGTTGCGTCCGTTGGCTTTTACTTCCGCGAGCGGTTCGGAAGTTGGGAGCTAGACTTCCGTTTAGTTGTTGGAAGTCTAAATACAAGTGAGTAACGATTTTCAAACTTGGGAACTCGGTGTGGAAAAGGGTTTGAGAAATAAAAACACATACAAGTTGAGATTACAATCAAACTTGCAGCTCACGAAGCCCGACCTACTTCCACTGAAATTATTCAGAAATTACGGGAGTAACTAGCTTGGGTCCTTCTATCTGCTGGTCCGTCATTTACTAAGACCCTTATACTTGAAGACCCTAACAGCTAACAACGGCGACTACTGTGCCCTGCACTAGTCTGTCTCTCCGTCCTACTGCTGCCCTAGGCTAACAGTCCTGCTCTGTCACTGCTCCGCCCTACTCTCTCTCTGCCTCCCTCTGCTCTGCTGGTGATCCTCTCTTCCCTGCTGGTGGCCCGGCCACCTCTTTTATATCGTCCGGTGACGACACTGCGTGTGTCTTCTCGACCTTCTCGAACATTCGGGTTGCGCTGGTCACGTATCCTACGTTCTTGCATCAGCTTTGTTTATCCTTCTGGAAATTTTCGTGTTTCCTGTCACGCAGGCTGTCGGGTCGAGGGCGTTATCGGGCGCTCTTCCGCTGCTTGTCAACACACAGTCCTATCTCCCCTCGCTCGACCTTCCGGCCTCTACTGTTTATGTTTACTGCCTCTGTTGATAAACATTGCTTCTCCACAACATCCTACGCGTCTCCGAACACGTAAACCCTACACTTAATTGTGCAACCTGTACACCTAAGTACTTCTTGCGATTCATTCGCAACAGCAACCAACTAGCGCAAAATATTTAATTGTGTGGTAGCTGTAATATCTGGTACATTATGGTTAGTTCTCAATACTTTTGTGACAATTGAAGATCAATTTTAAAAACCTCTGCGTCGTGTCCAGACAATAATTGATCAGACATTTACTAAGTGTTTAAATTTTTCGTTGTTTCTTAAAATCCTATCTATGAATAAATTTATTGCAACACAAGTAATTGTTTTCGTTTTCCCAAAATATAACTTGAATACGGAAAATGATTAGTGTAACATATTCTAAAAAATACCGACTCCGATATCAAAATTTCAATATCGAAATATCAATGTATTTCCCTAATAAATATCACTTACAAATATCGATATTTTCAAAAAAATAACATTGATATGTCGAACATCGATATATTTTAACAGCCTTCTCTAATGACCTCGTTGCCAACGCGCCCTAAAGCCACACTCAACAGCCTTACTTTGAAATGAGAAAATGATACAGAGATGGTTAATTTATCAATAACACTACATACATCGTAACGCTGAGGATCCTGTTGGCGCTCGCTCGGCTGTTTGAATCAATTCCACAGTCGTTGCAGACCGAAACGAATTCTGACGACGCGATTAGTTGCCGAGTCTGAGTATGGCTCGCAGCCCGCTCGTTAGCGAGTTGCTATGGAAGACGTAAAAGCCGCAGTGCGCGGGGACTGCTGTTTCCTTACTCGAAAACCTTAAGAGCGCTGTGCGCGCAAATTAGATGTAAACCAGCCGCCGGCGCCGACTGGAATACGCGCCATGAATAATTTATGGCTGGCTGGTCGACAGCTGGAGTGCTGGGCTCGACGCGCGGTCTCCAGCGGCCCCGGCTCGCAGCCCCACTCCAAACTCAAGCAAACCAGCAGGAGTGCACGTGCTTACAACGTGCACAAAGCGTGCGGGTAATGTGATGCATTCATCTTTCTATTGTACCTCTTGTCTACAGTCACCCTTCTTCCTCCCCAATGTTGGTTAACATCCTCTTACAACGTTTTTGGTAGTCATTCATTTCTTTCCGTATAGCATGTGAGTAATATTTATCTGAAGACAAACATTTTTTTCTGTTACAACTAAACAAGAACGTTGTCTTTCCATTTTTCCTAATATCACCTGAAACAGGGCTACAGCGCTTCCTTCCGATGTTAATTGGGACCGTTTTCACTAAGTTTTATTACGTCTTATTCATTAAGTAAAAACAACATAAAATATCTATGCACTGCAGCTATGAACAACTTTAGTTTCTTATTACATGTGTTCAGAAACATTTCATAAATCACAACTCAGTAGTTGCGCCAGCATTCATTCTTTCAGAATTTTAAAAGTAATATTAGCGTGCTGGCAAATTAGATTTTCTCACATACCACTGCTCCAAATACTTGACAAATTAAACCAGAATGTCTCCCCACACTCCATGCAAATGAAATATTCCATACCTGATTGTTGAACCTCGCTTTTATATTTCACGCAGGTGGATTTTTTTTTTTACTTTACGCCTCGTCGACGTCGAGGTCATTAGAGGCAGGATGGGACTGGGATCAAGGAACGGGAAGGAATTTGGCCATGGACTTTTTGAAGGAAGTATCCCGGCATTCGCCTGGAGTGATTTGGGGAAACAATGGAAAACCAAATCTGGATGCCCCGACGGGGATTCCAACCGGCGTCCTCCCGAATGCGAGGCCAGAGCGTTAACCGCTCACCCACCACGCTCGGTCTATTTCACGCACAACTTAAGTAACATATAGTTCACATTATGTTGATATTTATTCATGAAGAAGTTAAAGCTATAGCAATGTTTCTCAACCTGTGGTCCGCGAGCTGGTTCAGGTTGTCCGCAGGCAGAATATTATAAATTTAAAAACCATATTCGTACTGTATAAGTCTAGAAGCGAGAAAGCTACAAGCCCAACAAGTCACGAACATTTCTGACCAGAAAAAAAATGTGTCATTACTTGAATGATAAAATAATTGTTTAAAAAACATAAACACCGCCTTCAAAAAAAGCACAAAAAATTTTAAAATAATTTTATACCTTACTTTGAAGAAAGTAAATCTAAATTAACAATATTTTACATTTATTTTATTGAAATTTTTACATTAATTAATTATTTTTGGAGTCGGTGCCAGCTGTCACATCGCGAAGATCGAATTACTGATCTTTATTTGGTGTTCCAGGAGAAATGGGGAATACGAACAAAAATTATGAATATTTTAAAGCATGTACTGAGGCAGATATTTTTATTGCGGGAGACAGTTTAGGGAAAAAAATTAGCAGTATTTTAATTTATGGCTCGGCCTCGTTGGTCGTTCAGACATATCTCTGGCACTACAGTGTCAGTTGGTAGGCTGCATCATGCAGTAATCGCTTAACTGAGTACAATATCGGCGTATCATCTGTATATTTCAGTTTTGTTAAAACTTGTAGGTAAGTAGTAACATGATTTTTATGTATGTTAATCATATTGTTTTCATGTTTTTGCATTTCTTGCTTTGGCTGGCACCGACTCCAAAAGTAATTAATTAATATAAAATTTCAATAACAGTAATGTAAAATATTGTCAATTTAGATTTACTTTCTTCAAAGCAAGGTATAAAATTATTTAAAATTTTTAGTGTGCTTTTTTTTAAAGCGGTTATTATGTTTTTTAAAGCAATATTTTATTTTTAAATTTTTTAGTGATATTATAGTTAGTTTTGTATTTTAAATATGAGTTCTCATTTTGTGACTTCCTGGTAGCTCAGTGGTTAAAGCGCTTGCTTTCAATTTTTTTTTTGTCTTTATATACCCCAACAACTTCCAGAACGATGTGAATTGGATGCTGTGTTAAGGAATGTCAGGTTACATTTTGCTCCAGGCTGTGTTTCGACCTAATCATAACATCAGCTTAAGCTGCCGCTCGGTAATCGAAACATGTAACATTTGGTCATTAATACATACCACAATCTGTCTCTGGAATATACCCGTTTGTTCCGGCATCACATAGAAAACATAGATTTTTAATTAGTTTTCACAACGTGAAAGCTTTGGGTCCAAATTGAAATCTGAGGTACATGTTGAGAAATTAGGACACGTTTATTTTATGAATATTCTGCCGTGACTTAAAAGTAGCCTAATTGATTATGACGGGATTTAAAACTGTAAATTTTTGTAAAGAACATTAGAAATTAAATGGGGTGGGGGTAAAGGGGAAGAGGGATTGGGCTTTTGTATACCAAATGTAGACTGTCTTTTCTGATTGATTTAAAGTGTATGTGTGTAAATTTCTATTGATATCAGATAAAAATCTGTAGGTATGCATAAAAAAACAATTAAGGGATGTAGAGGTGAAGAGTATTTTGGTTTTTGTAAAGCTAGTGTGGACAGTATTTTTCTCTTTGTTTTAAAGAATACATGTGCAAAGATCCATCGAAACCAGATTAAAACCGCAGCTTTGTGTAAAGAACATTTGCAAAAATTAAACGGGGTGAGGGAGTAAGCGGTTTGGTTTTGTAAATAGAATGTAGACACTAAGTTTCTCTTTATTTTGAAGTAATAACTGTGGGTATCTATAAAGAAAATTTGTAATTAGGAGGGTTGGGGGTTGAAGGAAAGAGGGGTTTGGGCTTCTGCGACCAAATTTAAACTCAATTGTTCTGTATATTTTAAAGAATACGTTTGAAAATTTCCTTTATAATCGGATAGAAACTGTAGCTTTGCATAGATTAAGGGAATGGAAAGGGGACAGAGGGGTTTGGCTTCCATAAACCAAATGTAGACAGTATTTTTCTGTTTGTTTTGAAGTATACACGTGCAGACTTCCTTCAAAATCATATAGAAACTGTAGCAATATATAAAGAACATTGACAGGAATTAAAGGGGTAGAAAGGGGGATAGGGTTTGCCTTTTGGTGAGAATAATGTGGACAGTATTTTTCTTTTTCTCTTTGTTTTAAAGCATACGCATGCGAAGCTCCACGGAAATCGGGTTAAAATGTGGGTTTGTACAAAAACTAAGGGATGTAAAAGGAGAGCTACGGTAGTTTTTGGATTTTTTGGTCAGAAATCTTCTCCGTAAAAAAACTTCCATAAAGGTCGATCAAATGGTGTCGAGTGTAGCCTTTTTTCAAAATAATTGACAAAAATCAAAGTGATTGAAACTGGGAAAGGGGTTCAGATTTTGCAAACCAAAAGTTGACAGTATTTTTCCCAATATTTTTGTCTATATATGTCCAAAGTGCCATCGAAATCGGATAAAAAATGTGGTTTTGTATAAAAATTATGGGTAGACGGGGTGGTTTCTCACTGAAATTCATATGGGACCACTTTGGAGGTATACCCTATCCACTAAAAAAAATTCATTTAGACCGGTTCAAAATTGGCGAAGATATCGCTGAACATACATACAAAAAAAAAAAAAAAAAAAAAAAAAAAAAAAAAAAAAAAAATACAGATGAATTGAGAACCTCCTCTTTTTTATGAAGTCGGTTAAAAATAGGACAGCATTGTTCCTACAGTAGTCTGTTCATTTCCAGTTGGCATCAAAAAGAGCGCTGTTCGTTTGAGAATTAAATTAGCGACCGTTTTATGAGAGGGACCGCAGTAGGGGGTTGAGTTTGTAAAATAATAGTGGGAAATAAACAAAAATAAAAGGTAGCACGTCTTGTTTCTTTTATTTTGTTAATGAAGGTTGGTATAGAGTAGCATCCAACGTACAGTAGCATTATTGATTTGGTTACTAAATGTAAGTAACTTATAATAGCTCACCTCCAGTTTCATAATTGTGCTTCCTTAGGAATTTAAAACAGACTATTCGTTTTATTATATTATGATAGTATCGTAAAATATGTCCCAGATATTAATAACACACACGTATGTAATGTTGGTGGTAATATCATAACTCTGATATCTATATGAACACTCATTTTTTATTGCATGCTTCACGATTGTATTACGGACATTTGGGTACCATTTGACACGCTTTTCTGTTCTTTAATCACAAGGCTACTGACATCAGAAAGTTGTTTCCACCTCCATTCTAGTGGCTACGTAAGGTAATGGAGTTTACAGCTCTGTCTCCCCCAGCTCCATCTTCTCTTTCCTGTGGCCTATCATTGTTTAATTTTGTGGATCAAGCAAGCCAAAATATTCACAATATGTGAAGTTAGCATAAGATTAAGGTGAGTTATCACTGTAATTTTACATTTTTCTACATGTAACTCAATTTCCACATTAGAAACAATGCATTAGCAACATCAACTTTGAGAAAAAAAATCCCATCCCTTATACATATGCTGCCAAAAAATATTACAATTACTGTAACTTTCAAGAAAAACTGTCATTGAATCTTAGTATTAAGAGAGTTGTGGAATCTTGATTAAATAATGACTGAATCGATAGTTTTACAAATTTCCTTTCTTGTTACTCGTATTACTTTAGTACAACGGAGGCCCTTAAACTTGGGAGAGGACACAGAGGACAGCAGACATTGAGGAGCCATTCTGCAAAAACTAATGAGGAATAATAGGGACTATTAGGAAATAAAGCCACTAAAATGTTAATATTTTACGACAACAGTTAAGATACAAAAGAATGATTATTTATCTACGTTACGATGTTCAGTAAAGTCAATCATTATGTTGTAACAGTTTCCAAATGCAGAAATGCAGACAGACAAACGGAAAAATTTAAATCAGATTTTACACAGCTAACAGTGAACAATAATAGAATTTTTACTGCCAGTACCGGAGTCTTCATGCAGACAGAAAATGTTTCTTCACCACGTTGGTTTTCTTTTT
>CM061920.1:188495547-188628194 GCA_031002005.1 Vandiemenella viatica
CAGCAAATTTAGCTTTACAGGATAAGTATTCTCATCGTGAAACATGTAAAATATATAATGAAGGAAAAGTATATGTAACGTACTGCTCAAATCACAAACGTATGGATGAATACCGAAACAAAGAATTTATTGTTATTAGTAGTTACAACATCTGCCAAAAATTCAAAAAATGTTTCTTTTCGTTAAAAAAAAAAATTCATTTAAAATAAAACGACCTTAAACTTCAGAATGAATCGATGACTATAATCGTTTCATTCGTAATGCTTGTAAGTTTCATTTATTTTCTGGTAGGCTCTGTGCGAAAAAGAAAATGGAGTTACAGTCCAGTGATGAGAGTGTTAAGAAACACGATGACGACATGTGACTAGATGAAGATCGACATGTGTAATAGTTTGATTTTTCAGTCGGCTGCGCCAGAAATAAAGGTGTTGGATATGGAGTCATTGAACACTGGAGATGGGTGAAGAGAATGACGGGAGCGTAAATGGCATAAATCGTACTGGATGGATATTGCAAAAAGTATTTTGTAAAAGGAAAAAGAGAACCTTGACCACAATTTGTCCATTGATTTAAGGCATATGAGTATGGGAAAAATTTCTTTTGAAGGTAAGGGAGTGATGGACTGGAATTAGTTACCCAGGACGTGCAGAAAATTATGCCAAACTGTGAAAGA
Source organism: Vandiemenella viatica (assembly GCA_031002005.1). Taxonomy (NCBI): domain Eukaryota; kingdom Metazoa; phylum Arthropoda; class Insecta; order Orthoptera; family Morabidae; genus Vandiemenella; species Vandiemenella viatica. Next base: position 188,496,221 of record CM061920.1, read on the forward strand.
ATTTAAATTAAAAATTTAAGTAACCCAAAAGTAGATTTGTTGGTAAATTGCTCCGTCACACTTCATAAACCGATCGTGGTGAGTGAGCAGTAAATTTCTAACCTCGCATTCGGGAGGTCGCGGGTTGGAATTTCAGACCAGCCAACCAGATTTGGTTTTCCCATGGTTTCCTCGAATCATTCCAGCCGAATACCGGGATCGTTCTTTCAAAAGACCATGGCCGAATTCCAATCGTTCCTTGTCTCCAGTCTTTTCCCGCCTCTAATGACCTCAGCGTCGATGAGGTGCAAAACCCAAAGCAAAAAAAGCGATTAATAAGAACGATAATATTTTTGAATATATTTTCCCTTGCTGTTATATAGCTATGAAAAATATTTTTAAATTTTATGTATTTACTGGTTTCTGCATTTGTCACCTTGGAACTATTGTTTTAGAAATTGTAACTTATTCTTGTCTGGCAACTAAAGACAGTGTCAGATGTGATTGTGATAAGGATGTGTTTACTATTGATGGAATTATATTGGTCAAAAACAGAAAATCTTTAAATTCGGATTTTTTTTATAAAGTTCCCTGTTTTGCCACTGTATTATGTATCTACTAGGTTCATTAATTAGTGAAACTTGTATGTGCCGTTTTTAGGTTAGCGGGCCTGAGGGGAAGCAGATGGATGTTCAAAGGGATACTGATTTTAGTTCCACAACGGTAAAAATAAAAAATGCTAAATAAATAGATGAAGCTGCTGAAAAAATAAATGGGAAACTGGTAACGCGAAGGTTAATGATGAAAATATCAGAAAGATAGTAACAAGAGCTGGTGAACTGTGAAGTAGAAGTATAGTAAACAAAGTAACAGAATTTAAAAACTTAATAGAGAGACATGCACCACAGTTAATTATAGTGGCAGAGTCGTGGTAAAAAGAAGTACTAGACAATAAAGTTTTTCCCGACGGTTGTAGAGTATATGGCAGCGACAGAGGAGTGGTTGGTGGAGGGGTATTCATACTGGTTAGCAAAGACTACTACAGTTCACTGGTGTTTATTGATCATGGCTATGATTATCTTGGGGTAGATTTCTGGGATAGTAAAAAAGAAAAAATCAAGGAGCTGCCTACCGTAGTGGTAGAGTGAATGATAAAGATTAGGCTCTTTGGGAGAAACTAAATCCGTACTCAGAGTTATTTCACTTTGCAGCCACCACTACCTGGTGCAGACCACTGGTGTTTGTGTGTGGTAGTAGCCTCAAATCTCCCATCGTGCACTACGTTGGTTTCATGTCGGTAGCTAGCGGATGTTCTTGTATGAATTCTTTTTTCCCTCGTACCATTGGGGATTGGAATGCACAGCAAAGAGATTAGCTTTGGTGCTGAGCACCCTCTGCCACCCACAATTTTGTGAATTGCAGATATATATGTAGATGTAGATGTTGGAGATATGGTGGTTGAAAGTGGTCAATCTGGGTCATTTTCATATCTCGACCAAAGACGTGTGTGTCTTTATAGTTCACTTTCAGCCACAACCACCTAATGCAGCCCAATAGCGTTTGTGTATACTAGTAGCCTCGAGTATCCCATCGTACACTACGCTAGTTGCATGTTGGTAGCTGTGGGGGTTTGGGAGATATGGTGGTTGAAAGATGTCGACCTGGGGCATTTTCATATTCTGACCAAAGACGTGTGTGTGCCTATATTTCACTACACGGCCACCACTACCTAGCGCAGACCTTGTGTGTAGCAATAGGTTCAAGTCTTGCGTAGTGCACTACGTTGGCTGCATGTCCGTAGCCGTGGGGACGTGAGATGATGGCTGAAAGTGATCGATCTGGGACAATTTCATGTTTTGACCAAAGACGTGTCTGTCCTTATGTTTCACTTTGCAGCCACAATTACCTACCAGAGACCACTGCTATTTCCGTGTGGTATCAGCCTGAAGTCTCCCATCGTTCACTATGTTGAGTGCATGTCGGTAGCTGTAGGATTGTGGGATAGATGGTGGTTGAAAGCGGTCGACATAGGGGATTTTCTTATTTCGAACAGAGACGTGTTACCAAGCGTGGTAGTGTAACGGCTAGCGTTCTGGCCTCGCATTCGGGAGGACGGCGGTTCGAATCCCCGTCCGGGCATCCAGATTTGGGTTTTCCAAGGTTTCCAAAATCACTCCAGGCAAATGCCGGGACGCTTCCTTCAAAAGGCCATGGCTGAATTCCTTCCCATTCCTTGCCCCCCATCTCTAAAAGACCTCGCTGTTAAGAGAGACATTATGCAGATAAAAAAAGAGTCATAATTGTTCGTATATTTCAATTTGCAGCCTACCTAGCGTAGATCACTGGTGTCATTTTTACATTCGATCGAAAAAGTGTAAGTCCCTAAATTTCCCTTTGTAGCCACATAAACCTAGCGAAGGCCAATGGAGTTTGTGTGTGAAAGTAGCATGGGGTCTCGCCTCATGCGCTATGGGGGTTCCATGTAGGTAACTGGAATGGTGTAGGTGTTTTGGTGGTTGAAACTGGTTGACCGAGGACATTTTCTTATTTTAACCGAAGTGTTCTAAAAAATCTTTGGAATCTTCTAGAACATACTAGAATGTTATTGACTAGACTAAAATATTCTAGATTGTTCTTGAATAATGTTCAGCTATTAACAAATATAAATAAGTTATGTGCAACATATTTAGTGTGTAAACCGATTTCGGCGGGACTTTCATTGGTCAATTGCTGATTTTTCAGGCTACTTTTTATCATGTTCAATGCAAAAACATGGAAACCTTCAAAGTTCTTGATAAACACGTTAGAAATTGTAGTCAACGGCTAGTTGAATATAAACTACAAGCCCAGCTTTTTAAAAGCTACGAATAATTCAATGACCAAGCAAAAATCAAGCACTTCCAAGATGAAGACAGATACCATTGTTGCTAAAATAGCCTGTTCATTTTCAGTAGGCATCAAAAAGAGCGCCGTTCAATGACGGTTTTCTGAGAGTCTTGTAGTAGATGTGAGGGATCGCGGTAATTGGTAGGGTTGGTAACATAAGAGTGTTGAAGTAAACAAAAATAAAAGGTGTAACGCTCGGGCTCTTTTATTTTATTTTGTGCATGTAGATGGGTGGAAGCATCCAACCTATAGTAACTTGTTATCCATTTGTTACAAAATACTAAGAGTCTGGTCAATTTGTTATTAACTTATAATAGTTCACCTCAAGTTAAATAACTGTGTTTCCATAAGAATTTTAAACGCGCTTTTAGATTAATTATGTTGTAATGTGTACAATAAAATACCCCCCCACACGTTAAAAATATACACATAGGTACCGAAGTTAATGGTCCGCTGCATTATTTTTGGCAATTTACTGGTCCTCAGTTGAAAAAGATTGAGTATAGCCGAGCGCATGCTTCGAAGCCAGAGTGGGAGCAACTTCATACTGATAAGTGTACCCATATTGCTAGTTATCCAACTACTACAATGTACGAAAAACGTAGTAACCAATTCAATTTTCGTTCAGAGATTTTAATTTTGACTTTTTCATGTTTAAACCTCATATATCTTATGTAAAGTAGCAAAGTAAAATTCAGCTCAAACCAGTAGAAGAATATTATCGATTTTGGTGGTCCCCTATTTAGTTTCGTATGAAAGCTTTTCACGCAGTTGGAAGAACAAGAAATAAAAATTATGTACCTGTGGTTTGTCTGCGCCACTTTCCTCCTCTCCATTCTCAGGAATGTGGCGTATTACACCAGAGTGATTTAGCCCATACTGCAACAGCGACCAAAAAATAACCGGAATAGCATTGCCCTGGTGGAGCTTGTGCAATACGCCTTTCTGCCGCTAGGCGTTTATAGTGAAACTCATTGCCTGTTCAGTACAGCCTCTGTTTTTGACCTGGTTTATTCTGTTAATCTGCAGAGATCGTTTTTGCTAGCGCTGTGGTGTTATTGTTTCGTTTTGATGATGGCAAGTTTAATTGAGCAACGTGCAGCTGTGAAATTTTGTTTTCTACTCAGTAAAAATGCTGCTGAAACTGTTTTAATGTTGAAAACAGCTTACAAAGTTGACGCTATGGGAAAAACTCAAGTGTTCCAGTGGTTCGCTCGGTTTAAAAATGGCGACATGTCGATTGATAACAAACCTCGTTGCATTAGTGCAATGTGTGAAAAATGTATTTTTTATAACCATCAACAAGTTTTTCACAGGAAATTGTGAAACGTTGTTGAAGCAACTAAGACAATAAATAAAATACACCAGCGACTTTTATTTTCAGGGGAAACATTTTTTTAAACGTAGAGTAAAGTAAACAAAATCACACAAAAATTCCATTGGTAATCTCCGTTATGCTACCTCTACTGTTTAATAAAACTTGCCGTTGCCAACAACTTCTTTCGAGTGTACTGGTATTGTATAGACGTCTCTCTTAAACCAACGTCTGTAGCTTCAAGATCCACGGCCCCTGTGGCCCATTGAATACAAATTCTTTTTACAAGAAGGATCTCAACAGACTTTATTCCTCCAGTAACACGATGCCGCTCTTATACTGTAATCGCAATAAACATTTTGAATGCAAGAAGTAACTAACCTGTAAAGGCAGTCTGTAGACACTATTATCTTAACTTTCAGCTTTTCGAAGTCACACCCTCTACCCATGTACATTGTTCGAAATCAGATCAAAATTCTACACGTAGTTCATGCGTGAAAACTCGTACAGCGAAAATTTCATGGACACTTTAGCTTTATTTCTCGGCGTTGTGGCGTCATATCAAAATAAAATTTACCCTATTTTGTTTCTGGGACCGTGGCTGTAAGTTATTCGAAACCTCATCAAAATCCGACAAGTAGTTTTTGCGTAATACACACCCCACGAAACACTATTTTAAAATTGCCATCTTTACAACCTCACGTGAAAATAAAACATACTTATTTTACTTGCTGGGCAATGGGCTGCATTATAATCGAATCCCCATCGAAACCCGGCCATAACTTCTTCAGTGAATTTGTTAACGAAACATTAATACTCATTTGTGAATACTTTTACCTCAAGTTTCTCTTCTTTTCGAGGTGACATCAAAATGAAACATACCTCACTTTACATGCAGGACTACGGTTAAATACGCTAAACGAAACGGCGTCAATATTGGAGTAATTTTTGCGGGAATCGCGTCGGACCAAATATGGGCACTAATTTGGGACAATATTATTTTAAAATTTTCAACTTTTCGTAGTAATATTAAAATAAAACATACCCTATTTTATCTGCAGGCCCAAGCGCTGCACATTAATCTAATTTCCGTCAAAATCCTACTGGCAATGTTTACGTAAATCCCGCTCATTCCAACTTGCAGACTGACAGACACACCTTCTTCTTCTTGTTTTTTTTTTTTTTTTTTTTTTTTAAATCTTAAATGCGCAGATTTTATCCAGGTTACAGTTTATTACATGTATACTACTAGCAGACCGAGGGTGGTTGGTGATCCGTAACGTTCTGGCCTCGCAATCCGAGGATGCCGGCTCGATTCCCCGTCCGGGAATCTAGAATTGGGTTTTCCATGGTTTCCCCAAATCACTGAAGGCGAATGCCAGGATGCCATGGTCGAATTACTTACCGTTTCTTGGCCCCCTTCCTTTTCCGCATCTAATGATTTCGATGTCGACGAAGCGTAAAGTCATAAGAAAAAATAGACTAGCAGTTATCCGCAACTTCGTTTACGTAGGCTGTTAACATACGGATTAAACCGCTCATGTTAAAGTCAATACATCGGCAGCGAGAAATTTTTGAAGTAAAAACTTCTTTAGGCGCATTGGGCTAATTTAAATGGGTAAAATTTTATGCGTTCGCGTATCCTACACGCTTTAATATATCTGTAGCAATAAATATGACGCGTTGCGCTTGGACAGCAGTGAAAGTATAGAGTATTCTTGTATATAATATTTATACCTACTGGCGCACGCGCAGCGATCACATTTACTCACAAATACATTGTATATACCTGACTGTAAGATATACACTGAAGAGCCAAAGAAACTGGTACACCTGCCTAATATCGTGTAGGGCCCTCGCAAGCACGCAGAAGTATCGCAACACGACGTGGCATGTACTCGATTAATGTCTGAAGTAGTGCTGGAGGGAATTGACACCTTTCATCCTGCAGGGCTGTCGATAAATCCGCAAGAGTACGAGGGGGTGGAGATCTCTTCTGAACGGCACGTAGCAAGCCGTCCGAGATATGCTCAATAATGTTCAACTCTGGGGAGTTTGGTGGCCAATGGAGGTGTTTAAACTCAGAAGAGTGCTCCTGGAGCCACTCTGTGGCAATTCTGGAGGTGTGGGGTGTCGCATTGTCCTACTGGAATAGCCCATGTCCGTCGAAATGCACAATGGACATGAATGGATGCAGGTCATCAGGCAGGATGCGTACGTAAGTGTCACCTGTCAAGAGTCGTATCTAGATGTATCAGGGGTCCCATGTCACTCTAACTGCACACCATTACAGAGTCTCCACCAGCTTGAACAGTCCCCTGCTGACATGCAGGGTCTATGAATTCATGAGGTTGTCTCCATACCAGTATACGAACATCCGCTCGATGCAATTGGAAACGAGACTCGTCAGACCAGGCAACATGTTTCCAATCATCAACAGTACAATGTCGGCTCCGAACTCCCATATCGATGATGTTTCGTTGAATGGTTCGCACGCTGACACTTGTTGATGGCCCAGCACTGAAATCCGCAGCAATTTGGGGAGGGTTGCATCTCTGTCTCTTCAGTCGTCGTTGGTCCCGTTCTTGCAGGATCTTATTCCGGCCGCAGTGATGTCGGAGATTTGATCTTTACCGGATTGCCGATATTCACGGTGTACGTGTGAAATGGTCGTACGGGAAAATCCCCACCTCATCGCTACCTCGGAGATGCTGTGTCCCATCTATCATGCGCCGACTAAGACACCACGTTCAGACTCAACTAAATCGTGATAATCTGCCATTGTAGTAGCAGTAACCGATCTAACACCTGCGCCAGACACCTGTTGTGTTATATAGGTGTTTGCCGACCGCTGAGTTTTTACATATTTCAGTGTTTGCATACGCATGCCTATACCAGTTTCTTTGGTTCTTCAGTGTATATACCTTATTACAACGCGTCCTCTGTTCTCTTGGTAGGTTATACATCGTACCCATAATATCGTATCTACGTAAAGTTTTTTTGGCTATTTAGACTACAATTTTTTTTTGGTAATACATCTGACATTAATCGTTCGATTTAGATATTATAAGTACGCAAGCGTTGGTGGACCCCGCGGGTGAAATGGTAAAGCGCTGTGCCGTAGAATCGGTTCACAATTGATGAACTTTTTTTTTGTAATATATCTGACATTAATCTTTCGAATTAATCGTTCGCTGCCATTGGCGGTCCCCGTGGGGGAAGCAGCAAAGCGCCGCCCCACAGAATGGAATTCTATGGGTTCGAATCCACAATCGGAGAAACTTTTTCTAAAGTAAAAACTTTAGGCGAGTTCGGCGACTTTTGGATGGGTAAAATCTTATAAGCCGCCAACATGCTAATGTTAACAGTATATCTGTAGCTATAAGTATGACTTGTTGAGCGTATGGTATTCATAGTTTCAAGTTTTCACTTCTGTCGGCAGTCCCCAATGACTGCCATTTTTTTAAAAATTAATTTCTCCGAATAATATGCTGATATCACGACAAGTAGAACTTACCAAACCGACCAGTAGTTCTTGCGTGAGTTGCTTTCAACGAAAAATTGATATACTAATTTGTTCACATTTTTATCTTAAATTTCTAAGCTGTGCGACTTCTCAACAAAATGAAATATAGCCTGTATAACTGCTTTGGCTATGGTCTGTATGTTATTGGATATCCCATCAAAATCCGACCATTAGTTTTTTGCGTGAATCCCGTTCGTCAAGCAGGCAGATAGGATTTTTTTTTTTATTAATAGTGCCCCATATTCATTTATTTAAAAGTGTCTTAAATGTACAGACTCTTTTCCGGTTACGGTCTCATTGCAGTACCGGATTAGTCACGTAGCAGGAGTTAACAAATGCTACGGGCCTCGTTCCACTTGAAATTTGTTTCAAGAAGTCTAAATGGAATGTACACCATTAGTAATAGCGAGACAAAAACTGTGAAATTTGTGTCTGTCTGTCTCATCACAAATCACGCAAAAAGTTAATAAAAAAATTTAAAAAAGAAATGTATGTATTGACACTTAATGTCACCGTTTAACTTGTAGCATACTTTTTAACTAGATTTATGACATAGTTCTCTATGACACAGGGGCAAAAACAATATTTTTGTTGAAACTTTGTCAGATTTCAGCCAAACTGAACATTGCCGCAGCTTATGTAGTCGGCTAAAATTGTATATGTGCTGCTTTTTATGCAGATATGTATCATGTTTTCTGATGATGCACAGGAAAAATTGTTTGTTTATGCACGGATCAAGCAAAAATTACGAACCCATTTCAACGAAACTACAAGTAGTGATAGGCTATGTTACGTATGTGATAACTCATTTCTTTTAAGTGACAGTGGAAAGATGAGAAATACAAAAAACTAAAAAGGGTTCCTTGAAGATTAATTATTTCATAATAGACACTCTCAATTTAGTATTGTCTTGCCCTGGTCTTTTCGCGGTGACTTAATATAAGGAAGTCAGTGCATCGTGAAGCATAGTACTAATTCACTTTACTGTTAATAAATTAATGAAGAAAATTCGCAACGTCTGTAAGTATAAAGATTACTAGACTCTAGACTCAAAACTTTTTTATTTATTTTGTCCCAAATGTTAGTAAATTAATTACGATCAATTGTAATAATTCTATGTTAAGTCGAAAGAAAAACGACAGATATCGCTTTGCTATTCATGGACGAATTTATGTTAAAGGCTAGTCTTAAATGAAATATTATGTACAACCTTCATAATTTATTTGTATGTTTATTTGCGTTAGTTGAGGATATAATGGATATAGTTATTAAAATTGATTCTGTTAAATAACGGCAACAAATGTGCGCAGACTATCACTACGTTGTTACGTGACAAACGGAACTGACGTTCAATATTCTTGAGAAACCTGCTCCATGAAAGGACGAAATATTCAGATGCAGCTGTACGAAACGCAGATAAAATTTTCATTGGTTGCCAGTAAAACTTGGAATTAGGAGGAACTGCGTTCCAAAAAACAGATTTTTTCGTGTACCAATGTGAATATTGAACAATAACAGACTTCTGTAAAATTGAGGGTCTCCAGGTATGGTGCGAATATATCGAATTCTATTAATAATATGTTTTTATTTCATGACAGAACATATGGCTAATTCTATTAAAGGTATTCACAGTTTTCCTTATAGATAAATAAAATCTATAACCACTCCATGTTCTATAAACAAGAAACCACTTACCACAAAAAGCAGCAACGAACGCATGTTCGTAGACGGTGTAATGCTCTGTTAAAAAGTATTGCGTTTATCGTGAGACGAAGACTGAAACAACAAACCATGGGATATCCAGAGGACAGATATTTGATTGCAAGTCCCGTAATCTTGACACTTTAAATGAATTGATTCTTGAGACCTGTAGCTTAAAGTGATTATTGCCAAAAGTGATAAACTGATTTCACTGTGTGGCGAAGAAGGCAGCTTACTTCCCACTGGACAGGAAAAAAATGTTGTATTTAACTGTCCTTTGTTTATTTTTTATTTATTTTTTACCTTTTAAAAATAAGATAGGATGGTAAGTGCTTTACTTTCGTACGTACTTTCTGTTTCGGGGCGTCAACGTGTCTTCATATTTAGATTTTTGAAGATTTACGTCTATCTGTCTGGAAATTACCGCAAACGCAGTCAATAACAGATATGATAAAAAAAAGCTGGAATGGGATTGATTGGAAGACAGGAGGAGGGTGAAGAGGGTCATGGGAGTGTACAAGGAATATATTGGTGCTGAGGCATAGAAAGATATTGGTGTAAGAATTAAAAGTAATACATGGAAGGGAAAAAATGACCATGACCACACGCTGGCACTCGATTTCAGGCAGAAGGGTATAGGAAGATTCTCTTTTTTAAGTAAGAGAAATAATGTATAATTTACCAAAAACGTTGAAAGAATTTAAAGTTGAAATGCGTAGAGGGCAAACGTAGGTGGGTAGGGAAGGGAACCCGATTGTCTGTCACGTGACTTGAAGCAAAGTAATCTAATTTCGTATGAAATACTCTACGTTGAACAATTTAAGACCATATCAAGAACGAAAGAAATAAATTTAGAAAAATTGTAACTCGCTGAAAGTGAAAATGTCAAAGTGCGAACTATGAAAGTGGAAGCAGAGCAAGCGGAACGCAAGTGTAATTAAAGCGAACCCTCTTGGAAATGGAGTGATATGTCGTCTAACCGCTTGAGAGAAAAATAAAGTCGAGCGAAGGAATGCTATTGGTGCCACGACCTAGGTGTGACCCAGAGGTGTGGGCGAGGGTGTTAGAAAATGGAACTTCCACCGATGGATATGGACTGACCAGAGGATCGCAATGATATCACAGTCGACCAGTCTGGGCTTTTTTACTTCTGTAAACCTCCTCTGAAACACGTGTTGTAGCAGTTAACAACGTAGCCCACATTACGAACAGAAGGTTGTTGCTGTCTTAAGAGTAAGAGTTTAATTCTGGAACAGAGATACTTTGCAAGTCTTAGGTGACACAAGCGGGATTTATCAGCTACACGCAGTAAACCATTACAATTTTGGCTGTTAGGAGTAAGATCTGCGACGAACAGTTACAATGAGCTATGGCAATTAATCGATGGTATAATCGAAAATAAATTTGCAGAATGAAGCTAGAAATAAACATTTTTCTTGCATACCATAGTAACAAATATATGTAGTAAGTAACTTTTAGCTATAAAATATCTCATGCCCATAATTATGTAATAATAGGATAAAACTGTATATAAAAACTGTAACACAGATTCGTCGCTGATGATGCCTCGATGAGAGGCGAAACGCGTACGACGCAAAATAAATAAATGAAACAGTTGCATTGGCGTTATATTTTCAACTAGAATTTTTTTTTTTTTTAATTCACTGGCAAATCACCAATGTTTGTGGAATTTTAAACTGTCAGCAGTGATTGGGTGTCCAGTAATATAAGCTCAACTGCAAGAAAATGCCGACCCCGGTAGCACAGAGGATAGCGTGGTAGACTCGCATTGCAGGGGTCGCCGGTTCGAGTCCGACCAGGAGTATGGGTGGTTTTAATTAAGTGTGTGTTTGTCATGTATCGTCTGTATCATACTAAGTCTAGTATACATTGAGTGCAACCATAAATACTTGCGAATTACATAAATATATAATGCTGGCTGTATGGTCTCTGAGTCAAATGCCATTTAAAAAACTGCGTAAAATGGGCCTCGGCACTGTCATGCTGGATACCTTCAAGGGACAAGTAGAGGAGTAGAATTTTGTGCGGTAGAGATCCAGTATTCTGATGTCGAGGTCATTATGCCAAGGAGGACATAGGGGGCAACGAACAAGAACGAATTCGGCCGTGGCTTTTTGAAGGAGCCATCCAGGCACTCGCCTGAGGTATTTCGGGAAACCACTGAAAACCGAAATTTGAGTAGTTGGACGTGGCAGTGTGTATCGGCCACCTGGTCTGAGATAAATATTAACCCCATTAAATCTTTACGTATTGTCATATAGAATCAGCAGTGTTGCTCGAGAGTAAAGCTAAACGTGAGAGGCTTTTAGGCTTAAAAATAGATTAAAACTGACGTTGTTATCGTATCTTTAGGTAGCAAAATAACAACAGCCAGATAGAGTATGTGGGAAAAATTAGCTCCTTTTCTTCCAATATAGATAAGAGCAAAAATTGCCAGTATCAGGGGAATATTTTAACTTCTGTCACAACATAGATAAACATAAAACACTAAAAATCCTCTTGATTTGAGGTATGAAATCACAACCATGACTTCGAGGAACGTCAGCTTAAGTTGAGTGCTGATTTTATCTGCTTAAGAGTTGCAACAGCTTAAATACAGAATTAAAAAAGCACCGCATCTTAAAGAGAGTCATTGGTAAATCTTTTTTTTGTGAATATCTGTAACGTTGGCTTGAAAATTTTACTTCATGCTTTACGACGTCCAGTAGAGGGGCTATTGAGAATTTAGTTTTATTGCTTCCGTTCATCCTTCATTATTCTCCCAATGATGGGATCGGACTAACCTTTTATACTACCGTGATTATGCTGTCTTTCTGCAGCCTTGTTCATAGATACTGCTTTTGTTTATGTATTTTTTTTTTCAAATGAGAGTCAGACATCATGGAGTACTAACCCGCTGTCTTCTTTAAACTTATTGCTGTTTGTATTTTCTATTGCCTCCTTCATTCGGCTGTACCACCATTGGTCCTCTCTCCACTGAAGCCTTGCGTTTTCAGATTTGATCGTGCGCTCAGTGTTGACGGCATGGTGAAATACGGCGGATTTGTTGCTGTTGTCTTGCTTGTAGTGGCGGATATGTTCTTTAAGTCTATCCACCACAGTGTTACCCGCCTCACAGGGGCAAACACCGCCACAACTGCAGGGAAATTTATAAACACTCACAAGCTGATACGAATGTAAACGGCCTCATGATTGGCCAAGCTTGCAGTGTGCCTTATAAACTGTTGGCATCTTCACCCGCTTGAACCAGTTTCCAGCTCGCTCTGTGATTCCCAGTAGGTACGGAAGAAAGGCGAATTTCTATATGTAAATTAGTTTCCTGGTTAGATATTGTATCATTGGTCTCGTTGACCATCTCCATAGTATTTGTTGTTCTTAAAATACTTTTGATATGGATTTCATGGTAATCATTGACCCGGAATATGTGAGAGTCGCCATTTTTTACATCATACTCTACGAGTCACACACTATCTTCGCTCTTATGATCAATGACGTCTTGGTAAATAAGCGTGATGATGGACGCTTGGATCAAGCCGTGTACCACAAACACTAATAGGCATTTGGAAGCCAATTCGCAGTAACACCTGGAAACGAAGAAGGGTGGCGGTATCATCTAGCAACGAAGAAGGGCGTACTGACGGCTTCACTGACCATCAAACTTCCACTTAAATGTCAAAATAGAAATATGTGCGTGGAGACTTACTTAGTTTTGTAACTTTTTCTCCTTATATTGTACAAAAATTGATGAAATGGATATTACTTACTGTAAGGTGGTGAATTAGAAGCCATACTAATTTCAAACTTGAACTGTACTCCAGCAATATGATTACACTGCTTGTCACTGAAGCGGGTTTGTAACCTGCACATAGCAAAAAATGTGTTGGCAGTTTGGTGTAACAACAAAATCTTCTCGGGTGTCCAGCCGGATGGTGGTGTAAAAACATGATGTTTCGACAGCTGACTCTGCTGTCTTCATCAGGTATCTTGTAGTTGTTCTCCTGATGAAGACATCAGAGTCAGCTGTCGAAACGTCGTGTTTTTATACCACCATCCGGCTGGACACCCGAGAAGATTTTGTTGCAAAATAGAAATATTTACGACTGCTGCACTGCATCAAAATAAATCTGTCGGATTAATGTACTATGTTCAACATGATAAAAAAAAATTGTTTCTACACTTTTCCAAAACTAGAAAATCCACAATGCCAAATTTGGTAATTATTTTCGAAACTGATACCGTTAGCGTGGTTACCATAGATTCTCTAGCAACACAATGCAGTTTCTTTATTACATCATGGCGCTTTGGTGAAAATGCAACACTAGCTTCTACTTTTGATCCAGTCATAAAGTTCCTCTAAGAGCTCATTTGAAACTAATGTTCAAAATTCAATATCTAGACGTGAAATCAACATTTATTAAAGCACTGCATTCATGCATATCTCTTGATATACCTGCATCAAAGTGTTGTTTTTGCTTCACCTGATAGACAACTTCTTAATTGATGCAAGTTTCTTAATCATTTTTGCGTTTTCAACTGAAGTATTTACATGCAAATTAAAACAAAACTAACCTAGTTCGCAAATCCGTCAAAAATCACTCAGTAAACGTTTACATGGAAAGCATAATTTCAAAAACGAATAACGCTTAATTATTTTCTTGTTTTATTTTTACATACTATCATCACCAACTAAAATTTCAATTTTAGTATACTGCAAAGCTAAGTGATTCCGTATAACCTGCAGTCTCTTGGTGTGTGAGGTGGCAGCGTTACCCCACACTACACCAGCATACTTTAGGATTGGTCTGACTATTGACGTCTATAGTTTGATAGCCTGGTCAGGTTTTAGTGATGTGGATGGGTTTAAGAGCGAGTAAAGCGTCCGCATCCTCCTTTCGGCTTTAGCTCGTGTATTGTTGATTTGCTATTTCCAGGTTAATCTGCGGTATAGTGTGACACTAAGATACACAGCTGTCCTGGTCCATTGAACGCCTTCGTCGAAGGGACGGAGCGCCCGTTTTATCCGGTCCGATCCGGTCGTTGCTCCGCATGTGCAATCTGAGGCAGCTGAGACTAAGAGCTTTGTAGATTATTAATTTATCTTTTCGCCACCTGTAGTAACACCAAGAAAAATGTTGTATGGTTTACTTCCGGTTGAGTACTTTGCGTTTGTTGAGGTTAACCATGAAGTTTACGTGCAAAAATTTAACAGTGGACGAACTGACGGAGTTACTTTTTTAAAACGGAGCACGTGATCCGTCAAAGCCCACTAAGCAAATTGATTAACAGGTAAGTATTCACAATATCTATACCAATTAAACCTTCAAAGTGTCGTTTAATTGGACTTCTTGCCGGCGTTTCATTCCTCGCTTGTTGAACTGCTTGAAACAATTTTTAAAATTTTTAAATTTCTTCTTTTTTTTTTTAGGCCAAAATATTTTATTTTCGTTTTTTAGAAGTGTCTTTGCGTTGTATTTACAAGTTATGTAGGAAAGAAGAACACCCAATCATAGAAAGAACTCTGTTTGAATTTGAGCCAATTCCTCCGTAGGCAGTTTACGAATATTCCGAGGATTGGTTTAATGAGTTGTGTTCAGTTTCTAAAAATAAATTTTTGATGTTTTATGATGAAAATAAGTCATTGGTTTTTTCAAACGAAAAACAAAGTGTAGCATATAGGCAGGCAGAAAGCCATAAGAAAGTTTGTGAAGTGAGTGCAAATTACCGTTGATGAGTAGGATGAGGTTATCTTCATTTAGACTTGGAATTGTTAGTGGTTTTATCCGCCGGTTTTTCCACCTTCCTGTACAAAGTTGTTTACATGAAATAGTCAACGTATGAGAAAAATCTTAACTGCAACATACCACTTAGTACTTTTTAACAATTAAATAGATTTTTAATCTATCTAAAGTATTTTTAAGGGTTAATTCTGTCACAAAATCTAACAGCAAATCAAGTTTAGGCTCCCGCAATCTAAGCACTACAACATAAATAATTGATTTGTAGCAGAAGCGCATACGAGGTTGATGCAATTACTCCATAAACTTAATTCAAAGCGTGAAGACCAAGCAACCACAGCTATTAAGCTATGAATTAAATTCTGATTCAACGAAATGACGACTACACAGTCGGGTCCACTTCAAGGGCGTTTTTCCATGCCGCAGTTGTATACTCCACCGCTTTCGCTGGTATTTATCTCTGTGAAAAGCGTGATAACTGATGCCCCTATTTTTTGCCGGTGTAGCCGAATATCCGTAGACACAACAAGTTAAACGGCATAATTCCTTTACCGACGATAGTACATGTAAACTCGGTACTAGAGTTCAACCGGAAGTTGAAGATACTACATTTCAGTGGCCATCTTGAAGTTACGAAGCTCTATGGGCTGAAGCGCAGCTGATCTTTGCGTGGCTTTCGCACCGCGGATCAACACTTGGTTTTGCTAGATGCTGTTTGCAGGGCCGGTTTAAGGCTACCGCAAGAACTGCAGTCGCGGGGTCCCCAAGCTTGAGGGGGCCCTGCCACGATCCCCTTCAAAATTTGTCCTTACTTAACGAACAATTTTCCTGCTAAAATAAATAATATACAAATTTAGAAAGTTAACAAGCTGCGTTCACAATAGTTTTCCGAGGCGTGGAGTTCAACGAGAAGTCCTTCATCAGATTCAGTTTTGAGAAAGTCGTATCTGATGTAATTACAATAGGCCTATATATTTAAAGGCGTGTATTTCTTTCAACCTGTTTCAGTAAATTTATGTAATTTCGTTAGAATAACTCATTCATCTTTTGACGTTTCATATAAAAAGTCATTGAATTAAAATGTGAATGCCTGGTCACGTGTCTCCAACCCCAAAAACCTACATGTACTAGCAAATAGAGGCAAGAAAAGAAATGTCGTATACAAAAAGTGTATTATAAATACAGGGTGTTTCAAAAAGGACTTTACAACTTTCAAAATTCATATAAATTTTATGAAACAAGGTACAGAGCTGGTTTTGATGTTGTTTTAAAGGAAAATAGCTATAAAATTGAACATAAAAACAATTTCATTTGACACAATGGGCAGCAGGGCTTAGCCAGGAAAGAAAGTGACAGTAATTGTGAGATCCATATGAGATGCATTGATAAAACACCAAAGACTCGACGAAGTTGGTCCCGTTCAGCTAATACTCAATAAACCTCAGTCCGTCTCTTTAATCGTTGTTTGAGCTCTTAGGCTATTTGTGTGTGTGTGTGTGTGTGTGTGTGTGTATAAGTCACGAAAATTATCTATAGTGTAGGCAAAAGTACATCTAGAAAAGAAATAGGGGGCCCCGAAATTCCTTAAGCCGGCCCTGCTGTAACCTCAAGGATGGATTCTGCTATAAATGCACGTCGCCATTAAAAGACGACGCCACTGCAAGCTTACGTATGCCTATAAAGAGCCCTTACGCTACGTACTGTAACAAATTCTGTACACGCAGCAAATCGTCCTGGGATAGCTCATGCTGTCGTATTGACGCATGCAAGTGTTGTAATAAATCATCGGGTGCAGTGTCTTGGGAGAGTCACATGTTCTGGCAACTTTATCACGTTTCTCAGGCCAGGATGATCAAAATAATATTGCTCTTCAAGCCGTTATGGAAGGCAATGACGTAATGCCTGTAGAATCAATATAGCCCTTTGTAATATCATTAAAAAACAGGTAGTGAAACACGTGTGTGTGCCTATGTAGTTTATTTTATTTTTATTATTTTTTTAAAAAAAAGAGTACAGCATATCGCGACAATTGTTAATACTGTTATTAACTGAGAGCGGTATGTCTCACGACTGGAAGCGAACCAGGAGGCAAGAGCTTCCCACCTAATACGGAGATTGGAAGACAGCCTCAAAAACGGTTGGGGACACGAGGCTGCATCGTGGGGACGACGTGCACCAGAGGACTTGGTGGTTGCTACCTGGAGGGGAACAGAGCCAGCTAGGCGGTCAGCCACGCCGCATGGAGCTACCGTCCCGTCACCTGGAGAGCGGGTCAGCTCACCGACTGGACAGCTATATTCGTCTACCACGGTAATAAAATGTCACGAAAGAGAAACTTTTGCATCGTCATTTGTGCACTAGTGAATGCCCTGAGATAGTCATTCTTTTTTTACCGAGAGACTTTATGTCCTTTTGTGTTTTGTGTTTTGAAAAGGAAATTAATCTTATAAAATAAAGATGATCAAGTGCTTAATTAAATACATAAGTCAGATGGTGAACATTGTTTTCACTATGTCCCATCCAGTATGATAATATATCACTTGACTTGGTTAAAGAGTTCTACTTATTAAATAATTCATGTTCAAATTAGCATACTTTGAGATATCGATGTCGCTTCCCTTATAATAGGGAACTTTACAAAGGAATCTCTAGCACCCAACTGATTTTGAAATATGAAAAATTACTTGTAAACTAAAAACAGGAAGTAAATTCATATTTTATCTCTTAATTAATGTAAGATGATGTTGTATGTAGAATATCTATTAAATGCTCTAATTATGGTGCCCACATATGTATGATATTCATTGATTTATTTAATTGCATTTTACGTAGTAAATTCAATGTAACTATTATTTCATTTTCATTCTACATTCAATCGTGTTCTCTACCGATTTCCATATGCTTATAAATTATAACGAGAACTAAAATCTGAAGAGTTATTCTCTATAACAAATCTGTCTTGACCACAGTATATCATTTAGGGCAATCCCCTTTTATTTCATTTCAGTATATTTCATGATACTTATTCATATATTTTGTGATAAAATTTCTCTGATTCTATATAAAAAAAAAACTTACTACTCATCTTTGGTCAAGTAATTCTGTAGCCTGGTACTAGCAATTGCTAAGGAGAAGAATAGAGTGTAAAAGAAAAAGCAACTAACTACCACGTAAATATTTTAAAAAAAATTCTTACGTTTCTTCATTACTGGTGTGCAAAGGTAAAACATTAAATTTTTGTAGAGAGTGTAATATATTTAACAAAGATAAACAGCTAACTCTAATTCTTAGCTAGTTATAATAGCGGCATCTATGGATGAAGAGCATAGCAGAAACAACTGAAGATGCCTGATTATCTTAGTATAATAATAATAATTCCGTGTGGTCGTAATTACCTGGTGAAGGGGTTTATATTGGCTGCGCATTCCACCCCTGCCGTAGCCGTCTCAACCTAACCCGACAATCCTGCCGGGTACAGGGGACCTACAGTTTAACGTGGAATCCGAACCACGGAAGCGTTCTGGCGTACTTCACTTGACACAGCGGGCTATGCTAGAGGCGAAGGTCGGGTTAAGCGCCTTTGAAAATCCCCGCCGAGACAGGGGTTCGAACCGGGGACCTTCCGGTCTCCAGTCAGTCGCGTTAACCACTGCGCCACCAGCCCGCTCATTATGGTTGTAATAAGTTGTAGATTTAAAGGAAAATGCAGTTCTTTATGGTTGGTTTGCGATTTTAATTTAAAAATAAAACATGTTAAAACAGTATGCAGACTTCAATAGGCAATCTTCCTTCTTTGCTTGATATTACAGATACACCTATGGACAAAGAGCGAAAACATCTCCGGTCGTGATTGCCCACCCTAATGAGGTCGGGGAGTATAACGTGTGAGAAACATTACCAAACTTACCTTTTATTATAATTGATATGCTGGCGATCTCTTATTATAGTTATCAGTGACTGAAGCTATAAACAAGTTCTAAGGTGATCAATGGTGGTTGAGAAACGCATGAAAATCCTTAAATATTATTGTGTAGTAAAAATATTTATTTAAGAAAAGCGTTCGGGAAACTTGACGAGCACGTGTGACTAACAGGTTTAACAAGGAAAAAGAAAAATCACTTGAGAATGATACAACTGATGGGTTTTAGGGTTAAAATCTTATCATTCTTCTGAAAACTGTGGGAAGTGCACAATGTGATAACTCACTTGCTTAACAAAACAGGTATTTATGGTTTAACACAAGACTGCCCAACCCCAGGACCACTAGCCACAAAGTGACTCCCCAAATCATTTGAATTTGCCCACCGACAGCAGTAGTCTAGAATATGCTAGCTGAAATACCTCTGCAAAGGTTTAATTGAAGTTTTTAATTTTTTGATTATAATAAAAAACACTACAAAGGATTCATTAATGTTTTTTTACTTTTTGATTATAGTAAAAATATCTTTGTTTTATACGAGTATCTATTGTAACTAGAGGCAAGTATTAAGTGGCCAGCAGACTAACGTAGAATTCAAATTGTGGCCCATCTCCAAAACTGATTGGGCAGCTTTAGTTTAACGGTATAGTAGAGTGTACGTTGGTTGTTAATGGCTTTAGTGTTCTATTGCAGAACAAGTGTGTAAAAGGGTCTTGTAAACGGCTCAGTATTGTAGTTCCTGGAGTTTCAGACCGTTAACGAATCTTACTATAAATTTTGTAGACTTTGGGCAGAAAGAAGCGGAAATGTTTAATTAAACTTTGATTAACTTATATGCAGCAGAGCTTAGTGATACTGTACCGGGCTACTGGTATACCAGTGTCGTCGCAGTTATCAGGAATACACTAGGCGTTGTGTGGGCAGTTTAGTTTAACTGTCCTAAATTAGAGTCTAATTTTTAAAAAGCTGCTCCATTGAGTAATACTCTATCAGCAGTAATATCTTATTTTAATCCCTAATAGAGTATTGTTCTTGCTACTTTAAATTTATTTGGATTTTCCATGGTTTCCCCAAATCACTCCAGGTGAATGCCGGGATGCTTCCTTCAAAATGCTATGTACGAATTCCTTCCCAATCCTTGTACCCCATCCCATACCGCCTCTAATGACCTCGACGCCTACGAGCATGAAGAGTTTTGTGGGTGTAAGAAGGACTTTCCACTTGTATTAGGGATGAAAGGATAAGGAAGATGGGCGAAACGATCAGGGAGAAAGATGAAATGATGACGGAGTTGTCATGCTTGGCCTGTGGAGGCTTGACCTATGGTCGCTCAGCCTATGGAAGCTCCGCCTGTGGAGGCCCAGCTTGTGGGGGCTAAGGCTTTGGAGGCTGAGCCTTTGAAAGTAGAAAGTAGAGAAGTCTGGTGTAGAGAGGAGGGAGAGACGGGTGGATGGGAGCTGATAATTGGTCGTAGGTGAAATACTGTTAACAGTTTGTGGAAGCCAGACACTGTTTTACGTGGAAATAGCCTTATGCAGATGTAGGAGTAGGTAAGGTGCAGCAGGCCTTTAGGAATAAGACTGTTCAAGGAAAGAATACGAAGAAAAAGTTCTGCCGCTAGGTAGTAGCCATGGGAGAAGTGTAGGACATCTTTTGCAGGATCAGCTGGACTCAGGCTACCAGGTCACAAGTTTTTTTCAAACCTAGTGAAACTTTAGATCAGCTAATTGAGGATATAGGTACACTTTGTAGGAGTTTCACTAAGGAGGACAGAGTAGTACAGATAGTGGGAGGTGTGGGAACAGTATCGATAGAAATCATAATTATAGTATAGAGAGTGACCTGAAGAAAGTGTTGAAGAAGGCACAGCAAACTAGGTTGCAGCTCATGCAAGTCCTAAACCGCCATGGCCAGCCACAGCTGAACGACGCTGTGAGAGGCGGGTAAATGTGAAAACGGAGGTGTTACTTGGGACGGCATTAGTTCTGTCGCAGGAGTTGTGCCTGTGTAGACCATTAGTAGGTGGAATTTCACTAGGAACGGCCTACACCTAAACAGGAGGGGCAAGGGAATACTTTCTGAGTTGTTAGCAAAGGTTTTAAGGGAGCCAGCTTACAGTGATGACACGGTCAGGACTGTGTCATTTTTAGATTAGGGGCTGTTGGTGATGGGGTAAAAATATTTAATCAAAGGAATACTGAGTGTAGATCCATAGTTAGAGAAATCAATAATGCCAAACATACAGATGAAGCTTTTGGCTCGGAAGGCGAATGTTAGATCTGAAAATATATAAAAGCAAGTGATAAAAGTGTTACTTGTAAACTGTAAATGTATAATCAACAAAGTAACGGAGGTTCCAAACCTAATAGAGGTACACGAACATCTAGTAACTATAGTGGTAGAATCTTGGTTACAAGAAAAATACTAGACAATGTTTTCCCTTATGGTCGCAGAGTGTATCACAGAGATAGAGGAGCGACTGGTGGAGGGGTAATCATGCTGGTTAGCAAAGATGACTGGTGTTCAGAGATTGTGACCATAAATTACTTGGGGTAGACTTTTGGGTTGGTAAAAAAAGAAAAAGTCAGGGTACCGGCTGCATGCTGTAGTGGGAGAATGAATGATATATATGAGGATCTTGAGGAGAAACTAAATTCATATTCAGAGTTCAGAATTGAGCATATAATGGCCATCGTTGTCAAAGAAACTGGCTAAAGATGAGTTTATGAAGAGTATTATTGGTGCAGGTGGCCAATGACTGATGTATCTAGAAATCTATATGACTATATCAGAAAACTGATGGTAAGAGATGGTGTTGAGACGATTATAGAAATAGATCGAGAAGAAGTAACTGAGGATTTAAAAAAAAGGCAGAGTTATTAAGCAACTGGTTTAGTGAGATCATTAGGAACTATGATTCAGGAATGGTAGGTAGGATATCAGCCTATACGCACAGTTGGAATTGAGCAGACTTTAAAATTTGAAATTCAATATGAAGATATCATGAAGGAACCAAGGAATCTAAAAAATCGTAAAGGGGCTGGTGTGGATAATATTACTACGGATGTCTTAAAGATAGCAGAATGTGATTTTGTACCTTACTTAAAACGTTATTTAAATTGTGCCTGGATACTTGTTGCTTACTAGATGACTGTAAAAATGCAATAGTAGTACCAGTCCATAAAGGAGGGGTGACAAATAAAGTCGAAAATTACAGGCAAATCAGCTTGGCATCAGTGGTAGGAAAATTATTGGAGATATTAATGAACAACTATTTCAGACGTGTCTGTGAGGAACGTAAGTTATTTTCAAGTTGGTAACATGGCTTTAGGCAAGGATATTCATGTGAATCTCAGTTAGTAGGCTATATACAATATATTTCTGATGAAATGGAAAGGGGAGCTGATGATGATAATATAGCACTAGATCTTTCAAATGGTTTAGATGAGTGAGCCAAAACGGAGTGTATGAGAAATTGGTTTTCCGAGTAGAAGAATTCTTGAAAGGTAGAAAGCAAAAAAAGTAAGGGTAGGAAATGTAGTATCAATAGCAGTAGGAATGAACATGGGTGTTTCACAGAGTAGTATGTTGGGACCATTGTTACTCGTTATTCTAATGAATGATTGTGTTAATGGTCTACTATCAGAAGTTAGATTGTTTGCAGATGACATAATGTTTTATAATAGGATCAAAATGGTAGAAGACTGTGAACAGGTGCAGGGTGATCTAAATAGGATATTTAGCTGGGTGTGTCGACAAGGGATGAAGATAAATGCAAAGAAAATCCAGCTGATTAGGCATACAATAAAAATCTAAATGTTTATTATGATTATAAAGTGTGGAAGGAATTGTTTACTGAAGATACGAAACGCAAATCTTTGGCATAACATTTGATAGTAGACTTAACTGGGCAGGACACTTTGGACAGGCAGTAGGAACATGGTACAAATCCCTTCTCCTATTGGAAAGAGTGATGAGAGGATGTACTAAAGAAGCAAGGGAATTAAGTTTCAAAACTTTAGTCAGACCACTGCTTGAATATAATGGTGTAGAATGGGACCCACATTTTGAGTATCAAGTACAGGAGTTAGACGAGGTGCAGAGAAAGGCTGCTAGATTTTTCTTTGGAAATTACCGCAGAACACACTCGGTATCTAATATGATAAAGGAGCAGGAGTGGGATTTGTTGGAAGATAGAAGGAGGTTGAAGAGAGTCATGGGAGTGTATGTTAATGATGAGGCATGGAATGATATCGGTGGAAGAATTAAAAGAGGTGCGTGGAAGGGTAAAGATGACAGGATCACAAGCTGGCACTTGATTTCAGGCATAATGGGGTAGGAAAAATTTCTTTCGTAGGGAAGGTATGGAAATAAATTACAAAGAGAAATGATAAATAATTTACCAAAAACACTGAAAGAATTTATAGTTCAAATTGGTAGAGGGCAAAAGTACGTGGGAAGAGGAAAGGAAAAGAATTTTTAAAAGATAGAAATAAAAACGTTATAGTTGGAAATGCTGTATCAAAAGAAGTGGTATTAAAAATGGGATAGCTACAGGGTAGCTTATTGGGACCATTGCTATTCGTTTTTATAATGAATGATTTTGTTGGTAATTTACTATCAAAAGTTAGGTTGTTTACAGTTGACAAAGTGCTATATGAAATGACCAGGAAAGTAGATTACTGTGAATAGCTGGGTTGGTAAACATGGAATGAAGATAAATGCAAAGAAGAGGCAGTTTATTAGATACTCAGAAAAAAGAACTAAAGATTTATTATGACTACAAGGTGGGAAAAGAATTGCTTGTTGAAGACTTGAAATGTAAATATCTTGGCATAACAGTTGATAACAAGCTCAACTGGGCAATACACATTGGACAGGTAGTGCGAGAGAAGTAAAGGAGCTGGTTTACAAAATTTTGGTCAGACCGTTTCTTGAATAATGTGGTGTAGGATGCAACCCACATTATGGCTATCAAATACAGGAGTTGGGGGGGGGGGGGCGTACAACGAAGGGCTGCCATGTTTGTGTTTGGAAATTAATGTAGAACACAATCGGTAACAGATATGATAAAAGAGCTGGAACAGTGTTCATTAGAAGATAAGAAGAGGGTGAACAGTCATGGGAAGTGTACAAGTTGTCTACTGGTGATGAGGCGTGAAAAAGCATTGATGTACGAGAGTTAAAAGTAATGCATGGAAGGGAAAAGATGACCATGACCACAAGCTGGCACTCGATTTCGTGCACGATGGTGTGGGAAGATTTTATTTCGTAGATAGGGGGGTCAAGGATTGAAATAAGTTACCAAGAGAATTGATGAATAATTTACCAAAAACGTTGAAACAATTTAAAGTTGAAATTTGTAGAGGGCACAAGTAGGTGGGTACACGAAGGGGGAGGGAGGAAATGGATGTGTAGGGAGATTGCCAATGGAGCGTGCGCTCCATCGAAATTACATCAAATTAAATTAAATGATTCAGAAAAATAAATAAACTTCAACCTTTTATTAATGTTTTTACATAACTGAATCCTACGAGGAAAAAACAGAAATATTGGCATACAGCAGTTTCTTATGTGGTACTTTCCATAAATCTGTTTAATTCAAATAATAAATTCATAATTAACTTTTTGCATGAACAGATGATGAAAATAATTTGTCTAAATCCCAACATCCTTTCCAGTATAATCTGCAGCCGACTGGACATTTTCAATGAACTGTAAACAACTTGAGGAACAGGCAATTACTGTCTTTGGTGTAAATGGCTGCAGGTGGTGCCTCCGGCTGTACACAGGTATTAAGATACCGGCGTTGCACACGTGCCAACCATACACAATTGCATGGATGTGTTAAAGTATTCACCTTCCGGACAATACTCGTGAATGACATCCAAATTAGCGTCACATGTGTAATACGCAGAGCAGTCAGCCTCGTCGGCATATAAACCTGGTTGGTTGCATACGAAAACCGAACAAGTTCCTTGCACGCAAAATACTAAGTTCTCGTCGAAAACGGTGCCCTCCGGACATTGCATGTGCAAATAGTTGAGATCAGCGTCGCATACATAATAACTGGTGCAGTCATACTCATCAGCGAAGTAACCTTTGGCCTCACAACGGAACGGTGCTCGAGTGGTCAACGACTCTGTGGTAGCTTCCGGGCAGATACCTTCGACGCAGTATGGAATGTCAGGGACAAAGTATTGCCCAACCGGACAGTCCAAATGCATTGAATTTAGGTCCGCATCGCAAACGAAGTATTTGGTGCAATCATTTTCGTCCTCGAAGTAGCCTTCCCGCTCGCACTCGAATGGCGCTGATGTTGTCAGGATCACTTCTGTAGTCGATGCTGGACATATTCCTTCAACGCAGTTTGGACCAGAAGGATTAAAGTACTGACCATCAGGGCAATCCAGATGAACCCAAATGCCAGTATAATCGCAGACATAATAGCTCGTGCAGTCGGTTTGATCTGAAAAATACCCTTCACTCTCACATTCGAAAGGTGTCGGAGTCGTTGGAATCATTTGCGTAGTTGACGCTGGGCAAATTCCTTCAACGCAACTCGGTCCTGACGGGTCAAAATACTCTCCGTCAGAGCAATCTAAGTGCACCCAATTTCCAATATCATCGCAGGCGTAAAACTTCGTACAGTCTCTTACATCTTCGAAGATGCCTTCTTCATAACATTCAAACGGTGTCGTTGTTGTTATAGTTGTCGATTCCGGACACACACCGTCAAGGCATATCTTCTGTGTCGGATCAAAGTACTGACCACTATCGCACGAGAATAGCAGCCAGTGACCAACCTCGTCACAGACGTAGTACCTGGTGCAGTCGAGTACATCTTCATATATTCCTTGCCCATCACATTCAAAAATCAACTCTGTCGTGGCGGTTTCTGTAGTGGACACAGAACATACACCTTCCGTACAAGTTTCTTGCGTTGGATCAAAATACTGACCATCTTCACAAGGAATGTTTACCCAGTATCCAGTCTCATCACATGCATAGTATCTGGTGCAGTCATTGACGTCTTCGAATATACCATAATCCGGACACCGGAAACTTGCTTCCGTAGTTGGCACCACCGTCGTTGAAGTAGTGCAGAAACCATCGACACATCGTCCCACCGTTGGGTCAAAGTACTCACCATCATAACACGGTATGTTTGCCCAGTTGCCTAACTCGTCACACGCATAATACCTGGTGCAGTTGTTGACGTCTTCGAACAATCCCGAACTTGGGCACTCAAACACCATTTGTGTAGTTGTCGTCGCTTCGGTGGTGGATTCATTAGCAGATGCCTTTTCATCATTGCCTTCAGGCCAGACAAGTGCCTCCATATCTTCCTCTAAAGCTACTGAGAAACAGTCTCCTTCTAAACAACCACATACAGAATAGTCATAGTGATACCCTGATCCACAGTTCCCTAGAGTGTGTGAGAAACCCGATTCATTACGAAAGCAGACGTGATATCTTTCACAGCGATCTGGATCAGAAAAGACACCTTCAGTGGTGCAAATGAAATTCTCCGGAGCTTCTTCCGTCTCTTCAAGCAATATAAACAAGGAGTCGCCTACTACATACTCCCCAGACGTTGGCAGCGGACAATATTCCTCATTTGCGTGTGATATTGTAACGCACGTCAGAACCTGAAACAAACAGAATTGCACATTAAATGATTTAAGTATAACGTGTCGAGTGCCATAATTCTATGTATCCGTAACAAAGCTGAAATATACGAGGGTAATTCGGAAAGTAACCTCCGTATTAGTGTGGTGCTAGTAGGCGGAGCACCACCATTTTCACATCTGGGTGTTCCCCGAATCAGTAAGCATCCAGCTGTGACAGTAAGAACCTCGTTCTTTTGCGCATTGACTTGTTATAACCTTAAAACATGAGCGCTGCAATAGAAAATCCCGCGAAATGCGAAGTGTGTGCTGTAATTAATTTCTTTTGTTGCATAACGTTTCAGCAGCAGACATTCATCGTCAATTGTGTACTGTATATGGTAAGGTGTTGTGCGGCAAAGGGTCCGATTTTTGAAAAGTGGTAGAACAAACATTCATGATGAAGAGAGGAGTGATAGTCCTTCTGTTGTGCGTAATGATCTTGTCAAGAAAGTTGGCAAAAATGTTCGTGAAAATCGAAGATTCACGATTTATGAACTTTCTGAACAATTCCTGCTAATTTCTCGTCATTGGTGGATCCAAGGGGGGGGTCATGGGGGTCATGACCCCCCCCCCCCCTGGGCTCGGCCTCTGATAATATTTGTAATCTCGCTGATTTTAATTAAACAAGATTACTTTGAATAATGGATGGCTAGATCTCACAAAACATACACGACAGTCACAATGCGATTGTATGCTGTTTATAATATTATGTTGTATCCGATCAGTCATTGTGAACTGAATATTGTGCACGCAGTTGCAACTTTTGATTTTGCCGCGTCGCGCAGCGCGTCGTACTATTCGTTCGCGGCTGCGCGTCCGATGTTCGGTGACGTCACAGCCGCGTAGCTCCGACCGCTTCTCTCCACTAAACCGTTTGATGTATTTACATAAATATTGTCATTTTTGCTTAGTTATGGACGGGTGTTTTTTACTACAGGATGCTGCGAAAAGTGTGATTGGTCTGGTGTGTCGAAACGTAATGCATGTAAGTGGTTTATTTAGAAAGATAGATTCATTCTTTTACGAAGAAACCTAGGTTTGAGATTGATAAACACCCAAAACATTTACCTATACTGAGCACTAGTGCATATGTGTGCTGCCGATGCTTCAACAACTACCTTAACCTTGGATGAAGAAGAAAATATTACTCCTGCTGAAGCTGTTCTATGCTTGCCGATTTCGTGTACGTCGACTTCCAGTTCTAATCAGATAAAAAGTTTGCTTTCTCAATCGAAATTTTCCTCAGATATTGGATGGTTTGTAAGAAAAACCTAGACGTTTCAACAAACATTGATCGACAAACATTAGTTGCCTTCTCAAATTTATATTTTCCCACACTGTGTTGTAATATATATATATATATATATATATATATACGAGGGCTGTCCAGAAAGTAAACAGACGTTTTGTAATAAAAAATAAACAAAGTGAAAAAACGATTTTTATTATATACATTTTAGAGGTAAACTCTTAGGCTATTTTTCAACATAATCGCCATTTAAATTAAGGCACTTATCATAACGTGGTACAAGCTTTCGATACCCTCTCTGTAGAAATTTGCCGCCTGAGACTTCAACCACTGGTTTACACCGGCATGCAGTTGAGCGTCAGTTCAAACGTTGTGTTGCGAGCCACGTCTTCATCGCCGGGAACAGGTGGTAGTCGCTCGGTGCCAAATCCGGCTGTACGGGGTGATTAAAAACTTCCCATCCAAAACCATCCAAGAGCTCTTGGGTACGATTGGCCGTGTGTGGACGAGCGTTGTCGTGGAGAAACAAAACTTTCTCACTGAGTTTTCCCCGACGCTTGTTTTGTATCGCGCGTCTTAATGTTCTGAGTGTTTCGCAATACCTTTCTGAAGTGATTGTTTGGCCACGTTCAAGAAATTCAACGAGAATCACACCCTTAGCATCCCAATACACAGTAGTCATAATTTTCCTGCTGACAGCGTTTGCAGACACTTCCTCGGTTTCTTGCGCGAATGCGTGTGTCCCCATTCCATAGACTGCCGTTTTGTTTCACAGGTGACGTGCTTTACCCAAGTCTCGTCGCCAGTTACGATACGATCGATAACTTGGTTTCCAGTTTTGGCGTAGTCTTCCAGAAACGTCAGTGTTGCAGCAAGTCTCTGTTTTTTGTGGTCTTCTGTTAAGATTTTCGGAATCGACCTGGCACAAAATTTGTGGTAACCAAGTTTACCAACCACACTCTCATGAACTAAACTCCGTGAAATTTGGGGGAAATGTTCTGAAAGCTCCGTAATCGTGAAACGACGATTTTCACGGATTTTTTCGTTGATTTTTACCACCAGTTCATCACTCACAACACTAGGCCTACCCATGCGGTAATCATCGTGAACACTGGTTCGACCATTTTTAAAATCAATGCACCATTGCCTCACTCGGCTTTCACTGATTATTCCTTGGCCGTACACATCACAAATCTGGTGATAAATTTCAATTGGTTTGTGATTTTTCGCCAACAAAAACCGTATTACAGCTCGCACTTCACAACTGGTGGGATTTTTAATAGCAGCGCTCATTTTAACACTCTACTGTATTCAAAGTACGATAGGAACGATGTGCAAACTACCACGGCTGGTTGCGTACTGAATGTATGAACAGTCTGACGCCAAGATGGCGGCGCTAGGAGCACCCATTGTTGCGCCAGGTCAAAACGTCTGTTACTTTCTGGGCAGCCCTCGTATTAGAAGTCACACATTGACAAGTTTCACTGGCTTGCTTTATCGCATAAAGACCAAGACCTTTACAGAAAATATTATGTTTTATTTACAGTAACGCCCTTGAGTTGCCACACAGTCAAAAACACCTCTAAAACGATTCATAAAAGAACCATTAATAGCTTTCGATGATTTTCTTGGTAAAAATGGTGTGTTGCTAACTCACCAGCGAAATAAATACCACGAAATAACTGTCGAAGCTGGAAAAAGCTTTTTAACAGCTTTTCACAAAACTGAAAACCAAATTTAGCAGTCAAAAAATGACAAAAGTTAATGAAAATAAAGTAAAGCTTACGACCAATTGCCAAAACGATAATTTTTTGTGTTCATCAAGATATATCGTTACGTGGTCATCGCGATGAGGACAAATTTTTCGATAAAGAAGCAAGTAACAAAACAACAGCACGGTAGTTGATGAAGGAAGCACTTTTAAAATTCCGTGTAGAATCTCGTGACATAGCATTAGCAGCATCATTTAGAGACTTCTAAGTCTAATGTAACATACATCAGCAAAATTGTGCAAAATTATTTGATTGATGTTTGCAATGAAATCATTTAGGAAAGTATTTTACTGAATGTGAATGTAACTAAATACTTTTATATTTTATTCGATGAAACAACAAACATAACACATATCTCACAGCTCAGCCTTTCATTTAAATACATACTCAATGGTATAATAAAGGAAGTTTTGTGACTTTCTGTGATGCTTACGATACGCCTAGATGTGATGATAACGATCTAGGCGATATGGAACTTGCGAAAATAGTTGCAAATTTTATATGCTGAACAAGCAACAGTCCTGTTCTTAATAACATGTCATCTATGTCATCCAGCCATTTCTTGCCGTTAGTAACTAGGACACAATGAAATTGCCAATTCATCCACTAAAAGGAATTAATTTTTTTTTTAAGAATTTGGAGCTACAATGCAAGGTATCTGCGAGACGCGTTGGGTTGAGAGGCATAATGGCCGTCTACAATTTCATGAGACAGTGAAAATTTGTAGCGCTCTGGAAAAGATTTCTACATGGCAAGACAGCGAAAATGCTAATGACGC
Organism: Vandiemenella viatica; assembly: GCA_031002005.1. Classification (NCBI taxonomy): domain Eukaryota; kingdom Metazoa; phylum Arthropoda; class Insecta; order Orthoptera; family Morabidae; genus Vandiemenella; species Vandiemenella viatica. Next base: position 188,526,775 of record CM061920.1, read on the forward strand.
GCGTTGCTTACTGCAAACATTGTTCAATTCAGACTTTATAATATTATCTATCTGCTTGAGCGGGGTTTTAGGTAGGTACCTAAATATTTTATTTATTACCTTATGTATGTACTAATTCATGAAAGCAAAAATTTAATAACTTACTAGCAATTACCCACGACTTCGTATGTATGGAAGTGTCTTATAGTGTAAGAGTTTTCTTTAACAATAATTACGGTAATAATAAAAATACGGCAATAATGAAAATTTATTTACGTCCTAAATGAAAAAGCAATTCCATATATTTATCCTCCAAAAAAGTCAAATTATTTTCTGTTTCGATATTGGTTTAATTTTGACGATATATTGATTACACCAATTACTTCTGCTTTAATATAAGAATTTGTGTGGATTAAAACTAATCTTACGTGGTATCACTTAAGATCGTCAGGACTTATTTTTAATTTCCTAAGCTTTCTCTGACGCCAGATTACTGATTTCAGCCGCAAGTACATAATTAGTTCTAACCGAACAACTTTCGATCACAATACAGAGAATGTATTGATGCACGTGTGAGAGATATTTCTGAGAACGTTTCAGCAATTGGAGGGAATGCACAAGTACAGTAGAGTCAAGGTGGGAAGAGTTCAAGGAAATAATAAGAAAGGGGGAAGAAATATTTATTCCGAAACAAAAAATAAAGTAGTGAACCAGTGTACTGTAATAGGGAGGTGAGGGTGTTAAAGAGGTTGGTAAGAAGAGAATATAACAGAGTTAAGGGGCAGCAGGGTAGTAGGGAATATTTAAAAACAACAAACAAGTACTTGATAATAGCTAAGAAGGTGGCTAAAGATGGGTTTATGAAGAGTATTGTCAGAGCAGTGGGACCATTGACTGATGCATCAAGAAATTTCTATGGCTATGTTAGAAAACAGACGGGAAGGGAGGGTGTAGAGACGCTTATAGATAAGGATGGAGAAGAAGTTACTGAAGATTTTAAAAAGGCAGAGATTATAAGTAACTGACTTGTATAGACCTAACTTCTGTTTTAAGACGGAGAATAAAACCCAACATCAATATAAGTAACTGGTTTAGTGAACCATTATGGACAGTGAATCAGGAACGAGAGGGGGGTGGGGAGGAAATCGGATAACGAGCTTAAAAACACAATTAGAAATGAGCAACTCTTTTTTCATCCTGAGAATATCATGGAGGAACTAAGAAGGCTGAAATTTTTTAAGGGGCTGGTGTAGATAATATTACAACAGATATCTTAAAGATAGCCAGATGTGGCATTGTACCTTATCTAGAAATATTTAAATTGAGTCTGGATCCTTTATGCGTACCAGAGGACTGAAAAAGTGCGATAGTAGCGCCGGTACATAAAGGAGGAGTAAGTAATAGAGTCGAAAATTATAGGTCAATCAGTTTGAGATCAGTGGTAGGTAAATTAATGGAGAAATATATGTGAGGAGTGTAAGTGGTTTTCAAGTACCCTTTAGGAAAGATTATTCATGCGAAACTTGGTTGGTGGTATATATGCAAGATATTTCGGATGAAATGGACAAGGGAGGACAAATTGACAGTGTAGCACTAGATCTTTCAAAGGCTTTTGACAGAGTGAGCCACAAAATGATAGGAAATAAGGTAAAAGTTATGAACGTAACTTAATAACAACTGCGACTGCAACTACAAAAATAAATTCCCTGGTCACTGTATTCAAACCTTCCTTTCTGTCGGGCTTCGTATCAAGCTGACATGTAATCACCGTTTTACTTTTTGCCGTAAGAGCAAAATTTCCTACTCCGGAGCTATTATTGCATTAATTTTCACGCTTTTAAACGAATAGCATCATTGAATATGTAATAATGTTCTTGCTCTGATCTCTGAAAAGCAATGACTAAATGTGACAGTACTGGCTAGGAAGTTGAAGGTTTTTAGTGCTGGTAAAATGCGAATTAATAATGACTTTTCCCAAACTAACTATTCATTTAAAGATTCTTATTACGTTTAAGATTTTTACCACGTTTGATTCACGTATTATGTTTATTTTAGTGTACAAAACTGATAACTAAATAATCGAAGTGAAAAAACAAAACAGAATCTAAGATGATCGTAGTGTGATCTTTTGTCAGTGTTTATTGAATGCTCATATCGAATACAGAGTGATCTGCTCGCTTATTTTTCCTTCTAGAAATAGTTATAATTTCATTCTCCGTTCCTCAGTACATACAAGTCGCAAGCTGTATTCGCAGATTTTAATCTGGAACATAAGCTGTTAATATTTGAAAGTACCATCTTAATTGCTGAAGAATTTTTTGCGTGGTGCCATTTCAAAACATCAGGCACACGCAGGTTTCTCACAGATTTATAATAGTACACATAGATTTTATTAATTACTCAGTTAGTTAGAAATATACCTTATTTTATTTTTCAGGTACTTGTACAACTATAGCAGAGTATTGCAGACGAACTCAACTGTCTTAAAAAAAAAGTTCTCCTGACGCAATAAATGATACAATGAGTGTTCTGAGATTAAAAAAAATGGAACAAATGTTTTGAAGAGTCAAAAGAATGTGCCGAGAAATTTGCGATGGAACTTTAATGCCCCAGAACAGTGCCGATATAAATGCATAGAGCCAATAACCTACCTGTTCAATCAGTTGAAGAGTATTTCGGTAGGGCTGTATACATCATACTTCTAGATTCTATAATAAATGATCCACAAGACCATTTGTCTCCTGAAATACTTTATTTCAACTAGTCGTTTTTGTTCCGAAAGTCAATTATACCTATACTAATGAAGACGTTGAAACAATTAAGCAACTCGCATTAGATTATAAGCAGGTAATAGACGACACTGCATTATCAGTCATTATAAGCAAATATTGGCTGTGGATAGTAAAATGGCAACGGAATCAGAACATTCCGCAAGTCGATTTCAAATCTAATATAAAAATGTCATGCTAAATATATCCCATCGTAAACACATATTTGTGTAATCTTGCCACACTACCAGATAGTGTCCCATTGACAGAGAGATCTTTTTCTCTCATCAGTAGGTCAAAACTTGACTTCGTGCATCACTGGCAGAAGACCACCTTACTGGACCGGCACTGCTGCACGTTCACAAAACCATACTCGTTCAAGTGGAGGAAGTCATAACAAGAGTTGTTATTTAATTAAAATTATTTTTACATAATGCAATTAAATTAATTTATCTTTTATTTATATATAGGTACTATTATAATTTTGAAGCATCTCCTAGTTAGACCTCGACTACGTGACCCCCCCCCCCCTGACCCAAAGGCTGGAGCCTCCCTTGTTTCTCGTACGGTTTTGTACGAGGTTGCCACCGATAAATTAGGCTACCGGAAGTTCTGTGCTAGGTGGGTACATAAATTGTTTCAGAGGTCCACAAAACCAAACGAATGGGCTCTGCCTTAAACTTCCTTTCACGCTACGACGCGGAAGGAGAAGATTTTTTGAAGAGGATTGTGACTGGAGACGAAACGTGGGTGGCGTCCGTAAACTCCGAAACGAAACAACAGTCGATGGCCTGGGGCCATAACAATTCTCCGAAGAAAGCCCGCCAAACCTTTTCAACGAGGAAGATTATGACTACCGTTTTTGGGATGCCGAGGGAGTTTTGCTCATTGAATTTATGGAATGTGGAATATCTATCATTTCAGATGTCTACTGCGAAACTTTGAAGAAACTTAAGCGAGCCATTCAGAACAAACGTCGCTGTAAGCTGTCATTCGGTGTTGTGTTTTGCATGACAACACTCGTCTTCGCAGTGACCGTAAGACTCAAGATTTCTTAAGCAATTCAAATGGGACGTTTTCGATCATTCCCCCTTACAGCCCCGACTTGGCGCCTAGTGAATTTAATCTCTTCATTCACATGAAGAAGTGGCTTGCGTCGCAGCACTTCGATCACCATGATGAACTTCAAAATGCTATGAAAGATTGGCTACGTGCCCAGGCGGCTAAATTTTATGAAGAAAAAGTTTTTAAATTAGTGAAACGCTATGACAAATGCTTAAATTTAAATGGTGACTATGATGAAAATTGCACAACGCTGTAGTTTTTAGATATATATAATACAATATTTTTTACTATCCAAGATTTTTATTTATAGCCAAATGGAGTGTATTGGCTGGCCAGGGTATTTTGGGCTATAGTTACTAAACGGGAGAGAGTGAAAGTTTGGAAGGATGTGAGAGCCATACTGGTGGAGAATTTTCGGCCTAAACGGACAGTAGACCATTATGCAATTTGTATGTTTGCAAGTCGGCAGCTGACTGGAGAGACGGTCGCAGATTGGGTGAGTAGATTGGATGGAATTGTGTATGAATTACGAGAAGCGACGAAGAAGTATTTAAAAGGGAGTGAATTGAATGGAGCCTTGAAATTAATTGATAACCTGAGCAGCGCTGTATTCATAAAAGGGTTAATCGACGAGAAAATTGTAGCAGTTCTGAGAGCACGAGCAACGGATTTAACGTTAGTGGAGACCATTGAGATCGCATTGTTGGAGGAAACTCTATTTTTTCAATCAGAGAGAGACAACAGTACCAAGCATCGGAGCGCAAGGCGCATACGGAATTAAACAGAGACAAGAGGGGAGGTTGGAATCCAAGGAATGAAGGGAGACCAGAGGTTTGCCAAATTTGCGGTGGAAGAAGTCACAACGCAAGACAATGCATGGCAGCTGCAAGAATACGAGAAGTGGGACGCATGGCAAACGTGCGGGGCCAGTGGTGCAATGGATACAGACATGAGGAAAGGCAAGGCGAGCCTGACGGAAGTGAAAGCCAGTTTACAGTGCGAGTTTGCAAACACGCGGAAAACAGACGTGTCGACAGGGAGCGCGATGAAGCGGTGATGGAATTGCGACGCTGGAGAAATGGGCCAGGAAAATTAGGAGCCGTAAATGAGTAATAATTTAAAGGAAACTGCAGGAGAGATGCAAATCTAGGGAAGCCTAGGTCCTGTGAACAGTGTAAGTTGTCAAGTCACACGGGAGAATGTCGCAGCTATAGGCTAATGAAGTGTAGTAAGTGTAAGCAATGGGGACATGAGCCACAAGATTGCAATGCGTGTCCATCGCTGAAACAAGTGCGTGGAGCGCATAAGAATGGCAGAAATTCGGAAAACTAAGGGGGAGCGGAAGTGTGCAGTTCGAGTCCCGTTCGGAGACGGCGTTTGGTAGACGAGGGCTGCAACAACAGTCAAAATCAGAATGACTACATTGAGTTGAACAGTGAAGAGAGTATCTATGGTAAAATTAGGGTACTTTTTACACGGGGGCTTCGACGTGTCTTATCAGATCGGAATGCATAAGAGGTAGCCTTAAGAAAAAATGATGAAGGGAATACGCATTCAAGGAATCACGGGAAATCCCATATTCACAGAAGGAGCAATAATGATCACTCTAAGCGAAGGTCGGGAGCTGCAAGTGTGTCATAAGATGCAAGTGGTTCCGGCAGGAGTGGACACACCGTACGATGGGATACAAGGTCGGGATTGGTTGAATAAATACAAGGCCATTATAGATTATGGAAAATCTGTGGTGAGAATTCAGGGATATACCCTTAAGATGCAGAGCGAAGTCGGTGAGGTTGCTAAGCAGCGACAAAAGAAAAAATTGCAGGAAGAAGCAGTGGTGCACGAAAAGACACTATGTATTCGTGTCGGTGCACGACAGGAGAAAATAATTTAACTCGCAGTTGAAGGAATTCGGGAAGACACAGAAGCTTTAGTGTCAAAGCAAGAATTAGCAGCAGGTTTATTGATTTCAGGAGCACTGGTACGAGTGCGAAAAGGAAAATGTATTATGACAATGTTAAAAGCGTCACAGGAAGGAATCGTTCTGAATAATCCACAGGTTAACATGGAAAAATATGAAAGGCCGCAGGAGATTGCACGGGTGGCGTTGCCGCATCGGAACAAATTATGCAACCGCCAGAGCAACGTATAGTAAATGAAGAAGTTTCACGTTTAGAGTGTTCGGCGGAACAGTCGGCAGTGTTGGGTGCAGTGCAACCGGAAATTTTCTCTTTGCAGAAAGGTGCACTACAGTACATCGGTACTATAGCGCAGGAAATACGTCGGACGGCCGAAGCAGGAAGGAAGATAAAAGCGGAAGAAGGACGCCTGAAGTTACAGGAGAGGCAAAAGGACAGCGGCATGTGTGCAACATATCAACACGACTTTCCTTTGAAGGTAGATCTGTTGACACAAAAAGCAGTGGAACAGGAAATGCCAGGGAAGACTGGAGGTAGAAGAAGGAAGGAAGAAATGCAGTAGGAATGCATATCCGAAACACAAGTAAATAATCGCCATCGCGGCATAGAAGAGCCATCGCAGGCAACGTTACTAGAAAAGTAAGCCCGGGACACAGACGTGGAAGAAACGTCACATGCAGAGATACTAAAATGTCGAGTTCGCGACAAGAAATATGCGTCGTCAGAAGACAGAAACTTGCGAATAAACGCAAGAGAAACACCACAGGTGGGAATAGTAGAGTATAAAATTTGCGGCACGGAGGTTACGCCGTCATTCATAATTAATTTACAAGTGGAAGTAGGGAAAACGCCAGAGGCAGAAATAAATGAAAGAAGTAGTGATACGGAAAATACATCGCAGGAAATAATGAAGCGTATACATCATGAGACTAGATGTCTAATTCAGAAGAAAATGGTGCAAGCATTAATGGGAACTATACAGAGTTTGTCAGAATTAAAAGATGAATATACGCATGAAAGCGGAAAAATACAAAGTCACGGTAACAAATGGAGTTCGCCGGAGTTACGACAGAAGTGGAAGGAAGAAATTAAATTCGCACTGAAGAGCGAGATAATAAGTTATAACGGCGGCAAGTGGAAACGGCCGACGAAATGTGAAAAAAAAGAAACCAAGGAAACCCTCGGCACCATGGCACGAGGATTTAGTAAGCAAGAAACTAATAATCAGAAAAAGAAGGAATTGTAAGTCAGTACGGAGAGAAAGCGCGACATTAGCACGCAAGAGAAGGAAGAAGATACGAAGAAAACGCAAAAAAATGCAGAAAAAGAAAGAGAAGAAGCCTCAAGACGCAGAAGAACAGGAGAGCCTGGTTAAAATATGCGACAGTTGTATACAAGAATAAACTGCCTACAACGACAAAGTGTTAACCTCCTTTGTTAACATACCGTACAAAGGAGAGAGAGAAAGCTACAAAATACTGTCGAAGCGCATAGTTAAAGAAACAGCAGTCAAGGAAACTAGTACGCAGTTCGAAGAATAGTCCAGTATTAGCACGCATTCATCAAGCAACCAAGAAGCAAGACGAGAAGACTAAAGAAGAAACCAGTTTTATTAGCGACGTGTGCACGAGGGATAGCGACGGAGCCACCACACTAAGAAGCATGGTTGGTAGCCTAACGGGTAAGGCGCGGAGAGCTGTAGCCGCCAGACCGCAATTCACGCACGGGAAAGGAAATTCGCTGACGGAATGCGCACAGTTCGGAGTACGATTCCGCAAATAAGCACGACGAATTCCAGGACAACTACAATGGGAAGAACTCATGCGTAACCATGATGACGCAGTAACAGAACAAAGGCAAGAGGAGAGATATGGTGTATATACAGTAACGGGTATAACTAAGGTGTAGATAATTTCATTGTTTTGTTTTCACTTTTGTGGGCAGTCCACAAAGACTGCCACATATATATTTTTTTTGAGGTGTCCAAATAAATGATAGTCACGTTGGGATAACTCTGGATTATACAGGATAAGATCCAAATCTATACAGCTTAGTTCTTCCAGTTTCGTTTTCGGAGTAGCAACGGTGTTCAGAAGCAGAATCTTGCGTCTTTCGGACCAATATGACTCTCTAACCTTGTACAGTTCACAGTTTCAAACACTGTTAAGATTTTGTTGTTCAAATAAAAATCAACGTGCAGAACATGTAAATGTGTCAATAGACGTTCATGAGAACCTTTCCAGTTGACAAATGGCTTTTCGCCATTCATATTTTTTCCGCCATTTCACACTGGATACATTCGTTTCAGGAGTTAATGTGCCCACAATTCGTCAGATCATAGAATGAGCATTAAAAATGAAACTCCTTCTGATGGAAGGCGCGATTCAAGCTTTTGAGAAGTTTTCAGCCCTCACAGCCTTCTGGGTGTACTGTATTTACATTCTTGGTACCCACTTTGAAGTAATTTTACCTAAATGTAACTACGTTTTTTTTAAAATAATTGTAAGCAAATTTTCCTAACTTATTCCAGTTCAGTAGCAGTTATTTGTGTGTCTTTATAAACACGGTCTTGTATATGCAATGTGCGTGATGTTCGTCTTGTGGTGAAATGAGGGATTTTAGAAACTACTGCTGACCATCTGAGACAGCTAAAGTCACTTTTACATTTGTGTTTTCAGAATCGTAACACTGCCGAACTGTGAACGCAATCTGCACTAAACTTCTCCTGTTTTAAATCTTTCATGTACCAGAACAATGGTCACATGAACCTACTGTTTACTCATCATGGATAATGGTTGGTGTTATGAAGAAACGTGTAACAATACACAAAGACAGAGTGTGAAGAGTTATTATTAAGAAGTAATTATAGAACTATAACTGGGAAGTTAGAATAGAATGGATCCTAAAGACTATATTACGAGAGAACATATAAGAAGAGATCTTGTAAAGAAACGTGTGTGTGATAAAAAAAAATTTACGACTTTTCCAAAAACCTGTGAGGAAGCAGAAATAGAAAGCGCAAATACAGCATTGAGACAGTGAGTAAGGAATGACTTAAATGCTGATGTTAGGGTTTTAGTATGTTACAGAGATGCAGGAGCCAGTTACAAGAGAAGAAGTACGCGAGAATGTTCGTCACGACAACGAGAGAGCCAGACCGACGTGTAATCAGCACGGCAGCAAGAGAGCCAGACCACCGCGTAAGCAACACAGCTGAGCGACTTGAAGAGAGGGGTCTCTGACGACACATTGACGACATCAACGCACGACGCGCTGGGCCGCGGCAGATGCTGAACACGGCAGAACAACCACCGGAGCTACAGCTGAGCAGAACCACGTGCGCACTGGGTGCATGTCACAACGGAATGAGACGATCGAGTATCACAGGAGACGGCAACTAAAAATAAAACCTACACAATAATTATTATATACACTTACATGTATCTTCAACTAATTATTTGTAAAAAAAAAAAAAGAGAGAGAGAGAGAAAGAAACTATGTATTTATTGGAAAAAATCACTTAGAAGGGGAGAGTAGAAGGACAGTGTGAGACGATAGCTTAGCGCCTGAGTGGAGCAGACTCTTAATTATAGTGGGGGCGTGTAGTGGCTGGCCAGGGAATTTTGGGCTATAGTTACTGAAGCTGAGCAAGAGATGATTGCATACAGCAACAGCTTGATTCAGGGCATTTACAATAGAGTCAAAACAGTTAGAGGTAATGGAATGTCACTATACAGACAGTAATGACATCAAAGCAGGTCAGACCTGGAGCAGGACGACACTGGGAGGAAGTTGGTAGGGAAGGAATTACCACTATTGCCTAGAGTTACTCCCCACTATTTTGGGACGTGGAGGGGAGAGTGTAACAAAACTGAGGTGCACGAGGAGAGAGAGGTTAAACCTGGTCGAATTTGGAAAATCGCGCAAGTAACTCCGATTTTCAAGAAAGGTGATCGAAGTGATCCTGGAAACTATCGTCCCATATCAATAACATCTGTTTGTAGTAGAGTTATGGAATATATTATATCCTCGAACATTATGAAATTTCTAGACGATAATAATTTGCTTACAACAAATCAACACGGATTTCGGAGTAAAAGATCATGTGAAACACAGCTGGCCCTATTTACACTCGACGTAATGAAAGTTGTTGATGCAGGTTCACAAGTAGATGCAATTTTTTTTAGATTTTCAGAAAGCCTTTGACTCTGTGCCACACAACCGCCTTTTAGCGAAGCTTCGAGCGTACGGTATATCGGATCAGCTTTGTGAATGGATAAAGGATTTTCTAACTGGTCGGTCGCAGTATGTTGTCGTTGAAGGAGAAAGTTCTTCTAATCTAGACGTTACATCGGGTGTACCTCAAGGAAGTGTAATAGGACCACTTCTTTTCTTAATTTTTATAAACGATCTCGGAGACAAAGTGAAAACGCCTTTTTAGATTGTTTATAGGGAAGTAAGAAATTCGGCCGATGTCTTAGAAATTCAGCGCGATCTGGATGTTATTTCGGCATGGTGCAATGAATGGCAACTTACACTAAATTGTAAAAAGTGCAAGACAATGAGCATAAGTAACAAAAAGAATCCAATTGTTCAGAAATACGAATTAAACAATACAGTTATTGATATGGTCGATTCTATTAAATGTTTGGGAGTAACAGAACAAAGGAACATGAAATGGGACATAGGCCTACATGTTAATTCTTTAGTAGGTAGAGCTAATTCTAGGCTGCGATTCATAGGTCGAATCTTGAAAAATTGTAATGAACAAACAAAGGAGATAGCGTACAAATCTCTTGTGCGCCCACATTTGGATTATTTTTGTGCCATTTGGGATCCGTTTCGTAAAGGGTTGATCGAAAGTATAGAGAAAGCATAGAGAAGAGCCGCTCGATTCGTGACCGCTTGCTACAGTCCTTATGAAAGCGTCACAGAACTGATTAGTAGACTAGGCTTGGAGTCTCTGGTAGATAGACGACGCACGTTTCGTTTAAACTTATTGGTAAACATGTGTACTCCCACTTTCGCTCATGAGTGTAGTGAAATACTTCGTCCACCAACCTATTTGAGCCGGAATGACAGGAAAGATAAGATTAGAGAAATAAGGTGCCGCAATGATTCTTATATGAATTCTTTATTCCCTCGTACCATTAGGAATTGGAATGCACAACAAAGAGATTAGCTTTGGTGCTGAGCACCCTCTGCCACCCACAATTTTGTGAATTGCGGAGTATATATGTAGATGTTGACGAACATTGTCAAACTAGGTAGGCCTACACACAACTTAAACGCTGCAACAGTATCTGCCGTCACTTATCTCAGTGACTACGAAAACTAAAGTCGAAATTTACAAAATAAATATAAATCGATAGTTAAAATCAAGCTGTGAAACGAATGGAAAAAAAAGATTAAATATATCATGTATAATTCATTCAACTTGAAGATAATTTTAAATTTAAATAAAAAAGTAACCTTGCGGCATCTGTAACATGGCGATTAAACCGCTTTTCAGTTGTTACTGTCAAAGTAATACCAGGATACAGCTTTATACGTGTGTAAAATTTGAAATAACTCAGATGTCTGGAAGTGCATGAAAATGGAATTGAAACATTGTATTACATTTATGCAGATACAGGTCAAGCTATTAAATTAAAGCGTGCTTGGCATAGGGCAGATGTTCAATGTTAAAAGAGAAATTAAATATTTCACTGTTGCAAAAAAAAGGGTATATACCAGTACATTGTTACAGGAAAAAGGTGAAAATGGAAAATTTCTTAGATGGAATTACGCAGTTCTCATGAACAAAGTGCAGATAGAAGGCACGACTCAAATTGTGATTAAAATGGTAACTACTGGTTTGGATTTTTATGAAACTTTAGAATAATGTATTGCCTGGTATCAAATTTTGATGAGATTTCAAAAATCTAACGATTTTTGACATTAAATTGTCCATAAATCAGTGCCATCAGACTCTCGACTGGTTTGATGTAATCCTCCATCCCTTCCTATCTTGCACTAACCTTTCCTCTCAACACACCCCTTACAACTCACGTCCTCTGAGTTAAAAGCAGTAAAAAACTGAAAGAAATTACAGGCAACGGCTAGTCAACAAATATAATGAAAGGGACAGTGACATATTGAAAGATGTTCTAAATACAAGAGTAGGAAATCAAACAATCTCTAATGTTGTGTGAATAGTAATGAGAATTTACAAGTTTCAGTGACCATAAAATTACTTTTTTTTTTTGTATTCATTTTTCAGTATTCAAGGAATTCCCGTAGAACAAGATCTATTATTGACTGTATATTGGTTGATTTATAGTTTAAACTATTATTGCACGATACAAGAATTTTCAAGGGATGTGATATTATGATATCATCTGGAATATAGCTTCTTAAAAGATTATGTCAACCATCAAATAAACTAATAAGTTAGATTTAAAATATCTCCTCTTCAGGAAACAAGTAGGCCTATTAGAGGTCTATTATCATAAAGAGCGTGATTATCATTTAGGTAAGTATATTGAAGGAACAACTGTTGATGAATAGTGTCACAATCTACAAGACAAATATTAAATGAGCAGTCGATAAATGCCCTAGAGACAAGAAAAAGATGTGGTAAAAGATAAGGATACAGAATGACGGTATAGGGTGCTAGTAAAAAATAAACGATTGGCTTAGCTTTGATACCTACGAAGCAGAAATGAGAACGATTATGAAAATCAAAAATTACGAAACTTTAATTTGGAAACACTGTCATGGTACCTAGTTCGAGCCCCATTACTTTTACAAGTGTATCAACTACTGGAAATTCCACCTTTCCCATGACTGGGGTAATCAGTATTTGGAGCCAGAACCTGACTTATCTATCCGAATATCGCCTCTATTTCTAGCTTGACATTCTTCTTTCTTCAATACAATCTATCTCTCCTTCTATGGCTTCTAATAAACTGTTAAATATGGGTATACGTGAACCATAGAGATCCAGATATGTTAGCTTTGCAGCCCCGTTAGTTGGTTAAATAAACAGTTTACTCAGGTAAGAAAGCTGTGCATACAAAAACCAACAAGCTAAATGCCGAAGCTGATAAGATTCTTCCCAACGCTAGTCACTAGTGTTAATTACCCTAGGCAGTTTGTAATTAAGTCCACCGATAAGCTAATCGTAAAATGTTGCCAAGTGTTGGAGAGGCGAGAGCGGAAATGAAACAAGATTGTGTTAAAGCGAATTGTTCCTTAGCTGGTCTAATAATGATAGCGAATATATTGGAAAAAGGTACCTATGTAAACTTCCTGACTCTTGGTGATGATCACCTTTGACTCTGAACTGTTGCATTGCAAATAAATCGACATGCTTTGCTTTGTCGACGTGCAAGCCGTGCTGGAAATGTGGGAGCTGCAGTTGAATCCAGTTACGGGCTTCAGCACTACTGCCTTACGATCTAGTTACGTATTACCAACAAAAATACATCCAAAAAGAGTAGGCCTCGATAGCGTAGGAACAAGAGTGCCGAAGGTCGTCGGTTCGATCCCGACCACGGGCATCAGTGTTAAGAGTTGAGTCTGTGAATGTCATGTTCGTCCTGTGGTGTGTCTAATTACCTGGAAGAAATTCATCAGGCTGGCTGTTTGACCTAAGATGTCGAAAGCCATAAAGTTATGTATTAAAACTCACATACCCTTCTTGGATTTGGAAAAGATATTTCATCATATTGACAAGAACGTACATGGCCCTTCGAAAAGAATGAAATGATTTCGAAGCTTTATTTCGCAGTACGCAACCAACTAAGGTTAAGTTTACAATGGAACCGACTTCGTCCGAATTTTCACTCTGCCGAACAACCAACCGAACTCTGCCTTCCGATTCTGCCGAATGAAGTGGCTACAATGGCCTGGGACTTTGGACGTTATGGCGTTCACTCGACTGAAGTTACTGTAGTTCAAACGACACCGCGAGCCTAGCTATACCCGCCGTTTTGAATGTGTGGTCCGGTGTCTGGTTGATGAATCTGGAGAAGCAAATTTCCACTCTTTTATGACCAAATGTTTTCTTGTTATCGATTGCCTTAAAAATGTGTCTTTTTCTTCCACTTCCAGTTTTTACAGACGATCGTAAAAGGTAAATTGTGTCACTCTAAATCATTCATAAAATTTCGTTTCATCATCCATCAGATTCTATAACAAAGGTAGAACCTCCCTTTTTTATGGAACAATAAAAGTATGTTTGAGTTTTGAGATAGCAAAAATAAAGTATGTTCTACAGATAGAGTACATTTATTTTATTATGTTTTAATACATATTTTGCATTACTTCTAAATCTAATCTGATGTCTCAGATAGTTACGACATGTGATTGGGGTACACAAGGTCCCCGGTTAAAATCCAGGGCTCAGCTGCAATTTTTATGTGTCTTAAAATTGACCTTTACCTCTGGAAAAGTTTTGATTTGTTAATGTGGTCGGTATTTAAACTATTATATAAATGATCTGGTTCCTGAAATAAAATAAATATGTCAAGTGTGAAGTGACGCGTTTGACATTTCACAGTGAATGCGTTCAGACAGGCGAAAATCCCTCAAACCAGTATAATGTTCCAAAGACTTAGTTATGGTTTGTTAAGAATGCGTTTTGATACTATTTTTGTACTGAGACCTCAAACAGTGAGGTGATAAAATACTATGTTACTTTCGTAGGTTATAAAGTACACCTATAGAAAATAAAGAACAATATTATATAGTACGGTTAGGGTTGCCAGACAAAGGATTATAATTTCCGGGACATTTCTGGGTTAAAAAGGTTTTTAGTGATACAGGATTATAATTTCCGGGACATTTTTGGGGTTAAAAAGGTATTTTAGTGGTATGTTTAGGGAGTGAACTAATATTCAAATTAATTAAAAAAAAGCTGTATTGTATGTAAGAACTATGCTACATGAAATATATATATTTATATATATAAGATTATTAATTCAACTTTGATTGATAATCACTACGTCATAGTCAAAGAACCTATATATATTATCTCTAGTCGTCGGTAAGGTGGAGCGCTCCTCTACCTCCCGCTGAGAGCTCGGTATGGCCACCGTGGTATCTTAAGTTTGAAGGGGAAAAAAACTGGTATACAGGAATTCCGGGACAGTACCGCTAATTCCTGGATACGGGACCAGACACAAAATTCTGGGACATTCCCGGATTTCCCGGCCATCTGGGAACCCTAACTATGGTACAGTTGTAACCCTGGCTGTGAACTCCAGGAATACAGTTCATTTGTATAATGTTTATTTTCGATTTCATAACTATATATTTTAAATTTTTTATCTGTGTATATAAATCATCGATATAGACTGGTCTGCTGTCAACTTAAATCGAATATTTATGACGAGTATTATGAAAAAAGAATAAGTTTCAGCACATAATTAATGTTATTTATCGGAATATCTAAATAGGTCATAATACAAGTTTATAGGTGAAAATACATT
Source organism: Vandiemenella viatica (assembly GCA_031002005.1). Classification (NCBI taxonomy): domain Eukaryota; kingdom Metazoa; phylum Arthropoda; class Insecta; order Orthoptera; family Morabidae; genus Vandiemenella; species Vandiemenella viatica. The sequence goes on from CM061920.1 coordinate 188,541,982, forward strand.
TCTACGCTTTCATTTCGATGCGGCGATATGACTCAATACGAATGCACAAATGACGTGAGACAAGCGTGTTACAATGAGCATAATTTCTAGTTTCGAATAGTTGCCGGTATAGCGCTCTGTCCTTTTCCCCAACCCAACTTGCCGCTCATAGTGGAGCGCTAGATTACGCAGTTGTGGCGTGAGGCTCAGAATGGCAACACCTCAGCAAAAATCGTTATGTGTTCTTGAGTTCGCGACAGCTAATTCTGTCGTCTTAGAGTAACGTGATTTCCTTAGGAGATTTAACTACGTACGATAAAGGTCCTGTTCCAAGAAATCAGACGACGGTTTCAACAGTTCACAGACACTGGATGTTTGTGTAAGGGAAAAGCCATGGCCGACCGCGAGCTTCAGAAGAAAAGAGGTGTTTCAGCGGAGCCCATGGAAATCTACGTTTAAAGCTAGCCGAGAGCTTCAGGCGAGAGGTTCCTCTATTTGGCGTGTTCTCAAGAGAGGTCTACACATGAAACTGTATAGAGACTGCAGCTGCTTCAGGCAACAAAACGTGGTGACAAGGGGAAACGAATGGAATTCTGGGTCCAATGTTAGACATGGAAGGTGATGAAGCCGTTTCACTTGTAATTTTTAGTGACCTTCCACATCAATGGCCATGTCAGTCGTCACCGTGTTCTGACTTGGGGTATCGAGGATCGATGTGAAACAGCAGAGCACGAACAAGATTTTCATAAAGTTAATGTGCTCCGTACAGTTGGTGACTTCAGAGTTTTTGGACCTTTCTTCTCCCAGAACATCACTGTCACAGGACAAAGCTGTTTCGAAACGTTAAGAACCAAGCCCTTCCAATTGCTGCAAACGCTTCGTTATCCGGCAAGATGGAATAGCGCCCATAGTGCGAGCATTTTGAATGAAACTGTGCCTCTGCATTGGATTTGTCGTAAAAGTGTTCAGGATTGTGTCCCTTCACATGGCCTCCAGGATCCTCAGACCTCACTCCTTGCCACTTCTTCCTGAGGGGATACGTCAAGGATAGTGTTTATGTCCATCCATTACCACTATACTGGATGAGCAGATAATAAGTGTAATCAGTTTAGTGTATCGTGAAATGCAGCAACCCGTTTGGGAAGTATTCTCCTGTCGCTTTGTGGTCCATGCTGCGGGTGATGGTCGTATTGAACCCTTGTAGGAGAAACTTCTACTTCCGTCAAGTAAATGTGACTCGATTACAATTTTATATTACTGTCTGTTACGAAAATGTAGCTTAATGAAATAAATTCATTCTGTTTAACAGATCCTGTAATATGGCAACCCTTGAATCTGAGAAGTTTCGTTCATTTAATAAAGGTAACACAAACTTTCTACTGCATTACAAAAATTTACTATGTCCTGACGCTGGAAATGAAACCCTAGACCTTGAGAAATCTAATATTAACCAAGGAGTGCGACAGGGTTGTGGCTTATTACATGCACTTTTTATAATTACATAATATTTTTATAACATGGAAACAGAAATCTGATCCTGCAATTCAAATGAACGAATGTCAAATCTTGATACACTGCCCTTTGCAGATGACAAGTAATTATACTAGACTCTAAACACGAAATCCAGCGATCTGTGTACCTAAATAAAGAGCACAATCTGAAAATATCCGTCAGTAAAACAAATGTTACGGCATTTAAAAGAAAATATAGTTAGCTCGAAATCTGTGATAAAATATAACTCTTGAACAACTAAAACAGTTCACTTACCTGGGACGTAAATTACATGTAGATGGGACACCCGATTTAGAAAAGAAATTAAATTGATTTCAATAAATATCTGGCTACATAAAAAAAAAAATTAAGAAAGCTCGGAAGAAGACTCCAATAACATTCTGCAAAGTAGCAGCTGGGCCAACATTGCTGTATGTGCGTAGAAGTTGGGTTAAAACCAAACAAGATGAAAGAAGAATCCAGGAATCCACACAGTAGCATCCAGGTACATACAGAAATTGACACAACATCTAGAAAGAATGTAAAATGGTAATTCTCCAAAATGTAATTCTCCAAAATGCGCTCGCTTTTCAGTATCAACCAAGTGGAAATGGAGAACGTACACGACTCCACTGCCGATGGCAAAATACAATTGACCTAATACATGTAATAAAGGATAAATTTTGCTTCTATAGTCTTGAAGATTGTATCATTTCGGACAACTGGTTTGCTTTCTATTTTCAAATAAGTGGCCATAGCAGTATTTACTCAATATGATGCGACATTGAGTATGACAGAATTTTTGTTTGAACAAAAATACGAGGTATCACTTTGAGCCCATTCTGAAAATCTTAGAGCATGAAATAAGCCTTCAAATAATGTTTTTGAATAGGTGAAAAAGTAAAATACACAATCGTCAATGAGCGTTCTCATTTTCTTACACTTGACGATAAACATTCAATCGCAACCAATATTTTACTCAGAGGTATAAGGTATACATTTAATTGATTTGTTTTACCTATTATATTTGTAATCTCACCTCTTTTACAATCTTAATACATGATTAACTTACCGCTAATATCACCAAGAATCCCATGTTGCTTCTGCCTTATTCCTGAAATTTGGAGCCGTCACTTCGGTGGTGTCTTCTATGCAATGAGCAGAATCTCAAGTGAACTGTTATTCCCACGTACCAAACAGACAGCACTGGAAAGCAATTGGATTCATCTTGATCTCAAGTGAACTGTTATTCCCACGTACCAAACAGATAGCATTGAAATCAATTGGATTCATCTTGCGAGCACTGATTGACAGATAACTGTTATCTCTAGAGGTTAATAAGTAATGTGCATCTTGAGAATACGCCATCATAAAATCGGTTTTCGTAAATTGCAGGAGATAAGCGTTGAAGTGTGCACAGCTGGGCAGACAACCGTTAATCCATTAATCGTTAATTAATGAAGTTAAAAAAATTACAATAATTTAACTTTTAAGTTAACCTAAAAATCATTAACGTTCTTTTTTAACTTCAGTTAAATTGAACTTCCGTTAACTTTAGTCCGTTACATTGGTTGCCGTCATCATTTGCGCGCCACGGAACGCTGGTACGTTCGGCGAGTCGAGTAGCGAACGAATTAGTTAACTCGGGTGCGAGTGTGATGTATATATAACTGATATGCTAGGCATGGCGCTGGTGTGAATAGGCCTACGAACGCCCGAGTTGTGGAGTGTTTGTATTTTACATCTGCAACCAGGCGATCACTAATCGTTTCAAATTCGATCGGTGATTGATTTTGATAGTTTTATAACCTAACTTTTTTACTACAAGCAATACAACGCCACTTTTTAGTTTGTGTTGGTTTGGAGTTTATTAGTGAAATAAATTAAATTGACATTCGTTACACGATTACAACATGGAAACTGAAGATCTATAATCTGTTTGTGAAAGCAGCAAAGCTATCAATAGCAACGAGAAGATTAAAAATCATTGAACACATTAATGCGATTATGTTGCATTTAACTCAAGATTGTACGAACAGTTGATTTATGAATTCAAACTGTGTTTTCCTAAACTTCCTACAGTTGAGACGTTTCTAGCCTTAATAATCTTAAATTACACATGAAGAGGATACATACATGCAAATATTTACAGTTTGAAGCAAAAAGTAAAAATAGGATCCACTCGTGGGAAAAGGGAAATCAATTCAAATCCTTCTTCAAATGGTTTAGATTCTTCTGATGAAGATACCAGCAGAAATGTGTGTGTGTGTGTGGTTTTTTTTTTTTTTTTTTTTTTTTTTTTTTTCATCTGTATTATAGTTGCCGACAGCGGCATATCTCTTGCTAGTGTGGACCAATGTATTGTAAACGTTTTCGTTGCCAACATGATTCCACTACATCTTGTAGAATCTGATACGTTTGAGAAGCTGATTAAAATATTAAATCCCAGTAAAACCTCAATTTCCAGAGGGACATTGGGTAGACTTATTGCTGATGGTTAACTATTAAAGGATAACTATAACTTGCGTTAAATTTGCAAAAATGTAACGCTTTAACGATTATCGACGTTAACTTTTTATGTAGCGGATTAAGAATTAACTAAGTTAAATGTTTGTTTAACTGTGCCCAGCTATGGAAGTGCATTGGAATTTGTTTCTGTTGGTGGAATTCCTTCCTGGATAAGTGTTACTAAGTTAGTGCAGACTTATTTATTTGCCGTCTATACTAACTCAAACAGATTTTATTGATAGGGACGAGAACTTGCATGATCGACAGTACAGACTGAATCTGGAAAGCCTTGGATCTGGTGAACAACTAATGTCACCTCGTGCCAGGACAGTTAATTAAACATCTGGTTAGATTTGTTACGTCTCAGTTTAGTTAATTTACCATGTGGTAGTATGGTTTTATTTAAAATGCTCTAAATTAAGAGAACATTATCTTTTGAAGTATTGAGTACCTAGGTGACCGATCATCCTTCGGCATCTTTCGATTTCTGTTCAGTATGCAAGATTTCATCAAAACCTTTAGATGCATTTGAGAGAAATTAATTTTACCTGTAAACAAGATTTGTATATATATATTATTAGATTAGATAGATTAGACACAGTGGCTTAGCTAGGTCAACAAGGGCCCCGGTGAAAAAAAATTTATTTTGGGCCCTCAGACCTGATGGGCGACCCTCTTTTTGATTTTTGTTGCTGGTAGGGGCCCCTGAGCTGAGGCTGGAAGGGGCTTCCTTTGTCTCAGGGGCCCCCTTAGACGACGGTAGAGCTAAAAAAAACAGGTCGCCTGTTTGCAGTGAAGGCCCGTGGGCCCTCTGAATTGCTATTGGGGGCCCCCTGAGGTATGCTTGTGGTCCCCCTGAGCGTAGGGGCCCCGGTGCACTGCACCGCCCAGCCCCATAGCAGCTACGCCCCTGATTAGACATAGGCCTATAGACAGTATATATTTTAAAAACCTAACTTAGTCCACAACCCAAAGGTTGGTAGGCCACTTCTTTTTCTCTGGGAAATATAGTTAAACGTGTAATCCGAACAACGGAACGTCCTAGCGTAGCTCATATGAGCACATACAACTATTTAAAATTCATGTCGCCACCGGGATCTGAACTCAAGACCGGAGACTGAATTTTTTGAGAGCTAGGGCCTTAACCACTCTTTTATTCCTTCCACTAATCACATTTGAGCTGCCAGACCCCTCCATATTTATTATATATTCAATATATTTCATACCTACATGCATAAGAAATGCAGTTGGTTAAATAAAATTCATTAATGCATATTGTTCTACATAGTTCATTATTTTAAATAATCAGCTATATTATGGCCTTTATTCATTTTCACTCTATGGTTAACATCCAAATACATAAAGCTGCTTCAGGCTTACTGGTACATGCAAATCCTACTAGAGGGCGTTGTAAAACATTAAAAAAAAAAATCTGTAAATTCGCTTTTTTTTTCATGGATTTGCTTACTGGCGACTCAGCTTTACGAGAAGGCGTTAGAGCCATTTCTGAGATACCATATTCAATAATTGCCCTCTTTTTTTGTTGTTGAAAAATTGCGGGTTTTTTTTCTTCAGCGGAGACAGCTATTTAGGTAAAACGTTACCTACATATATGAAATTTCATCCAGATCGTCATAGCCGTTTCCGAGATAACTAATATATACAAGAATTGGTGCATAGTTCCTTGCTATAACCAAAAAGAAACTAACATCAGTAGGCTTACTGGTACCTGAAACTTCTACGAGATGACGTAGAGCCGTTCCTGATATACCGAATACAAGAATTGCTCTTTTTTCGTAAAATCACGTTTTTGTAAGGAAGACACCTACTAGGTAAACTTGAAAATCAGAAGTTATCTAAATATGAAATTTCATCCAAATCATTAGAGTTGTTTCCGTGATAGACAGGCTATGTCTGTCTGCACAAATCTGACTTTACGTCTTCTAGCTCTCTTCAAGCTCATCATAAATCCTTCAAATTGTGCAAAGTTAATCCAATGTTTGAAACACAGGTAGTATTTCAGTCAAATGAGGTCAAGCTGGCGTGACCTTTGACCCTAAACACTGGAACTATTGTAGACCAGTCACACCCAAAATATGGTCAGGGGCTTATACCTAGAGTGATTTTAACTGAACGATAGCTTATGCAACGTTCACGGCAATATAGTGCGGCGTTAGACAACATTGGAGCGGAGTTCTACACTTCATCTTTTTTTTCCCGACGCCTTTGGTTTCCTCGATAATGTGTATCTAGGATGCTTATTTCTATATCTTTGTGTACACAGTAAGCCGTACGTTTGGCCGCTTTGGAGGTCTTTTTGAGTGGCTTAAGGATGGAGGTTTTTTTTTTAATCAGTTGTTTATAATTATGATGCATCTTGTATAATAGACAGGTATGTTTTGCATTTGTGCCACCTCTGTTGGATAAGAGTTCCAATTTTTTTCTAGTTTTTGTTCCTCCTGGAGTATGGCATTTAGTTTTTGGTGGAATGTATGAGTTAGTCTTCTTACTATTTCTGCTACAGTTTCGAGTCCCGTTGCTTCATGTAGTTCTTTTATTCTTGTTCTTCTGTCTGCTTTCAAAATTAACCGAAGGCATTTGTTCTAGAGCACCTGAAGCGATGAAGGATTGTTTTGCTTGTTATTTCTCATATATGACAACCATAGGTAATTGTTAGTGGTATAATTGATTTGTATAGCAGTAGTTTTGTCTTGAGGTTCACACGACCAGAGTCGTGTTGTAAAACATGGCAACGAACTCGCGTTGATGTCTTGGCTACCAAATTCGCCTGATCAAAAACCGACAGAACACATCTGGGACATAACTGGGCGCCAGCTCCGCGCCTACAAACCACCGACCCGTAATTTAAGGAAACTGCGTAATCTGTGTGTAGACATCAGGTGTCAGATACCTCCAAAAAATAATCGAATCCATGCCACTCTGAATCGCTGTTGCGTTGTGTTCCAAGGTGAACTAACACGCTCTTAAGTAGATGATCATAATGTTTTGCATCGTCAGAATATTTCAATATCCCAAATCATAAAAGTCAATTAAAATCTTGGTGCATTGCAAGTACTTGCACTGTTATTAGTTAGTCATATTTCAGTTAGCTTTGACATGTTTCATTATTCTCCTTGGCATGTTTCAGATGTCGCCTTTTTCTTCTTTGTCATCAAACACCGACTCCGCGTAATCTTCCATATCTTTCAAACAACAATAATAACTAGTTGACTCGACAGACGTTGTCCTATCCAAATTTCAATAAATTTGTTTGTGATTATTTTGTGAATCTGCGAAAAGCTGTTTAAAAAGTGTAAACAAACTAAAAATTAAAAAAAAAAAATATTTCAGAGAGAGCATCGTGTTTATTAACGATTGTGTCCAAGGATATTCAGTTTGAGGAGGAGTGCATTCAGTAGTACACTAATAGGAAATTTTACATTCCAGATTTCTATCGGAAGTAAAGCACTTAAATGCTGGAAATGTGTGATGTACCTGGAATGTGATCGTCTTGGAACCATTTATGTCACAATTAAATTAAGTCATAACTTTATGTTAACCAAATGACTTATTTTCATACTTTGAATTGGAATTCTCAGTGAATCTCAAAATGTGATATTTACATTTCTATCATCGCACCACCAGATCGGTTTTGATTGTTTTGAAGATCCAAATAGTTTTTATGTTCATGGTCATATATTCATTCCAAACTATCAATTTGCAATGCTGCAGAACTTTAGCCATCGCAATAGTTCTTCGAAAGGTTCCATGTTGGACTTTCATTAATTTTCTTATTCAACGGAAACTTGAATGCTGAATGAACTGTTAGACTGCCTTCCAACAACGTAGCTGCAGTTCCTGATGATGCAAGTGCAAGTGCAATTTCATTCTGCGAGCGAATCGTTGCAAAAATCAATGAGATCAAAAACGATTTTCCAAATCCACTAGGAGCGTCTAAGAAGAAAATACCTGTAGGTTGATCGTTCACAACTTTAATGGGCATATTTTTGTTGACGATTCAACAGTGGACCATTCATTCGAACTGGTTCTCTCAGTGCATCACAATCATATTAACCTTCGCGTTTCAACTCTTGATTAAATTGGATCGTGGATCGGACGATTGGGCGCTCTATGCATAATTGAGGTAATACCTTGTTTGATATCATCAAGCACATGTTCTCATTTAATATCATTGGAACAGAAATAAAATAACTACATCTATTGGACAGATCGCGAAACAACACAAAAATAAAAATGTAGGTAATTCTATTTTTATTTAGGCTGGAATGCGTATTTTAAGATTTTTCTTTTGAGATTTTTTTTTCAACAGGAAACATTTAATTGAGTTATTACATCTTGGGGGCATAATGAAAAAAAAACAAAAAAGAATTACGCATATCCATCGTATGAATCATAAGTTATGGTCTTGAATTCTAATAAAAGTCCAATAGAAAAAAAGCACTTTTAGTTCTTCCCGAATTTTTAAATTTTCCAGGCAGCATTTAAAATTATCCTATCCTAAAAACATTATTAGGACTATTACAAACATTTAAAAAAATTAGAAAAATTAGTACACAGAAAAAAAGCACTTTTAATGTTTAATATATTTTCCCGGCAATGTTACAAATTTTTCTTTCACTAAAAACCTTTTTCGCACTATTACGAACATTCAGAAAACATTATTCAAAACGCTCCATAAAAAACTACTTTGGTTCTCCCGAGTTTTCCAATTTTCTGGACAATTTTTCCAATTTTTCTTTCTCTAAAAACCTTATCCGGCATATTGCAAACATTTTTTTTAAAAAAATAGCCAAATTGGTCTATAGAAAATGTAATTTCAGTTATTACCGAATTTCGCTATTTTCTGGGCAACTCTTCCACTTTTCTTTCTTTAAAATCCTTTAATTTAATTTAATTTCAATGGAGTACAGGTTCCGGTGACAATTTCCATGCATCTCCATCTTCCCCCTATCCTGCACCTACATTTGCCTTCTACAAATTTTATCTTTAAATTCTTTCAACGTTTTCGGTAAATAATTTATTTCTCTCGGTAACTCATTCCAGTCCCTGATACCCTTACATAAAAAAGAGAATCTTGCCACACACTTGTGCTTGAAATCGAGTGCCAGCTTGTGGTCATGGTCATCTTTTCCCTTCCATACACTACTTTTCATAACTACTCTAAAATCTTTCCATGCCTCATCGTCAGTATACGCTCTGTACACTCCCATTACACTCCTCATCCTCCTCCTGTATTGCAAAGAATCCCATTTCAGCTCCATTATCATATCCGTCACTGATTGCATTCTGCGATCATTGCCAGAAACAAATCTAGCAGACCTTTTTTGCACCCTCTCCAACTCCTGTATTTGATACGTAAAATGAGGGTCCCATACTACACTACCATATTCGAGCAATGGTCTTACCAAAGTTTTGTAACCCAATTCCTTTAATTCTCTCGTACATCCCCTCATCACTCTCTCCAACAAGTGCAGAACCTTGAAACCCTTTCCTACCACCTGTCCAATGTGTCATGCCCAGTTAAGCTTGTTATCAAATGTAATGCCAAGATATTTACATTTCAAGTCCTTAGCAAACAATTCTTTCCCCAACTTATATTCATAATTAATCTTTTGTTTTTTATTTGTGTATCTAATTAGCTGACTCTTCTGTGCATTTATCTTCATCCCATGTTTACCAACCCAAATAGATATTCTGTCCAGATCACCCTGCAACTGTTTACAATCCTCTATCGTTTTGATTCTTTTACATAGCATTATATCATCTGCAACAATCAAATTTCAGAATCAACACAATTATTCATTACAATAATGAATAACAATAGCCCCAATACGCTACCCTGCGGCACTCCCATTTTTACTTCCACTTCTTTTAATACTACATTTCCTATCCTAACTTTCTGTTTTCTACCTTTTAAAAATTCTTCTACTCAGCAAATCACCTTTTCATCCACTTCAATAGTTTTTTCCTTATTTACTACCATTTTATGGCTCACTCTGTAAATTCCTTTGACAGATCTAGTGCTACACTATCAATTTGGCCTCCCTTGTCCATTTCATTTGAAATATCTTGAATATATCCCACCAACTCAGATTCGCATGAATATCCTTGCCTGGTTCAAAACCACTTACGTTCCTTACATATATTTCTGATGTGGTTGCATATCAATATTTCCATTAATTTACGCACCACTGATGTCAAACTTATTGGCAGGTAATTCTCAACTCTCTTTCTCACCCCTCCTTTATGTACCGGTACTACTATTGCACTTTTCCAGTCCTGTGGTAAACAGCAAGTATCCAGACTCAATTTAAATAATATTTCAAGAAAAGCTACAATGTCACATCCTGCTATCTTCAAGATATCTATAGTAATATTATCTGTACCAGCCTCCTTATGTTTTTTTAGCTTTCTTATTTCCTTCATGATTTCCTCAGGATAAATTTCAAATTTTTTACTATCTTCATTTCTAATTGTGTTGTTAAGCTCATTTACCGAATTAGACCCTCCCATTTCTGATTCATTGTCCTTAATGCATTCAATAAACCAGTTACTTAAAATCTCTACCTTTTTCAAATCCTCAGTAACTTCTTCTCCATCCTTATCTATAAGTGTCTCTATAACCTCCCTTTCCCTCAGTTTCCTGCTATAGCCATAGAAATTTCTAGATGCATCAGTCAATGGTCCTCCTGCACTGACAATAATCTTCATAAACCCCGTCTTTATCCACTTTCTTTGCTGTTATTTAATCCTTGTTTAGTTGTTTTAAACATTCCTTACTACCCTGCTGTCTCTTAACTCTGTTATCTTCTTTCTTACCGACCTCTTTAACCTCCTCACTTCCCTATTATAGTACATAGGTTCTCTACTTTTCTTTATGTCCTGCCTTGGAATAAATTTTTCTTCCCCCATTGTTATTATCTCCTTGAACTCTCCGCACATTTACTCTACTGTACTTGTGTCTTCCTTCCATTTGCTGAATTGTTCTCTGAAATATCTCTTCAAATTTGAAACCTGTGCCTTTTTATAATTGTACCTATTTCCCCCTTCAATTTTGGCTGCTGGTTTATTTAATCTTCTAATATCCATCAGAACTGCGTCATGATCACTTATTCGTTCAGTTACACCCCACAAGGTTTTCATCGGGCTTGATTTATTTATTTATTTATCAATCTTGTTCCATGGATCCCTGCTGAGGAAGTACCTCTGGGATGTGAAACATGTCATTGTTGATACATATACACATAATATGAGTCATATCATAGTAAATATATATACATACATATTTTACAAATACAAGAAATAATAATAAACATACATTTTTGCAACTGAGTTTTGCAAATGTCATAATGAGTACAATTAATTATTTTCTTCAAATTCTTGAATGGAGTAGAAGGAGTTGCCAATAAGATAATCTCTAAGTTTTTGTTTGAATACATCTTTAATATCTGAAAGCTGTTTTATACGATTAGGTAGTTTATTAAACAGATGTATCCCAGAATAATTAACTCCTCTTTGTACTAATGACAGAGATGTTTGTGTTTTATGCAAGTTATTTCTGTTTCTTGTATTGAAACTGTGTACCTGTGAATTAGGTGTAAACAGGTTAAAATTTTCTATGACAAAGCTCATGAGAGAATATATATACTGAGAACACATTGTAAGAATATTGAGTTTCTTAAAGAGTTGTCTGCAAGAAGTTCTTGGTTTTACCCTACACAGAAACCTAATAGCTCTTTTCTGTGCTATGAAAACTTTTTTACTTTGTGAAGAGTTTCCCCAAAAAATTATGCCATATGACATTACTGAATGAAAATATGAGGAGTACACTTGTTTCATTAATTCTAGATCTGCTGTTAGAGAAAGTGTTCGTATTGCGAAGGTGGCACTACTTAACTTTGTCAGTAGTGTAGTGATATGATCATGCCAACAGAGTTTCTGATCTATTTTAATACCAAGAAATTTTATACTCTCTGTTTCTAAGATTGTGTTGTTTTTATAGTTTATACATATATCTGGCTGTGCATAGTTTTTTGTTTTAAACCTAATATAATGTGTTTTTTCCAAATTTAATTTTAATGAATTTGCCTTAAACCAATTTGCTACTACTCTAAGTACTTCATTTACATTAAATTCTATAGTACTGTTTGGTGTTTTACGCACAGTCAGGTTAGTGTCATCTGCAAATAAAACACTCTTAACTTTATCGGATAAATTTCCTGGAAGGTCATTAATGTATAACAGAAAGAGGAGGGGACCTAAGACAGAGCCTTGTGGAATTCCATGTTTTATTTTCTCCCAGTCTGATGAAGCATCTTTACTTATTTTAGAATCAAAAATTGAAACTTTTTGCATTCGGCTTTCAATGTATGATTTAAACCATTTACCTGCGGTCCCAAAAATACCATAGTATTCCATTTTTATCAAAAGTAATTCATGATTTACACAATCAAATGCTTTTGCAAGATCACAAAATATTCCTACAGGATTCATTTTATTATTCAGTTCCTCAAATGTGTTATTTAAAAATGAATATATAGCCATTTCTATGGATGATCCTTTTTTGAACCCAAATTGTGAATCAGTGAGGATATTATAGTGTGTAACATGTTTTATTACTCTACTATACATGACTTTTTCAAAAACCTTTGAGAATGTTGAAAGTAATGAAATGGGACGATAGTTGTCTACACATGTTACTTCTCCTTTTTTAAATAATGGTTTTACAACAGCATATTTTAGTCTATCGGGAAAAACACCTTGTATTAAGGATTCATTACAAATGTGAGCAAGTACATGACTGATACAGTCTGAACATCTTTTCAGTAATTTACTTGAAATATTGTCATAGCTGGAAGAATTTTTAGGTTTTAATTGTTTAATGAGTTTATTTATTTCTGAGACTGTTACTGGTGGCAATTTCATCTCCACAAAGCTATTTGGGAAAGCAGTCTCAAGAAGCCTTAGAGCACTATGTGGGGATTGCTTTTCTATGCCTAATTTATCTACTACTGACGTAAAGTGTTTGTTAAATATTTCACAAACTTCCCCTACTTCGCTATACACATATCCATTTTGTTCTATTTTTATGTCTTTAGAGTGATTTACAGTTTTTCCTGTTTAAGTCTTTATTATATTCCATATCGTTCTCATTTTATTGTCTGAATTTTCTATTTTCGCCGATATGTACCTGTTCTTGGCCTTCCTTATTACATTTCTTAGTATTTTAGAATAAAGTTTATAGTGAACTTTCAGCGCATAGTTATCTGATTCTCTCATTTTTAAATAAAGGTCCCTCTTTGTTTTACTAGAGATTCTAATACCCTTTGTTATCCATCCCATGCCCAGTTCATTGTTTGGAGTGTTAAGAATTTTCCTTTTTTTGAAACTACCTTCAAAAAGTGTTAGAAATATATTCAGAAAGGAATCAAATTTCGCATTAACACCCTGCGCATTATATACTTCTAACCAGTTTTCATTGTTTAAGGTATCTATGAAGTGTTTTATATTATTTTCACTAATATTTCTTCTATAAACCCAGCTTTTCTTTATCTGTTTAACAGTGTTCCTAGACTCGATACATAATAGCTGGGCATCATGATCTGAGATACCATTTATTACTGGAAGTATGCTGTAATTACTGCACTGAGAAATATCCATAAAAAAATTATCAATTGCAGTCCTGCTATTATTTTGTATTCTTGTAGGAAAATTTACAAGTGCTGTTAAGTTAAAAGACAACATCAAGGCTTCCATATCTAATCTATCATTGCTGTGATTCAGAAAGTCAACATTGAAATCTCCACATAATACTATTTGTTTGCTATTTGTAAAACTTAGTAGCAAAGACTCTAAACGAGATAAAAACAGTCTGAAATTACCTGAGGGGGCCCAGTAAATTGCTATCACTATCAGCTCTTCCTTATCATATTCTAGTTTAGTAACACAACATTCAAAGTGTTGTTCTATACAATACTTACTTACAACTACACTACTGCATTCAATATTATTTTTAACGAAAATGGCAACTCCCCCTTTCTCCATTTTACATCTGCAGAAATGAGAGCTTAATTTATAATTTGGGATGGACAGCTGAGATATTCCTGTATCAGACAAATGATGCTCAGATATACACAAAACGTCTACATTAAAATTTCTGGAATTTTGAATCTCTTCTAGGCTTAAGGTAATGTCATCAGTTTTACTAAATATTCCTCTTATATTTTGGTGGAAAATACTGGTCTGAACACTTTGACGCAATGACTTTGAATTGTTTATTTTATTATTACATACTGGTATATCAGTTGGAATATTTAATTTCAACAAATTATGATCATCAGAGACATTAATTTCCTTTAGACATCTTAATAAATCTATTTTATTTACCCTAAAAAAGGCCGCGACTTAACACCATTTATCACAGGAATACCTCTTTCAATATATCCAAAATATTTTGTCCCCTAGTGTTTTGCTCAACCACTTCTGTAAATCCTCCTTCCCTTATTAATATATTTCCAAATCTTTGTCCCCTTGTGTTATTTATCTTATTTCCTTCCCAGTTTACACCTGGTAAATTTAAATCCCCACCAATGATGACCATTCTATTTTCACCATTGAAATCTGAGTATGAATTTAATTTCTCCCCAAGAGCCTCATCTTCTTCTGTCATTCTTCAACTGTGATAAACAGCCAACACTCTGATTTTTTCTTTTCAATTACCCCAGAAGTCAACCCCAAGTAACTCATGGTCTTGATCTATGAATGCCAGTGAACTGTGGTAGTTTTTGCTAACTAGTATGAAAACTCCTCTATCTCTGCGGTACACTCTGCAACCATCAGGAAAAACCTCACTGTCTATTACTTCTTCTTTTAACCAACTCTGTACCCCAATTATTACTTATGGTTCGTGTATCTCTATTAAGTTTGGAAATTAGATTACTTTGTTCATTATACTTCTACAGTTTGCCATTAACATCCTTGCTACTGGCTTTACATTTTCAGAAATTATCTCCTCTTCCCTAGTTTTACCCCAGTCAGTTATTGTTTCAGCCACTTCATCTATTTCTTTAACATCTGTGACTCTTCCCATCGTTAATTTGCAAATCAGTATCACTTTGATAATCTATTATTGTCCCTTCACCAGCAGCCCCTAACCTAAAAAAGGAACAGTCCTTACCCCATCACTGGAAATCTGCTCCCTCACTGCTTTAGCTAACAACTTAGAAAGTACTCTCTTCCCCCTTCTATTTAGGTGTAGGCCATGCCTAGTGAAACCCCATCTACCAATGGTGTTCACATGCACAACCCCCAACACAGAACTAATGGTTTTCCCAAGTAGCTCTTCCGTTTCCACATTAACCCACCTCACAGCATAGATCAATTGTGGCCGGTCATGGCGACTTAGAACCTGCATGAGCTCCACCCTGGTATGCTGTGCATCCTTCACCACCTTCCTCAGGTCACTCTCTATACCATAACTCGCGTTTCGATCAATACTATTTCCCGCACCTCCTATTATCACTACTCTATCGTACTTAGTGAAACTCCTACAAAGTGGCTACTACCTAGCAGCAGAACCCTTTTTTTTTATTCTTGACCTGCACGCCCTTATTCCTAAAGGTCTGCTGCATCTTACCTACTCCATCTACATGAGGCTCTTCTCCTCCTGACTCTGGAAACAGGTCAAACCTATTTTTTCCCACAATTACTGAAGTGTCATGAGGCTCTTTTCCTCCTGACTCTAGCAACACGTCAAACCTATTTTTTCCCACAATTACTGAAGTATCTGGCTTGTTCATCCTGCTAACCATGTTTCTCCTGCGACCTGTTACCAGCTCCCACTCATCCTTCTCAACTTCCTCCAACCCACTATCTCTACTTTCTGGCTCTACAGCTTGAGCCTCGACAAGCTCAGACCCCACAGGCTGTGCCTGTGCAGTCTGAGCCTCCACAGGCAGGACTTCCACAGGTTGAGACTCCACAGGCTGAACCCCCACAGGCTGAACCTCCACAGGCGAGGCCACCACAGGCCACGCCTGCAGAGGCTGAGCCTCCACAGGACGAGCCTCAAGAACCCTTATCCTTTCATGCAACTCCCTAATCGTTTCGCCCATCTCCCACATCCTATCATCCCTAAGACAAACTGAGAAAACCCATGAGAGAGCCTCATTTATTTCCCCCGTTTCCTCTTCCCCACATGCCCAATGAAACAACTTCTTACACCAACTACAACCCATCCCCTTTGCAACGTACCTACGACAGGCGTCACAGTTTTCAGACATGATTTTCCCAAATACTTCAACGATCTTCTAAACAAACCTTAAATTTATTTGATAGTCTTATAAAGTGTATACTATATTTTTTAACGTTTTTAACTACTAAATATGATAGGCGATATACTAGACTAACTGAATTATTATATATATTTAATTTGATTGAAGTTTTATGAATGATGACTAGGTAACTAAACTACTTAAGAACCAATGAATAAAACTTAAGCTAATGAATTTCGTAACAAGCTTAAGATGGAATGTCGATACTATTTAGTGCTAATGTGGATAACAACTAATTTAAGAAAGTTTTTAAAAAAAAAAGGTAAGCTAGGAAATTTTTAAAAATACATATATTAGATGCCAATTAAAAACAATTAAATTTCATGCAGAACAGGTTAATTATTAGAAATTACATTTTTGTTTTTGTAAACGTGATTTCCATATCAATAGTCGAACTTAAATTAACGATATTGTATTAACCTAATGTGAGTAACTAAATGCTATATTTGAATACTTATGTTTGTTATTTCCAGTTTATTATTTCTATTCCGGAACTAATTAATTAAGAAACTGTGTTATTTTAAGCCTAATAAATCCTTAATATAGGACAATACAGAAAGCTTTAACAATCGAAATTCAAACTAATTTGAATTATTTAACAGTACAAAATAACTTAAACTACTATTTTTACCTATGCTATAGTATTATAATTAATCTAACTATCAAACTTATTCTAAATTTAATTCAGTATAAAGTACAATAACTAGCAATAACGTTAACAACAATGACACGAAATTTAAAAACTGCTATTTATGGTGTAATCTTAAATAATTCTTCTCGCTAGCAATAATCCTAAGAATTTAGATGATAATTAAAGATTTTAAAATAATTTAGTCTACAAAACTTTGCTGATGAATACAAAATCGCAGTTTGATGAGCAGCCCTCCACACACACAGCCAATCGATCGCACAACCAGAGAAGTTATATCCTTTAATCCTTTAACCCTTATTCAGACTATTAAGAACATATAAAAAAATAGCCAAATTGGTCCATAGAAAAAAGTACTTTCAGTTTTTCCCGAATTTTCCAGGCAACTTTTCCAATTTTTCTTTCTTTAAAAACCTTTTTCGTACTATTAGCAACATTGCAAAAAAAAAAAAAAAAAAAGGTAAATCGATACGCAGAAAAAATTACATTCAGTTTTCTCCGAATTTTCCGGGAAACCTTTCCAATTTTTCTTTAAATAAAAACATTATTTGGATTATTACGAACATTTTAAAAAATTAGCCAATTCTGTCCATAAAAAAAAGTTCTTGCAGTTTTCCCGGATTTTCAAACTTTCCGGGCAACTTTCAGAATTTTTTATTCTCTAAAACCCTTGTTGAATACTACAAACACTTCAGAAAAAGAATTAGCCAAATTGGTCTAGCCGTTCTCAAGTAAAGCGCTTACCAAAGATAATTGGAGAAAAATTTACTTTCAGTTTTTCTTGAATTTTTCCGGACTACTTTTAGAATTGTTTTCTCTGGAAACGTTATTTGGACTATTAGGAACATTTTTTAAAATAATAGCCAAATCCGTCAGTAGAAAAAATTACTTTGAATTTTCCAGGCAAATTTACCAATGTTTTTTTCTCTAGGAACCTTATTCGGTCTTCTATAAACATTAAAAAAATATATATATCTTCAAATCGGTCCGGCCGTTCTCAGGTGATACGCTTATCGACGAACAGTGCAGAAAAATGTACTTTCAGTTTTTAAAAAAATTAAAATTAGCCAAATCCGTTCATAGATAATAGTACTTGCAGTTTTCTCGAATTTTCAATTTTTTCAGCAAACTTTTCCAATTTTTCTTTCTCTAGAAACCTTGTTCGGACTGTTTCGAACATTTAATGAAATTAACCAAATCAGTCTATAGAAGAAAGTAAGTTTTTCTGAGTTTTTTAATTTTACCAATTTCTCTATTTCTGAAACATTATTGGTACTACTACATACATTTAAAAAAATAATTAGTCAAATCGGTCCGGCCGTTCTGAAGTGTTACGTTTACCAACGAACAGTGGAGAAAAATGTACTTTAAGTTTATCTCGAATTTTCCATTGGGTAGTGCAGTATCAAAAAGAGGTAAAAGTAAACATTTTTTATCTGTTGCTGATAAATTGGCTGCTAAGAGCTCAGGGATAAACAATATGGATCCTGTCAATACATTCTTCCATGGATTTCCAGCTGGTTGATTAAACTGTGCTCCACAGAATTAAGTAATGTACTATGTTGTCTGTTTAATATATTTTTATTTGAGGGTACCTTTCCAGAAAGGCGCGCTGTAGATAAACCACTCTATAAAAAGGCGGGAAAGTCAGCTGTATCGATTTACCGTTTATTTCATAACTAACAGTCTTCTCCAAAGTTTTTAAGCAAGCAATATGCAATAGTTTTTACCAACATCTTAAAAGTAATAAAATTCTAACTAAATCACAATTTGGTTTTCAAAAGAACTATTCAACAGAACTAGCTATATTTGCATTCACTTTTCCTTTTTTAGGGTAAATAAAATAGATGCCTTAAGATTTCTAAAAGAAATTGACGTCTCTGATGATCAAAACTTATTGAAATTAGAAATTCCAACTGACATACCAGTATTTACTTATAAAGTAAACAATTCAAAGTCATTGAATCAAAGTGTTTAGACCACTATTCTCCAACAAAATGCAAGAGGAATAATTAGTAAAATTGATTACATTACCTTATGCCTAGAAGAGATTCAAAATTCCAGAAATAGTAGCAGGATTGCAATTGATCATTATTTTTATGGATATTTCTCAGTACAGTAATTACAACACACTCCCAGTAATAAATGGTATCTCAGATCATGATGCCCAGCTGTTACGTATCAAGTCCAGTTAAACAGATAATGAAAATCTGGTATATAGAAGAAATATTAACGAAAACAATATAAAACATTTCATAGATTCCTTAAATAATGAACAATGGTCAGAAGTGTACAATGCACAGGGTGTTAATGAAAAATTGGATTCCTTTCTTAATATATTTCTAACACTTTTCGAAGGCAGTTGCAAAAAAAGGAAAGTTGTCAACACTCCAAACAGTGAATTGGGTAAGAGATGGAAAACAAAGGGTATTAGTGTATCTAGTAAAACAAAAAGGGACCTTTACTTAAAAGTAAGAGAATCATATAACTATACACTGAAAGCTCATTACAAACTTTATTCTAAAATACTAAGAAATGTAATAAGGAAGACCAAGAATAGGTATATATAAGAGAAAATAGAGAATTCAGGCAATAAGATGAAAACTATATGAAATATAATGAAAACTGAAAAAGGAAAATCTGTAAATAAATGTAAGACATAAAACAGAACAAAATGGAGGTATGTATAGTGAAGTAGGGGAAGTTAGTGAAATATTTAACAAACATTTTACTTCAGTTGTAGAGAAATTAGGCATAGAAAATCAATCCCCACATAGTGCCCTAAGGTTTCTTTAGACTGCTTTACCAAATAATTTTGTGGAGATGCAATTGCCACCAGTAACAGTCTCAGAAATAAATAAACTCATGAAACAATTAAAACCTAAAAATTATTTCAGCTATGACAATGTTTCAAGCAAATTACTGAAAAGTTGTTCAGATTGTATCAATCATGTACTTGCCCACATTTGTAATGAATCGTTATTGCAAGGTGTGTTTCCAAATAGACTAAAATATGCAGTCGTAAAACTGTTGTTTAAAAACGAGAATAAACGTGTGTAGATAACTATCGTCCCATTTAATTATTTTCCGAATTCTCAAAGATTTTTGGAAAAGCCATGTATTGTAGACTAATAAAACATGTTACACAATATAATATCCTCACTAATTTACAATTTGGGTTCCAAAAAGGATCATCCATAGAAATAGCTATATATTCATTTTTAAATAACACATTTGAGGAACTCTGTAATAAAATGAGCCCTGTAAGTATATTTTGTGATCTTGCAAAAGCATTTGACTATGTAAATCATGAATTACTTTTGAAAAAAATGGAATCGCAGGTAAATGGTTGAAATCATTTATAGAAAGTCGAATGCAAAAAGTTTACATTTTTTATACTAAATCAAGTAAAGATGCCTCATCAGTCTGGAATAAAAAAAATGGAATTCCACAAGGTTCTGTCCTGGGACCCCTCCTCTTTTTGTTATACATCAATGACCTTCCTGGAAACTTACCTGACAAAGCTAAGAGTGTTTTATTTGCAGATGACACGAACCTGACTGTGAGAAAAACACCAAACAGTAATCTAGAATTTAATGTAAATGAAGTACTTAGTGAAGTAGCAAATTGGTTTAAGGCAAATTCATTCGAATTAAATTAAAAAGAAACACACAATATATATTAGGTTTAAAACAAAAATTATGCACAGCCACATTTACAAGTAAGCTATAAAAATAACATAATCTTAGAAACAAAGAGTATAAAATTCCTTGGTTTTAAAATAGATGAGAAACTCCGTTGGCTCGAACATATCACTTCAGTACTGAAGAAGTTAAGTAGTGCAACCTTTGCAATACAAACACTTTCTTTAACAGCAGATCTAGAATTAACGAAACATGTGTACACCACACATTTCCATTCAGTAAAAAAGTAAAAATGTTTTCATAGCACAGAAAAGAGCTATTAGGATGCTGTATAGGGTAAAACCAAGAACTTCTTTCAGACAACTTTTTTTTTTTTTTAACTCTATATTCTTACAATGACTTCTCAGTATATATACTCTCTCATGTTCTTTGTCATGGAACATTTTAACCTGTTTATATGTAATTCACAGATACACAAGAAACAGAAATAACTTGCACAAAATACAAACATGTCATTAGAACAAAGAGGAGTTAATTATCCTGGGATACATTTGTTTAATAAACTTCCGAAGAGTATGAAACAGTTTGCAGGTACTAAAGAAATATTTAAAGACAAATTGAGAAATTATCTTATTGGACACTCCTTCTACTCCATTCAATAATTTGAACAAAATAATTAATTGTATTCAATATGACCTTTTGCAAAACTCGGTTGTAAAAATTAATGTTTATTTTTATCCTCCTTATTTGTCTTTGTAACATATGATTGTTTTCATTACGATTATGACTCATATGGTATGTATGTGTATTAACGATGACATGTTTCACATCCCAGAAGTCCTTCCTCAGCAAAGATCCATGAATCAAGATTGATAAATCAAAAAAATTAAATAAATAAAAAATAACTGAGAATATTTTAAAAGGAATAAATCATAAATTAATTCGTGTGGGAATATTTTGTGACTTATCTAAGGCATTTTTGTGTAGATAATGATATTCTGGTACATAAATGAAAGTATTATGGTATAATGAAAACAAAAAGTGACACTGAATAATTTTAAGGCTGCCTTATGTGGTACACTGTTTACTGAGTAGGAATTTATCTGATGTGTAGTACCTCAGGATTCTATATCGTAGCCACTATTGTTTTTAATATAATTAAATGATCTACCTTGTATTGCATCTAATAACTCAAAATTTGTCCAATTTGTAAATGACACAAACATAGAAATGAAAAATACTCCAGATATATCCACAAAACATATTTCAACTATGTCTTTGACTGCATTAATAAATGGTTTATAGCTAATGGCTTGTCTTTAAGCTTTGATAAATCTCAGTATGTGCAATTCAGTACATCACACAGATTAACAACAGATATAGACATAAAATTTTCAGGCCAGTCAATTCAAGAGGTAGATTGTGTAAAATTTCTAGATTTGCATATTTATCATAATTTAAATTGGATGGTGCATGTTTCTGTCTTACTGCAGCGATTTGGTGCATTTGCAATTCGTACAACTTAACTATAGGTGATCTCTGTATGAGGAAAATAGTTCATTTCGCTTATTTTCACTTCTTAATGTCATATGGAATAATATTATGGGGCAATTTTACTCATAGAGACAAAGTGTTTAGAGCACAAAAGCGAGTGAGGTTAGCATTAGAACTTCATGTAGAGAGCTGTTCAAGAAGTATATACGTTCACTAATTACTAACAATACTTTGTTTGAAACAAATAGAAAAATCCACAATTTTGGCACTAGAAGTAAAAAATGACTGTCACAATGATTGGGCAAGTCATTGTCATTTGTTCAAAAAGAGGTCTAATATTTAGGGGGATACGTATCATCAATAAGCTCCCAACATATATTAAATTCCTAGCTGATGATAAAATTAAATTCGAGGAAAACATGGAATAAATTTTTGATTGAAAATTTCTTCTACTCTTTCGAAGAATTTATTTTTATGGTGTCTACAAAATAACTGCCAGTCTTTTGTGTATGTGTAGTTGACATACTTAATGTACCATATATGCTATGACTGTACATCTTCTAGTGTATGTATTATTTAGCTATGTAATTGTTTAACTGTAAATTGACAACTTTCCACATCTCACTGAGCCACTTTCTTATATTGCGATCAATGGAAAATGGTTATATTGTATTGGAGGTCTGGAGGAGGTGAAGAGAGGACTAGGTATCTTCAAGACATACATTAATGGTGAGGTTTGGAAAAATGTTTGTGGAGGAATTAAGAGTGGGAAAAGAGGACCATGACAAAAGGCTGCCACCTGATTTCAGGCTTAATGAAATGGGAAATTTTTCCTTTGTGGGTAAGGGAGATAGGGCTTGAAGTAAATTACTAAGGGAAGTTTGAGTACTTCACCAAAAACTCTTAAAGAATTTAAAATTAAAATTCGTAAAGGGGAAAGATATGTAGGTATATGAAAGGAATTTGAACAAAATAATTTATTGAATTGAATATGACCTTTTGCAAAACTCAGTTGTAAAAATTAATGATTATTTTTATTTTCTTTATTTGTCTTTTTAACATATGATTGTTTTCACTATGCTTATGTAGGCGTACTAACCATGACATGTTTCACATCCCATTAGTCTTTCCTCAGCAGGGATCCATGAAACAAAATTGATAAACAAAAAGAAATAGTTAAACTGCCACCGTAGTGTGAGCTCAAATTCAATTAAATTAATTAACACACTCACGGCTTGATGGTATCTCTCATTGCAAATATTTTACCAAGTTACATCTTTGTAAGTCAAAGATTTGTATGTACATGCCTATTAATGTCAGATGGTTATCATCTATAGCATGCGAATGAAATACTCTGGGTTTGTTTTGTTGTTACTGTTGTCATTTTACAAGTGTCCAAACAAGTTGTGGTGTTGCAGAAGGAATAGTGGTGTTCTAAGAACAGTGGACTATTTTTATTAACTGTTACTGAACGACAACTGAATCTGAATGTACAGTAATGGGAGGACCGAAAAGATACAAGAAAGATGGTAAATAGTTTATTTATTTCGTCTAATTTTTATTATTTATAAGAACCCATTCTGGGGATTCTACGATAACCGTGGTGCCGCAATTTGATGATGGTTTCTAAGTAACTCGACGAAAAAAATTGAAAGTAAAGAATAAATTTTTTTGATATCTTGCTTAGTTCTCGAGATATTGCACCACAAAACTGACATTGTTAGGTTGAAATGCGGCCTATCTCAGAAGAAAAATTTCGCCGTAGCCAAATTTAACGATGAATTCGTATTTAATTCGACAAGACAGATCGAGGCAGTTCTGTCATTACCGTGGCGTCACAATCTGATGATGAATTCTTGAAGAACTTTACGAAACAAATAAAAAATGCCGAATAAATTTTTTTGATTTCTCGCTTGGTTTTCGAGATATAGCATGTTAAAAATCATTTATAGGTATAGTTCCTTGTACTTTTGATGACGTTTCTTCTGGTCCAGGCTGTATTTAAACCTAACAACAATCACTAGGAAGAAAATAAAACACCTATATAGTGCATTTCGACCGTATAGATATAGTGGTTTTTGGTACTTCCCCCCACCCCCCTTCCACACCGGATTTCACCATTATCTCCTAAAGATACAATATCTCGAGAACTAAGTGAGATATCAAAAATAAAAAATAAATATTCTTTGTTCTCGAGTTGTCTTGTCTAGTTAGATAAGAATTCATCATCAAATTTTTCTGGTTCAGGCCGTATTTCAACCTAACCACGTCAATTTTGAGATACAATATCTCGAGAACTAAGCAAGATTTCAAAAAAGTTTATTCTCTACTTTCAGTTTGTCTTGTCGAGTTACATAAGAATCCATCATCAAATTGTGGCGCCATGGTTATCATAGAATCCCCCATCACTGTGTTTTAAATTTATCAGTTGTAGGCCTATATTAATAAATCAATCACATAAGTTGGTCCAAAGTTCACCATACCAGCACTATTATTTACATCATATTTGAAGGAAATGATGTTAGACTTTAATTAGCAGTTCAAATTAAGTGAGGAAGATGATAAATTTTGCAACAAGTTGTACTATTTAATTGAACAGAAAATAGCTCAATACATTCCTGGACCAATATTATTCATGAGATAATTAAGGAGGATAATAATAGCAATGTTTGTATTTTCTTTTCATCTCCATGGCAGAATTGTAATGCTATTCTTGCCACCAATAGTTTTGAACAAAATCTCCCCCACTATTATTGATACGTACAGCATAACCAGCATTGTTTCGTCCAAGGTATTGCAAGGATTTAGCTATATCCATTCTTGTATTATTGAGGCAAATTATTGTTTTTATGCCATCTTTTCTAAACAAAGCCAGGTAATATCTAGATTGCGATACCTCTGCAACCACTTACCACCTCGCGTTGTAAACACTTCCGGATGGAGAGAGTATGACGTCACTACATGTGACGTGTTTAGCCTTCGGTCGATTTGTGAATACACATGAGGCCATAGAACTTATCGCAACCAACAGTAATAATAATAATAAAAAATTACAGATTGAAAATGTTAAAGAAAATTATTACTTCCGCCGTTAGTAATATTATTAAAATATCAACAACATTCCGTACTGATATTATTCATTAGTAACATCCAGTAATGTCATTAGTAACGTTGCTGTAATTATTAGTCACAATTCCATTGATTTGTATTTGATTCCATTCTTCTATATTTCATCGTGTAGCTGAAATTGCTATTATAATCATTCATACGATATAAAATATTTATTAGAAAAAGATTTCATCAATAACCATTTGCGTTTAGGTTGTTACGCAGCCTGGACCATACTAACAGACATAGATGCGATTTGAAAATTGGGTATCAGCAATATCGTGTGTGACGGTTACGTTTCACTATGGTCCAGGCTGCATTACTACGTAAACGAAAGTAACAGACATAGATACGACAGAAGTTAGGTATCCGCAATACGGTATTCAATAGTTATGTTTCAGTGTGGTCCAGGCTGCATCAGAACCTCATCGCAAACGAATTTATTCCTGTATTACTGGTGCAAAATTAACTATTTCTCGATATGAGACGTATTAGTGATGGACTACTTTCCGTGGAAAGTCCCGTTAGTGACATTTAAAGCTGCGAGCGGAACGTATACATCACATTCAGCACCGTAGTGACGTCATAGTCTCTCCATCCGGAAGTGTTTACATCGCGAGGCGGTAAATGGTTGCAGCAGTATCGCGATCTAGATATTACCCAGCCTATAATTTATTGAGTGGTTGGCTTAATGAGACCACTAGGGCCTATGATGGGAGGGAATAAATCAGAAGACAGGTTCTCTATAAGAATAACTGAGGAAACTATGAAATGTTATTGTTGGGTTTTTATACTCCGTCTAGTGCAGCTATCAAATGAAAAAACTTTGTTATGGCCTATGCATTTCGGTTTATTAGACCATCATAATAAAAAATGATCAGTTGGTGAATAAACTCAAGAACAACAACAACAACTAAGCTTGTTGCAGAAGCTACTTTCAATAATCAGACGTGTGGAAATTATGTTTCTTGGCGAAAATTGTTCAGTGAGTGAGAAACTTCAAGGGGAGAAACTGATATGGAACAATTCCATACATTAATGTAATATAGAAAAACTGTAAGTAAAATTAGCTATAATATATTTAATAACAAAATTTATACATTCATTTAGATAAACATTATGCTGCACATCAAAAATTGTACATAACTTGTTCTAGGGCACTGATGATGGTCTAATAAACCGAAATGCATAGGCCATAACAAAGTTTTTTCATTTGATAGCTGCACTAGACGGAGTATAAAAACCCAACATTAGTATAGCAGCTAAGGATATTGACCTAAGTATTAAAAATGAAATGTTACATAGATTCTCAGGAAATTATGAAGGAACTCGGAAAGCTAAAAAAATGCAAAGCGGTTGGTGTAGATAATGTTAGAACAGATGTAATAAAAATTGGGGGATACAATATTGTACCTTATCTTGAAGTTTTACTTAATATGAATCTGGAGTCTTGTTACTTACTAGAGGACTGGAAAAGAGTGATAGTAGTACTGGTTGATAAAAAAGGGGGGGGAGGCAAGTGTCAAATAGGGATGAAAATTACATGCCGATTAGTTTGACATCAGTAATAGGCAAAAAGATATAGAGATTGATTTGCAGTTATATCAGAAAAAATTGTGAGAATTTGCTGATCAACAACATGGCTTTAGACAAGGATAGTCATGTGAATCTCAGATGGTGGATTACATGCAAGATATTTTAGATGAATTGGACAAAGGAGGTCAAGTTGATAGTGTAGCACTAGGTTTTTCTAAGGCATTTGCCAGAGTGAGCCATAAAATGGTTATAAATAAACTGAAAACGATTGGATTGGATGAAAAAGTTACTTGTTTGGCAGTCCAATTCTAAAAAGCCAGGTGGAAGTAAATATAGGAATGCCACAGGGTAGTGTATTGGGACCATTGCTGATTTCATTATTCTAATGAATTTTTGTGTTGATGGTTTAGTCAGAATTTAGGTAGTTTTCAGTTGACATAATGATATATAATAGTATCAAAGCATGAGAACAAGAGTCAAAATCGTTTGTTGAAGGCTTGAAGTGTAAATATCTTGGCATAACGTTTGATGATAATCTCAACTGGTCAGAGAACATCATGCAGGTGGTAGGAATGGGTTACAAAATCCTTCATTTACTGCAGAGGGTGATGAAAGGACGTACCAAAGAAGTTAGGGAATTTTACAAAACTTTAGTCAGACCATTGATTGAATATGGTGGTGTAGTTTGAGATTGTGTGTATCAAATACAGGAGTTGGAGGGTGTGCAAAGCAGAGCAGTTAGATTTGTTTGTGGAACCCAGTCAGTAACTGATATGATAAAGGAGGACAGGAGGAGGATGAAGAGTGTGTTGCTTGGAGGAATATTGGTTAAAGAATTAGGAATAGTGCATGGAAGAGGGAAGATGACCACAAGCTTACACTTTATTTCATGCATAAGAGAGTAGGAAAATTTTCTTTTGTGGGTGTATCTGGGATAAGAATAAATTTCCAAGTGAAGTGATGAATAATTTAGGAAAAACACTGAAGGAATTTAAAATTAAAATTTGTAAATTGCAGAAGTAGATGGGGAGGAATTTGATACTAAAATTATATAAAATGGAAAAAGGTGTAATTAGATGATGAAGGAAATTGCCATTAGACCATGTGCTCCATCACAATTAAATTAAATTTGGCTGTCTAATTATAACATAATTATTAATTAGTGTAGGAAATCATGCCTTGGAATCACTTTCTCTATATGCTTATTTAAGATTCATACATATTTTTATTTTAAACTTATTTACACTGGCAGGTATATTGTATATCACTTTCCTTGGTAGCTTGTTTATGCCTGAAATTAAGTGGTAATTTACTACCATGATCTTCTCCACCAACTGCTTCTGAATCTTCTGCCAATATTTTTCTTATTGCCAGTGATTATCTTATACATGCCCCTGATTCTCTTTATTTGTCTTCTATCTTCCAAATGGTTCAAGCCTAGTTCTTTTATCATTTCATTTAGGGAATGTGCTCTTTGGTAATTTGCACAGACAAATAAATCTAGTTGCCCTCCTTTCCACACCCCTTAACGTTGTTGTTTGATACTCATGGATCCCATAGCATTCTGAAATACTCTGGATAGGGCCTGAAAAAATATTTGCATCACTTCTGTCTTACTTCCCTGGTACATCTCCTCTCTTTCTTCCACAGCAGGTACAATACTTTGAACCCTTTAACTTCAACATTCCCACTTTACACTTCCCAGCTTAGCTTACTGTCAGTTGATATTGCGAGGTATTTATATTCACTAAATATTTTGAAACCTTTGTTTTTCCAACTGCGTACTTAATAAACTGACACTTTTAACCATTTATCTTCATTCCATGTTTATCACTAGTTGATTCACAAAGTTGGCCTGATATAGTTTGTATGGTTTAAACACACTCATACTGTGTATGTAGGGCTAACCATGGTAAATATTTCAACTGCAAGGAGGCTTGTGTGACACTAGAATCTATTATGGGACAATTAAATTATGGTATCATATTTTAAATTATTTCTCTTCATGTGGCATGAAAATGTAACATAAGTTATTATTATATACAGTTTTGGTTTTAGCTTGATCAAAGTATATACATGTAAAATTAACACTTCATGTGGCGGGTTGGGATGTGACCACATCTTTCCCCTGGCCATATGTCTCTCCTCTAACATGACTAAGACTCACGTCAAAATATTGTGCAATATTTTTTTTTGTGTGTGTGTGTTTTTTTTTTTTTTTTTTTACGTTCGTCTCACCATCCTGCCTTAATCTGTGGTAAGTGACAGGTATCTGTTTCTTTTTCCTCTATCCTATCTTATTTCAGTGCCTCACGGCAGTATCTTTGTTTCAATTATCCAAAAATGAACAGTTATGGCTAATGTATCTTATACACAATTTGGCAATAATTAGGATAAAAAGTATATTTAATTTAATTGCAATTGAGCACAGGCTCCGATGGAAATTTCCATACACCCTCATCTTCCCCCTATCCTGCAGCCACCTACATTTGCTCTCTACAAATTTTATCTTTAAATTCTTTCAACATTTTTGGTAAATTATTCATCATTTCTCTTGGTAAATCATTCCAATCCCTGATACCCTTACATAAAAAAAAGAATCTTCCAACGCCCTTGTGCCTGAAATTGAGTGCCAGCTTGTGGTCATGGTCATCTGTTCCCTTCCATGAACTACTTTTCATACCTACTTTAATATCTTTCCATGCCTCATCGCCAGTATACACCCTATACACTCCCATGACCCACCTCATCCTGTCTTGCAATGAATCCCATTTCAGCTCCTTTATCGTATCCGTCACTGATTGTATTCTGCGATAATTTCCAGAAACAAATCTAGCAGCCCTTTTTTGCACCCTCTCCAATTCCTGTATTTGATACATAAAATGAGGGTCCCATACTACACTAGAATATTCAAGCAATGGTCTGACCAAAGTTTTGTAACCTAACTCCCCATATTAACTGGTAACATAAGCTATTGCTGTGTGCAGTTTTGCTGAAATGCATTGAGTAATTTCTTTGGGCTGTGCACACAGACAGTAAAATAACTAAAATTTACATTTTTGGTTCCTGAATCGTAAGCTACTATGTTACTAATCTAGATAATCTTGACTATATATAATCTTGAACCACCACTTACATTAGATGATGGTTTCATGGGTTGAACACAAAAAACCACACAAGAACAGGAAAAATAATGAATATTTCGGGCTTGGCCCTTTGTCAACAGGAGAACATTATGGAGGGAGGTTTGTGTAGGAGACTGACTCACAGAATGACAGTTAGTCAGGGACATGGTGGGGGTAAATTCAAACAGAGGACAGGGAGAGGGGGACAGTGAATTGGAGCTAGTACCCGAACAATGAAAAAAGTTGCAAAAAGCACAGAATAATACATTCAAATTTTCTTAACATAAATTTGAGTAAGCTAAAGTAAATAAGTAAACAAAATAAAATTGAAAATAATAATAAAAGAATCTATGCAGTAAAACATCACCTCTGGTATGGGGTGGTTCAATATAGACAGTGGGCATGGAGGCAAGGAGAGGATAGGGGGCAGGAATGACTGACTGGGTATTATTTCAAATTGAGACCAGGAGGTTGCCTTGTGCCTAGTTTGTATTGGTAGCCAGGCTCACACCTTCTGAGTTCAGAGGAACTGCTGTTGTTTGGGAGGACCCTGATAGCATGGACCTTGAAACAAGAATTAAAATTATTGGTGTCATGGAGATGGCATGGATAGCTACTGGATGTTTTGGATTCCAAGTGAAAACTGTCTGTCAGTGGCCATTCATTCTTGTGGCTAATGGATTGGTAGTCAGACCTATGTAGGAAGCCAGGGAGTGTTTGCAGGTTAGCTGGTATATTACATGGGAGGTTTGTATTAGAACTCTGTTTATATGCATGTGGTGCAGGGTTTGAGTCCCGCAGATGACGCCAAAGTGGCTGAGTGCAGGGCTGCCGTAAGCAGGCGTGCATCGCACGCGGGCAGCACATTAAGAGGGGTGGCTAAACTAGTGATCGACAGTCGCCGCCCGGCGATAGTTGCCAGTTGCCACTCCATTGTCGCGCGAAATTTGCGGCGTATTATGTAGTGAGCGGCAATTTTTTTTTTTTTTTTTTTTAGCTCAGCAGCTGTTTCAGGCGGTTGGCGACACCCGGGATGGCAACAATGAGGGCGGCAATCTCACAGTTTTTTGACTCAGTTCGGAAATTTCCTAAATCCACCACTGGCTGTAGTTAGACAGAGGGCGGCATAATCGGTATTGCACGTGGGCGCTCAAACAGATAGTGGCGGGCCTGGCTTAGTGGACACTGATTGATTGTCTATCGGACGTGTGATCACTAACCTGCCCGATAGTATCGTCTTCTTGATGTTTCTTCTTGTCAGGACGATGGCCTTCTGTCTGACACCAGACGATTATGATGACGCAGTATCGCCGACTGCGAGGACGTTAGCAGCTAAAACAACTATTATCTATTAAAGATGTTAATTATTTTAAATGGCTGCGTAGAGTTCTTTGGCTTGAGTGGTGTTAGCCTGATACGGATTAGAAAAGTTTTACGGAAGGAAACAGAAGTTACAAAATAGTTCCGGTTTATTTGTCGTAAATCGCACACAGTTTCACAAACACTATAACGTAATTTCTGTCCCACGCAATTTGTTAGCTGCACCCCCGCTATCTTGAATTTAGACTCCTGTTGCCGAAATGGGGTACAAAGTGATATTGTTGGTAGTAAATCACGAAACACGCTTTACATCCGTGCGTTAAGTTCAAGAGTCCGAGGCGTACTGACTGTGTCTGCTGCGGCCAAGTGCCGTCTCTTGGGATCTTTATTGAGGCAGCAGTAAGTGTTGGCATCTTATAACCTGAGAAGTTCACACACAGTATCTGCGACTTATGGGAGTTTCTGTACACCGGTCAGCAATGAACTTTTGGCTGTCCACAATTGGCTGATCTCACAGACACCTTAGTGCCAACTATCTGAGCCATCTGTCCCACCAAACAAGCAAGATGTCTGCATACTCATATCCTCTCTCCCCTTAATATTAAATGTTTTCATATTAAACTAATCAAATTATCAGTAAATTATTAAACTAAAATTACCAATATATAATTGTCATGTGAAGTGACATGTTACAATGCAGTAAGATAAAGGTTCCACAACTGACAAGGAATAGTTCAAAAAAAAAATAGAAGCAGAATAAATGTTTATCACAAAACAAAAAAGGTTGTGAAGAGGCTAAAGAAGCTGGAAAAGAGAACATAAAAAAACTAAACTAGCAGCAGTGCAAAATAAAAAAAAGTATGAAACAGCTAAAGAAAGAATTAAAAAGTGTAACTAGCTAAAGAAATGAATGGGGAAGGACTACTGAAATATCATGACTGGGCAAGGATCACTGAATCAAGCAGGTAGACATTTCTTTAGCAGTGGTATGAAAAAAGAGCTCAGCAGGAGAGGGGGTTATTCAGACAGTGATAAAATGGAAACAAATTATAAAGGATATAAAATGGTTGAGATATTGAGCAACTGGTTTAGTAAAAGTGTTAACACACATGTATAGAGAATAATTTTAGTAGGAATGAGCAAACTAGGAAATAGGAATAGTAGGCTATCTCAAGACATTATGAGAGAACTGTGTAGTCTAAAAAATGTAAAGTGTCTAATATAAATAATATTACCACAGATGTGTTAAAGATAGGTAGTGTGACTACGTACTATACGTAAAATTATTATTTACGTCTGAAACCCTTTTGTATTCCAAAGGACTGGAAATATGCTACAGTAGTACCAGTTAATAAGGAAGGGGAGACAAATAGAGCAGACAGCCCTTTATATTGACTTAAATGATGGACAAATTGATGGAAAGTCTGGCTCTGGTCCAATAGTGGCAGAATTGTCCATTTAATCTGAATTTGGTACATTCACTCCTGATGAGACACCTGTTAAGAAAAGTGCATATTAAAGCAAAAACTAAACGTACCTTACACATAATGCTAATGCCACATGAATGTTACTATATGCACAGAAATGTTTAGAAATAGCCATAAATTATGACACTACTGCATATGGCAGTTTTAATGTGGTGTTAAAGTTTCTTTTAGCTTTCTCTTGAAATGAACTTTACTCAGGAACATGTTTACCAAATTTCAGACCAAAGGACAGTTGCTTCTGTCTGCACCCTTATTGCACAGTTACCAAAAATCGTGTAACCAACTAAAATAAGAAAATATGTGAAGAAAAGTGGTTACATTCAAAATATGGACTACTTGTAGGTTCCATTATTTATATTACGTAATAAAATTGCAGAGAAGTTGTTTCTTTAGATTAAATTATTTTCAACAAAGAGTACTTACAATGTACACTACTGAAGACAGAGAAGCCAAAATTTTAAAATTTGAAATTTTTGTCTGATCGCACTATATATGTATTGAACATTTGGATAGGAGAAAAACCACCACTTACTATAGAATAGGATTCCTGTGGCGTCGATATATGGGAAAAAAAAATGAAAAAAAAAATTACGTACTCACATAGAACATATAATTTTCGAGCCTATGGCCCTTCGTCAGTAGTAGTGAGATGGATGCATTTTAGAGGCTGACAGCCAACTGAGTGAGATCGGCAGGCCGGTAGCTCATGGTGGGGGTAAAAAACAACATGGCGGGAGTGAGGGTGTGGGTAGAAAACCATAGGCTAGAAAACACTAATAAATAGATAATAAACCTGTCCTTAGAGACCCATCATGGTCAGCAACTGGTGGTTCTAAATTGCCTATTAAGTAATAGATGTATGTGCAAAAAAAGAAAACTGAGACATGTGTGAAATAAAAATAAAAATTTTGTTAAAAATTAAAACTGAGCAAAATTTGAAATTACAAACTAAAAAAGATAGGTTCTGTGGGAAAAGGTAGGAGGTGAGTGGGATGGGTGGGAGGGAAATTGGTGCTATCGTAAATTTAGCTCTGCTGGTTGTCTGGTGCCCAGTTGATACTGGTAAGCCAGTTCCCACCTTCTGAGTTCTGAAATGCTACTTTTGTCCGAGAGAACTCTGATGGCGCGGACTGCAAAATGTGTTTAGATTGTTGGTGCCGTGAGTGGTGGCATGATAAGATACAGGGTTCTGGGTGAATACCGATTGCCTGCGTCCATTCATTCTGATGGCCAGTCGGTTTGCTGTCAGACCAATGTAGGAGGCTGGGCAATGCAGGTGAGTTGATATATCAAGTGGGAGGATACACATATGGCAAATCCTGTGATGGGGAGGCTTTCCCCAATTACAGGGTTGGTAAAAGTGGTTGACGGCGGATGCATACTGCATAATTTGCGGCGGTGTATATATATATATATATATATATATATATATATATATATATATATATAGTAACCAAGAAATAATATGAGCTAAGTAGTAAATAGATTTAAAAAAAAAAAGGATAGCGAAAAGGAACTTCCACTTACCTTATATGATGGTTTCCTGGGGTGAACACATAAAAAAAGCACAAGAACAGGAAAAACAATGAATATTTCGGGCTTGGCCCTTTGTCAACGGGAGAACATAATGGAGGGAGGGTGGTGTAGGAGAGTGACTCACAGAACGACAGTTAGTCAGGGACATGGTGGGGGTAAATTCAAACAGAGGACAGGGAAGGGAAACAGTGAATTGGAGCTAGTACCTGAATAATGAAAAATGTTGCAAAAAGCACAGAATAATACATTCAAATTTTCATAAAATAAATTTGAGTAAGCAAAAGTAAATAAGTAATCAAAATAAAATCAATAATAATAATAAAAGTCTATGCAGTAAAACATCACCTCTGGTATGGGGTGTTTCAATATAGACATTAGGCGAGGAGAGGATAGAGGGCAAGAAAAGTATTGAGACCAGGAGGTTGCCTTGTGCCTAGTTTGTATTCGTATGCAAGCTCCCACCTTCTGAGTTTAGAGGAGCTGCTGTTGTTTGGGAGGACCCTGATAGCACTGACCATGAAACAAGAATTAAAATTATTGGTTTCATGGAGATGGCAAGGATAGCTACTGGATGTTTTGGATTCCAAGTGAAAACTGTCTTTCAGTGGCCATTCATTCTTATGGCTAGTGGATTGGTAGTCTGGTGAACGGCGGTCTCTGAGTACACATCTGACTGCCTCGTGTCTCACTTCTGCTATAAGGCTGTAGGCCGAAATATTGCGATTCTCTTGTGTTTGTCGTCCCAGCTGCCTTCATCTGTGGCAAGTGTTGGGTCATTTCTCCCTATCCTTCCTCAGTTTTATTGCCTTAAAGCATTTTCCTGCTCATTGTTATTACACACACACACACACACACACACGCGCGCGCACGCGGTTAGTAAGTGACAGGTTTAACGTAGGTTTAGGCCAGGGTTGTGTCCAGACATGTGTGTTTTAATGTGTATGTGTACAAAGGACCATTAAATTCAGATAAAATCTGTATGTATAAAGAACATTTACAAAAATAAGGGGATGGAAAGGGGGAGAGGGGTTGTGTTTTCGCAAGCCAAACGTAGACTGTATTTTTCTGTTTGTTTCAAAGTATACGTGTTGCAAGGAGCATCGAAATTGGTTAAAATCTGTAGGTATGTATAAAGACCATTATCAAAATTAAGAGGATGGAAATGGGGGGAGGGGTAGGATTTCTGAAAACTAAATGTAGACAGTATTTTTTTGTTGGTTTTAAAGTAAACATATACAAAGTTCTGACGATAGTGGATAAAAACTGTGAGTATGTCTAAAGAACTTTGACAAAAGTTAAGGGGGTGGGAAGGGAGGGGAAGGTTGGGTTTTCACAAATCAAATATATACAGTATTTTTCTGTCTGTACGAATGCATAGAAGATGAACATACAAACAAACAAACATTCATTTTTATATATAAGATTTGTGTTCTGGTACAGTCTTGTTGAGTCGGAATTTTCTGAAAAATAATAAGCCTGAAGTATATACATTTGAACAAACCTAAACTAAAAATACATTGCACACAAAAAGATTATAATTACTATTTTACTTGCACTTTCTTTCAGTGTTTATTAACAGACATGGTCCTCGAGGATGAATTCACCTTTAACTTTTAGTACATAAATAGTTCACAAATGCCGATATTAGAAAATGTTTACACTAATTAAGTCATCAGTTCTTATAAATCATGATAATATGACACCAATGTACTGAGGCTGGTGGATGAGCAGTAAAGCTTGGGCCTGGCATTTGGGAGGACACATGTTCAAGTGTTTGTCCAACCATCCAGATTTCAGATTTTCCATGGTCTCCATATCTCACTCAAGGCAAATGCCCAAGTGGTTCTTTCAAAAGGCCATGATCAATACCCCTCCCCCTGTGTTCCTTACTCCCTGCCCTTTCCCACCTTTAAAGACCTCAACATTTTAGCCATAAGGGGGAAAAAGATCAATTATCTGAAGAAAAAAACCACTAAAATAATTTTTGTGAGAATCTTTTATTGAGTTGGTTAATTGAAAGAATTACAATTTAAATGAGTTTATTTTGGCTTTCTAATTTTAAAGTATCTTTTGTTCAGATCCAAAGAAATGGAAGAAGAGGAAAAGGGATGATGACGATTATTCGTATGCTGACGACGATGGGGAGACAGCAGAAGGAGGTATTCATTCCTTCTCTCAATTAAAGTTTAATTTTTATGTTTTTAATGTCTTAACCAACAAGTTTTACTCCTTAAATGACAATTACTCACCAGTCACCAAAGTCGAAGGCTGCGATGAGAGAAAAACATATATGGCATACACAAATATACACAATATTTTGGTTTTACACCTTATTCATTTTGTAGGGAATGAGTCGTGGTTCAGGAGGTGTGCACATGCCAAAGTTTAACACATGACTGAGTGAATTTTCTATATGTGCGAAGAGACAGAGATATTATATATAAATATATATATCACAGGTGGTGATAGAACTAATGATATAACAAAAGGGTACGGAACGTTAAAGTGAAAAATGAATAGTAAACAAATAAATTTTGAAGAATTTTGTAACTAGATAACAATGATAATACTAATGATAATGAGTGATGGGTAAAAAAATGGGGGGAATTTTATCAGTGGTTGAAGCCAGGTGGGTGTCTTGTATCTAGGATATTTTGGTATGCAAGTTCCCATCTCCGAATTTCTGAAGCGGTGGCGGTTTCAGGGAAAACTGTAATTGCTCTCACTGTGAAATAGTCATTGAGGTTGTTACAGTTGTGGTATAACTACCACAACTGGTATCGGAAGGTATAAAATGCGGCTGTGGACTGTTTGTGTCTGTGGCCATTCAGTCTGACCGAGAGTTGTTGAGGCACCTTCCAATACCAGAACATGCTAACTGCCACAATTTAACAACCACAATGACTGTTTCACCGTGAGAGCAATTAGAGTTTCACCCCAAAACCACCACCACTTCAGAACTTCAGAGATGGGGACTTAGATACCAAAATATCCAGAATACCACAGATAAAATTCAATTTTTTGACCCATCACTCATTATTATTAGTATTATAATTTAACTAGTTACAAATTTCTTCAAAATGTATTTGTTTATTGTTTATTTTTCGTTTTAACATTCCGTACCATTTTGGTATACTATTAATTCTATCACCACCTGCGATATATATATTTATATTTAATATCTCTGTCTATCCCAACATATCGATAATTCACTCAGTTATATGTTAAAATTTGGCGCGTGCACACCTCCCGAACCATATGACTCATTACCTACAGTGCGAATAAGGTGTAAAACAAAAATATTGTGTGTTTTAGTGTACATCACATATGTTTTTCTCTCATTGCAGCCTTCAACTTTGGTGAGTGATGAGTCACTTTCCCTTTCCTTTTAATTTATATTGCCTAAAGCTGCTTCCTTTTTACTTAGTTTTGTAACTTTTTCTCCTTATATTGTACAAAAATTGATGAAATGGATATTACTTACTGTAAGTTGGTGAATTAGAAGCCATACTAATTTCAAACTTGAACTGTACTCCAGCAATATGATTACACTGCTTGCCACTGAAGTGGGTTTGTAACCTGCACATAGCAACAAATGTGTTGGCAGTTTGGTGTAACAACAAAATCTTCTCGGATGTCCAGCCGGATGGTGGTGTAAAAACATGATGTTTCGACAGCTGACTCTGCTGTCTTCATCAGGTATCTGTAGTTGTTCTCAGCTGACTGTCTCTGCCTCGACTGGCATGGCCGCCCGTCGGACCTTCGCTGAAGCCTGGAAACCTATCATTAGTGATCTCCGATGGGAGCGTAGCAGATCCTCACCGGCAAATGACACCAGTCGGGCGCCGCAGCGGACTGCGGATTAAGCCAGCGGTCGCGGCCAATCAGAAGTGGACACAACAGCATCTCGGACTGCAAGCACATCCGGGCGGGAAGGAGCAAGTGGCGCCAGTGGAAGCCGCAGCGGGTCGTGTATAAAGTCAATGCTCTCGACCAACCAGAGCGAGCGGGCCTCCCAGCTGAAGGTATAAAGGAGGTCCGATGTGCGGCCATGCCAGTCGAGGCAGAGACAGTCAGCTGAACAACTACAGATACCTGATGAAGACAGTAGAGTCAGCTGTCGAAATGTCGTGTTTTTACACCACCATCTGGCTGGACACGCGAGAAGATGTTGTTGCATCGATATGCCGGGAAAGTCTCCACTCACACATCAGTTTGGTGTATATTAACTATTGAAGGAAATGATTAATCTTAAGTAATTCTATTTTTCCCTTCACTTTTAAGTACTCAAACAGTAAATTATCCATCAAGAAGATATAATTAATTAAATTTATTTCTTATATTTATTTTATTTTCACTATCAGAATTTCTTTTTATTTATTTTGTTCTCCTCTAGTTATTTAAAAATTCATTGCTGCTGTGTTTTAATATTTTCCGCTTTAATGCCTATCCTTCTTCATAATTTCCAATTTATAATGAAAATAGTTACAGTTAAATCTTCATTGATGTGGAATTAATCTTGAGGTATCAAATTTACCTATAATTCCTATCATCCTGTTTTCTTTAGAGTTTCTGCAACTGTTTAACTCTTATCAAGGCCTTATCTTTTTCTCTTTTTCAGAAGGTGAGGATCTATATTGACTTATATTTCCATGATATCTTTTCTGTTTATGTGTATTATGATTCTTCATCAACCTCTTGTTATCTCTGGAAGCTAATCAGTCATTTAGTGCCCCATTTAGTAATCCTGCAATTGAATTATGTTAAAACTTTAATCGTGCTCTTTCCACCAACTTTTGCTCTGTTTATCTTCTTAATTTATTGAAACTGAACGAAGAAATGTTTTGCTTTCACACTGACAGGTTTTCATATGTCAAAACAACTATGTAGTTTCTTTTGTTATACATTTCTATTATGTTTATGGTATAAATAACTTTTTTATCTTCATACCACACCCTTATTATCATGTATAGTAAGACTCAAACAATTTCGTGATATTTGGATTTGAATGTATCCACAAAGAAAATGTCCTGCTTTTATTTGACATTGCATTTTGTTTTGAAACTTTGACTTTTTTGTGTTAATTCTTCAGTCTGTTTAACAGTTTATAACAACCATATTTTTTCTCAGTTGTATAAATTTTTTTTTCCCATAGATGGAGTTCCTGATGCAGCAAAGAAGAATGTAGAAGCTGAAGATCAATCTGCTCTAGAAGATGAGTATGGCGCAAAGGACTACAGGTCACAAATGGTCCTTAAACCAGACCACCAGTCTCGTCCTCTCTGGGTTGTAAGTTCTTTTGTGATGACTAATTCAGTCCCTTCCCATCTGTATATGATGTAGAGAATGACCAGGCACTTGATTGCATTATGGTTTGACTAACTGACCAGACCTCCGCCAATAATAATAGGGAAAAAATGGGGACAGTAATGTACATTCTTTCAAGAAAGTACCGGGAGTTAATCATTACAAAGCCCGCTTAACGTGATTGTTAAAATTCTCCTTGTTGCGAAGGTCCTTTATACTGATACTGAGTTTGAGCAGGCCAGATTTGTGGAAAGAAAACTCATGGATTTTGCACCACGATAATCCACCATCTCACAAGGCTGTTATTGTGAACCAATTTCTGGCCAAAAACTCAACAAATACTGCTGAACAACCACCTTATTCACATGATATGGTTCCAGCCGATTTTTTTGTCTTTCCAAATCTCAAATTACCACTT
The DNA here is from genome assembly GCA_031002005.1 of Vandiemenella viatica. NCBI lineage: Eukaryota > Metazoa > Arthropoda > Insecta > Orthoptera > Morabidae > Vandiemenella > Vandiemenella viatica. Next base: position 188,581,937 of record CM061920.1, read on the forward strand.
TGCGGCACCCATTTTCAGTCGATACAAGACATAAAAGAGAATTTGTGGCAAGAACTGAAGTTGATTCCAGAAAAAGCATTTAAAAAATTCATTGGCATAAGTGTATTATTTCAAAAAGGGCCTACTTTGAAGGTGATACCATAAATTTAGATGAATAGTAAATATTTTGTGTTTTATTAACCAATTCCGAATACTTTTTTGACAGATTGTGTCATCTATAGTAACAATCCTGATAAAGTTACAAATATTACTTTTAAATAAGAAGGGACAAAATTTGTCATCCGTACTTTTTGCTAATTGCATACTTATGTTAGTACCCATTTATTCTGGAACATTTAGCAGAGTGGTGATGAAGATAAAAAGTAAGCTACCTCAAATATTGTGTATTTAAATTTGTCTTTTTTGTTGTCAAAGGCTGCTACTTTTAACTTTGGTAAGAGAGAGTTTAACCATTTATACCCTCATCTCACTTGGAGACCATCAGACCTGTTCAGAACGGATTTTGATCCCCCGAGTATATGTTGAAGGGTAATTACTCAATATGTCTGTGTTACAATTATTTCTTCAAAATGAGCCCTTGGTATCGAGAAATTAACGCGGAAACATATGTGAATACATTTTAAATATTACAATTTTAGTACAATATTTGAAAGCTTCAGCGTGGTGTATGCGGTAAGGTGCTAATTTCCCATTTTGCGAACCCGGGTTCAAATCCCCATACTGCCAAATATTTTTATTTCTTTTTTTATATGCAGTAGTCATTGAGCATTGATTTTATTTCATTTAAAATTCATTTACGAATTTTTATTATGCGAAATAACTTTTGAAACAAAATATTACAGAATATACAGTCCCAACTTTTTTTTTAGAAAATCATTATTTCATTGTTTATTGTTTATGTGTTTTGTTTTTAAATGAAACAGGTATATTTCATGTTCATCATTTCTATACTTGTATCTCTACAATTAATATCGTAAAGTAAATATATTACAGCCATTAGGTCGGGTTTTTTTTCCCCCCCTACCACAGTTATACTTATTTCCGTTCAGTGGTGGTAGCATGTAAATGTTTGAAACTAACATAATGTCTGTTATTTCGCATAATAAAAATTCTTAAATGAATTTTAAATGAAATAAAATCAATGCTTAATGATACTGCATATAAAAAAAGAAATAAAAATATTTGGCAGTATGGGGATTTGAACCCGGGTTCGCAAAATGGGAAGTTGGCACCTTACCGCATACACCACGCTGAAGCTTTTAAATAACGTACTAAAATTGTAATATTTAAAATGTATTCACATATGTTTCCGCGTTAATTTCTCAATACGAAAGGCTCATTTTGAAGAAATAATTGTAATACAAACATATGGAGTAATTACCCTTCAACATATACTCGGGGGATCAAAATCCGTTCTGAACAGGTCTGATGGTTCCCAAGTCAGTTAATATTTCATTTTAGCAATTTTTACTGTCTCTTGGCTGCTTTCAGTTTTTGTCAGGGTATGCGAATTTAGAGTGAAATAAATTTTAGTCTTTGCTGCAACATAAAATAAGATGCACAGAACATCAACAATATTTTGTGCCTAGGTCATTATAACACCACAAACTCTTCATATGAAGTTTAATCTCAATTAGAAGTAGTTTTCAACAACTTATGGGATACACCATAATCTTTCATATCTGTGACTTCTGTTTGAACAAAGTAATAACATTGGAAATTGGTGTATAATGCTGGAGGCCAACATCACATAGTCAGTTAAATGTCTGTGCACGCGTCAAGCAAGACATTTATGAACACTTTTCAGCATGGTAATAGATTATGCTATTGACTAATATATTGGGTACTTTTTTTTTCCTATCTGATAGGGCAGCCAAAATTGTAATTTATGAAAGTTTTGTTTTCTGTGCACACATCAAGAAAGAAACCTATAAGATTTCAGCAACACTTACATTTAGTGATAGCTTATTTCATGTTTTTTTTCTCCTGATTATTTACACAATTGCCTAGCAAAATGAAATTCATAGCTGAATTTGCACGAGGTCTGTTAGAAAAGTATCCAACCTTTGACTGGGGAAAAAAAACTGACATACCTTGAGCATTGTAAACCTAATCACCCTCAAAGTAGTTTCCTTTGGATTCCACACACTAGTCCCAGCGGTGCCACCATTGTCGGAAGCATTCCGGGAAAGCCTCTTTTAGAATAGAGTTTAGCTCTGCTGTCGTTGCAGCTGTAGTGTTGTCTCTTTCCTTTCAATTGCCTCTTGAGTTTGGGTAACAGCCAGAAGTCGCAGGGAAGCATATTAGGAGAGTGAGGAGCCTGTTGAACTACTGGATTCTTGTTTTTCACCAAAAAAGTCTGAATCAAGTGTGAGGAATGTGCTGGAGGATTGTGATGGAGGAGCCAGTTTCCTGTTGACCACACTCTCGTCTCTTGCACCGCACATCATTATGGAGGCAATGGGGAACTTCCCTGTAGTACCCGTTGGTGATTTGACCCTGTGGTGCGTGCTTGGGGTATACCATGCCGTGGGAGTTAAAGAAAGCAGGCAGCATCAATTTAACATTGCTGCGCATTTGGTCTTTGTGGTGGGAAATGCTTCCTCTGTGATGACTGGGATTTCCTTTCTGGGTTATACCCGTAGACCCAGGACTTTTCACCAGTGATAATGATGGTAATGTAGCTGGGCTCACTGTTTGTGAAGTCCAGCATGTCCAGTGCGACTCTAAAATGTAGTTGCTTTTGCACTGCCGTCAGCAGCTTCGGCACGAATTTGTCCGACACACACTTCATGGCCAAATCTTTGGTCACAATGGAATGTGCCGAAAAAATGCTGATGTCCACCTCTTCCGCAATTTCTCGGATAATCATACAATGGTCCCGCATCACCACAGTGTCTACTTGGTCAATGACCTAGTCATTTTGGCATGTTAATGGCCGACCGGAGCTTGGCTCGCTCTCTACTGACGTGTGGCCATCTTTAAATTGGTTGTTCCACTTCTTAATCTTTGTGATGCCCATAGCATCATCACTGAAAGCCATCTGCATCTTCTGAATGGTTTCCACCTCTCTGTCGCCCATTTTCTGGAAAAATTTGATGCAATAGCGCTGCTCCAGTCATTCTGTTATTTTCCTTGCAATTAAAAACCAACAAGAGCACTACACACAACCTCACTCAAATGCTGCTTACCAGCAACTGATGCTATTGACAGGTGGAAAAAAATTCACTCATGTGCATGAAGGTTCAAGGTCGGCTTATACAAGTGTGTTTTATTCACATCCATCAGGTTTTTTCAAAAAAAAATACAAAAAAAATAAATAAATAAAGAAAAGAGGTTTGATACTTTTCTGACAGACCTTGTATGGCTGCTCACCTCATAAAACTATTTACTGACCTTTTAAAAAGGGATTTTTTTAAGATGCCCTTGATTTGCATTAATGTTTTACTGAGAGTTATTAATAAATAAAAAATAACAATATAAATACAAATTAGACATTAGTACAAGGGACTCTACCACTACTTACCTCACATGTTAGCTGTGCAGTGTGAACACATGTAATTAACACAAAAGACATTGAAATTTTCGTGTCATAGCCCTTCATCAACAAATAGAACAGTATAAAGAGTAGCAGACTACCTGACATAGTTGCAGTCTCCTACAGCACCCACCTTTCACTTGTTGATGAAGGAATAAGACCTGAAAATTTCAGTCTTTTGTATTTAAATTAAAAAAATGAAACGGCTTTAGGAAATATAATTTACAAGGAAAGGGAAAATGACTCATCACTCACCAAAGTTGAAGGCTGTGGTGAGTGGAAAACATATATGATTAACACAAGAATATTATTTTAAGTGTTCACACTGCATAATTATCATCTAAGTTAAGTGATGTTATATTTTCTTATCCTAATTTGTAATTCCTTTCCACTATGTAGCACTTATTATTTTATTGTTACTATGCTTGTAAGGAAGGATAGGGAAATTAAACACAACACTTACCATCGATGATGGAATTTAGGAATAATGAACACAAAAAGATGATCACATGTAACAGAATATTTCAGTGTTGAATCTTATTCTTGCAAGTAGATGAGACTCATGGTGAAGTCACGCGATCACTCCGACACATGTTTGGTGAATGGAGAACCCAGCTAGCATTTGCCTGGGCAGCAGAAGTGATGGGTAAGAAGTTACTGAATCAAGGATTGATAATTCTTGAGACATACTATCAATAGAAGTGCAAGAACATCAATTAATTAATGTGAGGGGATATAAATAATAATAAAAAACTAAGTAAGAATATTAAACGCAAGATCTATAAAATGTGACCAAATCTAATAAGTGCAGGGTGCACTGGAAGTGTCTTAATGGCGACTGGGGCAAGGGGGATACCTGGTGTGGTAGTTCCCATCTGTAAAGTTCACAGGAGGCTGTGGTTTCAGAAAAGACTGATAGTCTTCACTGTAAGTTTCTTTACAATTTATCTTGTTTATTGTGTACAAAAACTTTCAGTACAGTATTTGCTACTTCCTTTCTCTGGCCCATGATGTAGTTTCCAATATTTTGATGCTCAGGTTTATGCTTTTCAATCCGTACTCCCTGCAATGTTAATTTTTCTCACACCATATGCTACCAACCAACACGATGAGCCTTCAGTTAGCTGTTAGCTGCCATGGAGCAGCCACCTCGTTATACTGTTGATGAAGGGATATAAACCAAAAAATTACAATGACCAATGGGTGTACATGTTTATCTGTGTCTCAATGCTATTCGTGCCTTCAGCAGTTAACAGTGGTTATTCTCATATCCAAATGTTTAATTTATCTTGCTATGTAGTGCCTTTGTTTCCTAATTGTGTATATTTGAAGAACATTAAATGGTATTATTTTCCAGGCTCCCAATGGCCATATATTCCTTGAGTCTTTCTCTCCAGTCTACAAGCATGCTCATGATTTTCTGATAGCAATATCTGAGCCTGTTTGTCGTCCAGAGCATATTCATGAGGTATGTTTTGCAAGAAATATTTGTTTTCTTTTTGAGGTGCTTTTAATCTCTTGTGCCTTGTTTCCTGTGTATTGAAACTTTATTGATGTGTATCCTGTTTACAAAATGAGTTGTTTAAGCTGCCTCTAATTCATGAAATTAACATAGTCAGTTGCATTTATTTAACGATTTTAACATTAACATCAACGATTGAGAAAAATGTCATTATTTTAGCAGAAGGTACAATGATTTAGAAATGTGGAGAAACAAGACAAGAAACAATTTTTCAGGCAAGGTTCTTCTGCAGTAAGGATAGTATACACATGGCAGCATCACTGCAGTGATTGTATAAAGGCACGTGGGTGAGCAGGGATCACAGTGCTTAGTGTTGGGATTGGAAGAGGCAGCTGATCACTGGTTGCAAGAAATCTTAACCCAAGAGAAAGAGAGAGCTTGTGGTGATAAAAGGTGAAAGAAGAGAGAGAAAGAAAAGATTATGTAAGGTTAAGGCCCTGGGAAATCCATATTTTTAGGCAGAATTCTCAGCGATTACTCTGAAGCAGCTGTTCAGTTAGTTCATGCCATTTTTGACAGTATTGTCTGATGTTAAGCCTGGTAATGGGAAGATGCAGGTTCAGATTCCCTTCCAGATTTCCATGGGTTACTGAAACCACCACAGGCAAATGTAGGGATGGTTCCTTCATAATGCTTCAGCCAAGTTCCTTCCTATTTCTTGTCCCCAACCTGAAAAGGAAAAAAAAGAATGAAAGAAGTTTGCTACTGGGTGAATTGGGCTCTGAAGTGCACTGCTTGTCTGTTGACAGAGTTTGGGGTTTAGAGAAAAGTAGTGGTCAAAACAATGTATACATTACAGTCAGTATGTAGCCTTGGAAATCTCAAAGGTCATAGGGAACAGCTCTCCAATGATTTGTGTAGGTGTTGGTGACAGGTTGCTTGCACTGTTGTCTGTTGCATGGATAGGAGACAGTTGCTTCTGCATTAGGAGTTTTCAGATGGTCCATAGCCTACTGAAGCCTCAAACCCTTTTTTTTTCCAGAAGAAAGTGTCTCATTTCTTAACAGGAATCAAGAAATTCATGCCACTGTTTTTGGAGTCTGGTTTACAGATTCAAGGCTAGAAAAAGAGTTATGATTATGGGGTTATGATTGATAAATGGGATTTTATTTGTTGGTGTGTTGGAAGAAAGGTTGCATATGAAATCTGCTTGTGGACCAGCTATGGAGAAACCTTATGTTTATAGGGGCTTGCAATATGTTTGATGTAAAGTGGGTTGGTTAGAACATAATCCATCCTCCTCAGACCCCAAGACTGTACTGTTAGAAGCATTTGATGGAGAAGTGGTGGCAGCTGTTGAAATACAGATTTTGTTTGTGGGTTGTCAGTTTTACATGAACAAAGGTGGGATGGAACCATTTAAAAGTGGTATTTTTATGGAAGTGTAACCTTGAAAGGTTGAAGACATGCTGGTACCATGGCACTGAAGGAAGCTAAGGTCATTTCCCCATATTTTTCTGATCTATATTCAGGATTTCAATGAACTAATGAGGTATTCGAGAGAAAAATATTGCTAGAAATCAAAGATGGTATTTGTGATTCCACGTGGTAACCAACCTAACAGATGATAAATTGCAATCAATTCTTTATTTGTATCCCCACCAATCATTGTATAAATGTTGTTGACCCAAGAATTATGTCAACTTTTCTTCTGTTCAGCCAATTAGCTCAGCTCTTTGGGTGATGTAACTTGTTCTTTGGTTTCATAGGTTTTATAAATTGCAGTGTTGTTTTGAGATATTTTTATTTAATTATGTATACTTCCTGTTACCAATCTACAGCAGTTATTATCCCTGCATTTGCCTTACAAAATTTTTTCCAGCCATTAATTTTCTTTGTGTATTGACAGGTGGAATTTGGAGGGATCCAAAACTGATGAATAGGGTGGATGTTCCAACTATTCTTATTTCAGATCTCCCAGTTTTCCCATTGCCAGGACACCTTTGTCAATAGATGTATTGTACTGAAGAAATGTTATTTCTTTTGTAGTCTCTTTTCATGATTTTTTTAATTCAGTTATTCTAGAAAGATTTGTGTAGTATTGACAGACATTTGTTTCTGGTCTGCACCCATCTTGCACAAAGCCTTCTCATACTTAATTACTTATGTAAAATTTACTTTATCCTTTCTGCTAGTTTACATATGGCGCAAGGTACATCATACCCTTTAAGTAATTGTTCAATCCACCTGCTCAGTGTTTTTGGCTGTGTTTGCAGTTTTTGGCCATCTCTCATATGAATAATTCTAACGGGTTAAATCCAGCCCCTATCTCTTCACTGTTGAAAGTGAAGGAACACAGTAGCTGTAAAACTGTATCAACTTTGATGAATTTTTGTTGACAGTATACTATTTAAAATAAATAATTTTACATTGGAATGATATTCCACTTTATCCATTTCAGCAGTTAACACACAGTGTGTCTACTTTTAAAAATCTGTATAAATAAAACTGCTTCACAGGTCAAGTTGATGAGGTCTGTTATTGTAACACAAATGCCAAAATCACAAAAAAAAAATCAATGTAATCTCTGTGCAAATCTCAGAATTTTTCATTTTAGATCATCTTTGTGGGATTTATTTACTGACAGTTTTGTTCATCACAAATTTAACCGTACGTTATTGCTCTCCCAGAAATCCAGATAAAGCTGTAGTAGAGTATATTTAGAAGTTATTACATTTGAATGATATGCCTACCTTTATGTTTGAAGGTTTTGACAGACTTCCTCTGTGAGAATATTAAATTATTATGAAATCCCATGGTGAATGTTTATCAGCATTACAACTATTGAAAGAACTTGGAAATGTATTTGTGATTTTGTTTATTATTTATTTAACACTGTCCCATACAGATGAAATTGTAAAAAAATTGTATATCATAAGTACTTGAGGTGAAGAAATAAGTAACTAGATGGAGCCACAGAACTAAAAATGCTCATGCTGTCTTCAGTATAATTTGGATGTTGATCTTGGCTGGTGAATGATGTTATAGTGAATGCCTTCTTAGCTACTTATTTATTTTTTTGCACGAATCTTGTATATGTTTTGTAACAAATGATGTTCAATATCATTTAGGTATTATCAGGAACTTATGTATTGGGTTTTTTGATTGTATTGCTGTGTGTCTGTGTGAAAGCTTGTGCAGAACATAATCATAATTTAAAAGTTTTAGAATTCCAGCCTGAAATGCACTTTACACTTTATTCATTTATTTTCAAATAGAAGATTTACAACAGTGTAGGGTTATAAATATTTTCTTTGTACCTATTCCAATAGTAACATGTTTTTGATAAAATAAAATAATTTTATGAATGGTTAGTTTTGCAGTGCTTACCCATGTATTTCTTACTTAGCCATAATGTCCCTGTTGACTTTTGATTCAGGAGGGGAGTAGATAAGAAGGTTTGTTTACATTGAACCATATCACACATAGTAGAAACAGTGTATAAAGTAGTGGGGGAAAAGATAATCTTTGGTGACTTTCATATCTGCACAGCAAGATTATTGCATTAATCCATATTTACCCAAGCATTTAACCAGCAGCAGGCTTCTAAAAAGATATGTCTTTAGCAATGATGGTGGTGTAGTTGTTTCACTTGTTGAAGCTGACCAAAAAATCACCATTACACATATGTGCTAAACGTCTTCTAGATTCCTCCCCTTTCTTCCTGCTAGTTGTATTTTTTTTTTTTTCAATTTTTTAAAACTGCTTTCATTGTAGATATTCTTGTGTTATGTTTATGGACTTGTGTTGTTAGTATAAAATAAATGGTGCTGTCACTGATAATTTTTTCCAAGTCATTAAATAGATAAGTATTGAGAGATAATAATTAAACTATAAATTGTTTTCATAAAAATATGGCAGAATTCAAGAATGCATATATCAGTGAAACAACATTTTTGTCTTCTCCTGTAAATTCATTGTAAGTCAGATTTGCTGCCTTTGGAGTAAAACCAATATTTTTAAATATTTTATTCAATGAGCCAATAAATACTGCTTCCAAAAATAACAGTTAGAAGAAATATTTCTTCTATGTGCTAGAATACCATAATTTCAAGTATACAAATTTCCAGATTGATATAAAAAACATCAAAATATGAAAATTTCACTTTTATATAAATACTGAGGTGTACGTGTGTATAGATAAGAGCATAAGTTTTTTTGTTACGCTTCATAGTTATCCACATTATTTTGTCTATGTTCTCCAAAGACATATTGGTGTGTAGTTATTACTTTCACACACTCAGTATTTGAATTCATACAATATTTTGCCATGTTTTGCTGAGAATTATTTTATCTCTTTACGCAGCCAAGTTTTCTTCTTTCGTATGGAATTAATCGTATGATTATAAAACATGCTATTAATTTTTCTTGAACACTATGAATAAATAAATAGATTTTTTGTATTGCAAGAAAACATGTATTTAGTTTTGTTTAATTTTTTTCAGTATAAGCTTACAGCATATTCTTTGTATGCTGCTGTGAGTGTAGGGCTGCAGACCCATGATATTGTAGAGTACCTGAAGCGACTCAGTAAGTGCAGTGTTCCTGATGGAATTGTTGAGTTCATCAAATTGTGCACACTTTCATATGGCAAGGTTAGTATATTGCCATTATTTAGTAAGCAATCAAATGAGTGTAAAATTAATTATATTCCAATCCTTCTAATACAGTCTTTATTTTTGGTAAAGACCGTATTAGAAGGATGTGAATAGTGATATTTCTGCACCAGGGAGCCAAATATTTCTATAATATTAAATCCTTGCTCTTTTATGAGAGTTTTTCCTGTTTTAGAAAAAGATTTGTGTGTTGCATAATATAGAAGAATTTAAATTCTGTTAAAATAAAGTACCAACTAGTTGTATGTTTTATGCAGCTACCGAATGGATAAGTTTTTTTGAGTACTTAGCTATAACATTGAAGGAAAAGACCACTATTACGCAAATTAACACATAACAGTTGCAAAAACACAACAAATTCAGTTGAGACAAATTTTCAGTTGGCTAGCAGTATCGGAACTGATAATTTTGGTTGCAGCTTAATCAGTATCTGTCTTGGTCTTTAGACTATTTGATTTTGAGCCATACTCTGATTGTCCTAGTATCCTGGAATAATGCAATTGTATTCTTAGGGCTAATTTTTTGGTATAAACACTTAACAATAAAAATTTAATATCTAGTTCCATGTGACAAGTAAAGATGGTTAGAATCCTAGAGCAGTCCAAAAATACATCCGTTACTATGGTCATTCATGTGAATTTGTTTTATGTAACTGGCAACTTTTTCAAATCTCCTTACTGTTCATGGTGGTCAAACATGAAACTTTACTGCTAACCACTCTGAAGGCCCATTGATAAGAATACTTGCAATTTTGTATTGACCTGACTGTTATTAGGGAGAACAGGTGCCATACTGTATTGTATACTTCAAATATCATATGATGCTGATTACATCTACATTTTTTGTATTTACTATAGCAGTTAAACCAGTTTACCTGACGTTTACTCATCTGTATTCTCTAATGGAAACCTGTATTGAAAATTTTACTTTCAGTGTGTTCTGCTGTTTTTCATTATCTCAGCCATTCTACTGTCACCTATGAAAAATAGTCTTTTATCACCTGTACTACATGATAAAATTGTATAAAAGTTTTCTGAGCCTAAAATTTATGTGCACTGCTGATGATAATGATGCCAAAACTGATAATTTTTTAGTCTGTCTGTGTGTCGGCACATCACACAGAAAGTAAGAGATGGGTTGTAGCAAAACTGCATATAGTGATAGCTTATGTCACCAGTCAAGATTAGGATACAATGAATGTTTCACGGGTGTCCAGCCGGATGGTGTCATAAAACGACAACGTTTTGACAACCTGCTCGGTTGTCTTCATCAGGTCTATTTAGATGTTGCTTCTCAAAATCACAAACAGACTGGCTTTGCTGCCACCGAAATTCGAATGTCGTGTATATGACCATGTGAAATTGATTGAGTGATTATCATTTAGTGATTATCATATTCCCACACCTGTATCACCTTCCTTGACGTAGATATCACCCTACGACAGGGGACCCTCCATACCTCAGTACACATTAAACTGACCAATTAACAACAATACCTACACTTTGACAGTTGTCACCCCTTCCACATTAAACGTTCCCTCCCATACAGCCTTGCAATCCGTGGCAGACGCATCTGTTCTGATCATGAATCAATCTCCAGTTACTCCAAAAAACTATCCCAAGCCCTTGTTTCCCGCCAATACCCCCATGATCTGGTGGAAAAACAAATTTCCCGTGCCATCACCCACAACCCTCGTTCTGCACCTCCTAAAGCTGACCGTGGTCCAACACTTGTCACCCAGTTCTTTCCTGGCCTGGAATCTGTCAACCAGATACTCCGCCGTGGGCATGATTTCTTACGTTCCTTCCCTGAAATGCGTCTCCTCCTTCCCAAAATCCTACCCACTGCTCCCCGCACTTGCTTCAGCAGACCGCCCAATCTGTACAACATCTTGGTCCACAAGTATTTACCTACCGACTCCCCTAGACCTCCACAGGGATCTTTCCCGTGTAACAGACCCCGCTGTAAAACTTGCAGCATGCACCCTGCCACCACTACTTACTCTAATCCTGTCACAGGCGAATCTTTCCCTATAATTGGACATGCCACATGTGCTACCACTCACCTTATTTACCAACTCACCTGCATCCACTGCACTGCCTCTTACATTGGTCTCACCACTCAACAACTTTCCTACAGAATGAATGGCCACAGGCAAACAGTTTATACTTCCAACCCAGACCATCCCATGGCAATTCATGCGAACTTCCATAATTCAAACATCCTCAACACCTGTTTCACAGTCAGAGCTATTAGAGTTTTTCCAAATACCACCACCCCTTCAGAACTCCGCAGATGGGAACTAGCCTATCAACATATCCTTGACACCAGACACACCCCTGGCCTAAACCTACGTTAAACCTGTCACTTGCTATCTCTCATTTCATTTTACAGTCGGTTATTTATATATATATATATATATCTATATATATATATATATTTTCCTCTTTATTTATTTATTTTTGTATATATATATATATTTTAAATTATTCTATCTCCCTTTATTTTCAATTATAACTTTTTGAACTAAGCTACACAGTCATTATATTCATTTGTTTCACTTTTATCGCTGGTCAAGCCTATTCCCTCCCCCCCCCCACCCCTCCCGGCAATTCTTCCACTACCACGCGTTTTCCGCCTGTGCTTCATTCATGTGGCAGGCTCGGATGTGACCACATCTTTCCCCCTGCCATATGTCTCGCCTCCTACATGAGGAAGACTAAAAAGTCGAAATATTGTGTAATTCTTTTGTTTTTGTGTTTTTACGTGTCTCGCCCTCCTGCCTTCATCTGTGGTAAGTGACGGGTAACTGTTTATTTTTCCTATCCTATCTTATTTTCAGTGCCTCGCGGCAGTTTCTTTGTTTCCTTTATCCAATATGTCATTGATTGACTGACAGGATACCTTCTATGTTGATAAGTTATATAGACGCCCAAGAAAACAAAAACAAAAATATCTGCTTTGAAACAGTGTATGGGTTTTAATGAAATTTAGCAATGTTGTGTTTAAATTGTTCAAACCGTAACAAATTGATTTAGTGATTCAGTTTGTAACACATCTTAGAATTTCGCATAACGAAATTAGTTGCTGAGATAGCAGGTTCAGTTGAAGTATATGGGACCACCCTTTTAAAGACATTTTTATAGTTAATTTTTGATAATATTTCCCAGTAATATGTCCTAAATAAGTATTTGTTCAAGTATAAGCAGTAAATTCAATAGTTAAATTCATTTAAACAGCTGATCAGAAACTTAACCTCAGATTTGTATAGGTAGTGTTTGACTTTCATTTAGTTTCAATAAACCAAGATATTTCGTTAGTTTAAAAGATGTTTAGGTAGATATATAGCCAGTAGATAATTAGTTTTGTTATTAAAAGATCTTACTTAGAGTCTGAATATGTTTGAAAGTGATTTGCCGGTTTTGAATTTTATCACGTAATTTTTCCACTCTAAACACGAAGCATTTAGCTATCAGGAAAACAGTTAAGAAGTCAAGTGATAGAGATAAAGTATCGTAATTTCGGTTTAGATAACATATTAAAGTTTTAGAAAGATTCATGTAACCTAAAGATCGTTTTTGAATATAATTTGATATAGCCAGACATGTGATTTAGGTAAAAGTTCGATATTTCAGTCTTTTTCGGGGATTCATGAAAAGAAATTATATTCAGAGCAAAGTTTATTTAAAATTAAAGACTTCTGTAGAAGATTCATTTCAAAATATTAAAGCATTTTATAGTAATAAAATAAAATGGGTTTTGGCGCGAGTAAGCAATGATGCAATCGCTCGACATTCGCCGAGGGTGATATCTACAAAAATTCGTAATAAATCAGGGAATTAACTTAGAGATTCCAAATTTTTACAGTAATAGTTTTTCAATAGGGAAATTTGTTTAGAGTTATTTTCAAGTCAATATTCGAAATAGTTCAAGACATTAAATTTTGTTTTCGAGTTTTAGACCATTTTAAAAAATAGGTAAAATTCTTTATTTGAAATCAGGTAATAGATGAGCAATAGGAGAATAGAATTAAATTTGTTTCAGCTCGATAGAAGCAATATTTCGGTAGTTATGGCAATCACATCTTTACGACTCTTTTCTGGCTAAACTATTAAAGTAACAAAATTTTTTATAATAACTTAATTTGACGTTTGTAATAATATCTTGCTACTATCAAAATTTCAGAGAGCTAGGATTAATTTTACTGTCATGATCAAATTGGATTTCGCAACAGTTGTCAGAAACTGATCAGCTATCGCATCAAATCCTTGGGAAAGTCGAAACAAGGAAGTTCTCACGGTCCGATTCTATATATACCTCCCCCTTAGCCTAAGCGCGCCCATTCGTGAAGGCCCATTCTAGAAGCAGCAGTGAGACGATGTAAACGCGTTATGTCGGGTGGCTAGCTCTTGGCTCGTGGCGCGGCAAACTTTTAGTTTGTTCAACATCAAGTAGAAATTTTGTCAGCTTAGGGAAGTTTTATTCTGAAGATTCATGTAATTGAGAAGTAATAGTAACGTGGGGTTTCGGTCGTGCTCGAGTGGTCAGTCGAATCTGTAAAATTAAATTTGGAAAAGTTGTCTGAATGCCTATGCAGTACTTTAACTTTGTAATGTTTTGAAGAATATACTCATCATATCAGAAGTGAACTTTTATCATTGAACTTGAACCTTTTCCTTAGTTTCTGGTTAAAACTATGGTGGCGACTGTGTGAAGAACTTAGTACTGCATTTCATTAGGTTTGCACAATCAAAGTTAAGATGCAGTTTGTGCACCAACCCCAGCACAAGCTTGTTGTCTTACAAGTTAGGTGTTTTATACGATACTTTACACGTTTTCAAATTAGTTATTATATACATCAGACACAGTCACTTCAAGTATTGCTTACAGAGAAGCTTTGTGAAGAATACTGAAGATCATTTATAATCTTAAAAATTTGCAAATTAGTAGTAGTTTTAAGATGTGGTAGAAACAAATGATGTGCACAGACTTGTTTAAGCCATTTACATATGACCTAAATTCAGGAGTAAGGAGGCGGTTATAACAGCTCTCAGACCCAGCACTTTAATGAAATTTTATTTTAATTAAGCAACATTTTTTTTTTTTTTTTGCTCTCATCAGTCTTTTGACTGGTTTGATGCAATCCTCCATCTCTTCCTATCCTGTGATAGCCTCTTCATCTCCACATACCCCTTACAACCCTCAATTATCTGCTTCACATATTCCAATCTCTGTCTTCCTGCATAGTTCTTACCTTCGACTGTTCCCTCCACCAGCAAATTAACCAATCCAGCATGTCTCAAAGTATGACCTACCAGCCTGTCTTTTCTTTCTGAAAGCTTCTTCCACAAACTTCTTTCCTTACCCATCATTTCCAAAACTCGTTCATTTCTTACTTTGTCAGTCCACTTAATTTTCAGCGTTCTTCTGTAGCACCACATTTCAAATGCTTCATTTTTTTTTTTTTTTTTCTATTTCCAGTATTCCTAAAGTTCATGTTTCGCTACCATAAAGTGTTGTGCTCCACACAAAGAGTTTAAAAAAGTTTTTTCTAATTCCTAGATCAATATTTGACACTAAAAGGTTTCTCTTTTTCATGAAGGCTCTTTTTGCTAGTGCTATTCTGCTTTTAACGTCATTCCTGCTTCGGCCATCAGTTGTAATTTTGCTTCTCAAGTAAGTGAATTCACTTACTTCTCCTATTGCATCGGATCCTATTTTTATATTTAATCTACTAGTATTGGTATCATTTCTGCTACATTTCATCAATCACTTTTGTCTTGCTTTAATTAATATTCAGTCCAAAATCTTCCTTCAGTATTTTGTTCCAGCCATTCAGTAACTTCTCAATATTGTCAGCCCTTTCTGCTAACAAGACAATGTCATCAGCAAATCATAGCATGCTGATTTTTTCTCCCTGAACACTTATATCACTTGGAAATTTTTCTTTTACTTTCTTTATTGCTTCTTCTAATACAACTTGAATATTATCGGGGATAGACTACAACATTGTCTCACACCCTCTTTAAATGAGGCATGTCTCTCATGATTCTCTACTTTTATTATAGCCACTTGATTCTTATATAGTTTATAGAGTATTCTTTTATCTCAATACTTTAGACCTGGCTTCTTTAAAATTTTGTACATCTTGTCCCACCTAACATTATCAAAAGCTTTTTCTATATCAACAAACTCCAAAAAAGTATCTTTGTTTTACCTGATCTGCCATTCAGGTATTAATCTTGAATCCAGAATTGCTTTCCTTGTACCACGTTTTTTTCTAAACCCAAACTAATCTTCTCCTACTTCTCTTCTACTACCCTTTCCATCATTCTGTAAATTATTCTGGTCAGTAATTTTGAAGCATGCATGTTAGACTAATGGTGCGATAATTCTCACATTTGTTGGCTTGTGCTTTTTTTTTAGAAGTGTGAAGATGATATTTTTATTAAAATCAGTTGGAATTTCTCCTGTTTCATAACTTTTTGATATCAGCTTGAATAGTCTTTCGATTCCTTCTTCTCATAGGGATTTAAGAAGTTCTGCAGGGATCTCATCAATTCCAACTGCCTTATTTGTTTTCAAGTCATTCAGAGCTTTATTAAATTCTGTCCTCAAAACAGGATCTCCTAAGTCATCAATGTTGATATCGCCTTCCTTTTCCATTACACTATTGTTCAAGTCGTCCCCATCATTCAGTTTCTCAGTGTATTCCTTCCATCGGTTAGCTTTATCGTGTGAGCTTAAAAGAGGTTTCCCATAGGCAGCTTTAATGTTGAAACCTCCTTTCTTCATATCTCCAAAATTCTGTTTGATCTTTCTATATGCAATATCTACTTTACCTATGACCATTTCTGTGATAGTCATGGCTGCAGATGCCTCAATCTTCGCCCTGGGGTTGAGTCTTGTAGGGATCCCTTGGATAGATCAGGGGTGCACTACACACGGGAATCGGCTACATGGGTGACAGGGGCCATGTGGCATGTATTGGGTAGTTTTTTAGGCTGAAGGAGGATGACCCTGAGGAGGAAATTCAGTTACGGACAGCCAACATAAATTCAGCACCGCGTGTTAGGGGTAGCTTAAAAGAATCCTGAACATTAAAAGGTCTAGTAGTTAACTGCAGAAGGGTTTGTAATAAACAACCTGAACTTGAAAGCATTATTCGTAGTACAGATTCTGATATTGTAATGGGCACAAAAAGTTGGTTAAAACCAGATATAAGGTCTGCCAAAATTTTTAATAGTAACATGAACATTTTCCGTAAGGATTGGTTGCATTCCCAAGGAGGTGGTGTATTTATAGCTGGTAGTAAGTACCTCCCATGTAGCGAAATAGATGTCCATACTGTCTGCGAAATCATATGGATCAAGCTCAACATAGCTAGGACAAAACTTGTGATAGGCTCCTTCTATCGTCCACCAGATGCAAGCGTAAATATTGCCAAGGCCTTCAGAAATAATATAGCACGGCAATTTCTGGACCATACAATAATGCTTGGTGGTGACTTTAACTTGCCAGATATCGACTGGACTAATTACGTTCACATTACTGGGGGCAGGGATAAAGCAGCTTACGAAATCATTCTAGACCTCTTCTCAGATCACAATCTTGAGCAGCTCGTAACTGAACCAATGCTTTGCCTCAACAGTAACGAAAATATTTTAGATATAGTTGTTACAAATAGGCCTGAATTATTCTTGGATATTTCTACTACTGCAGGAATAAGTGATTACAAAGCTATAATTGCTACAGTAAAATAACAACCACACACAAAAAGAGAAAAGAGAGGATCATTTACAGATTCGAAAAGGCTTCAAAAGAGTGTTTTAGAGCGTACTTGAGACATAATTACCATACCTTCTTAGTAGCAGGAGGCACCGTTGAAGAGAGGTGGCATCGATTCTTACTTATAGTCGGGGAAGGTATGAACTTTCATATACCGAAATGGACAATCAGGGAAGAGAACGATCCCCCATGGTACACACGGGAGGTTAAAAGGTTACTCAAATAGCAAAGGAAGATACATGCACGATCAAAAAGGACGATGCATTGGACTGATTTACATAAGTTAGAGGAGACAAGGGGACATGTTAAGAATGCGATGCGTGAGGCCTTTAATGACTTTCGTGCCAATTCTCTCTCTAAGAGCCTCACTGAAAACACTAAGAAATTTTAGTCCTATGTAAAAAAAGTTTGTTGTAGTGGGAACAATAAGCCAGTTTTAATAAAAGACAGATGGGAAGTTGAAGACAGCCGCAACAAGGCTACCGTATTTAACACTGAATTCAAAAATTCATTCACGTGCGAAAACATGGAAAACATTCCCACTTTACCACATCGTGTGGAATTAGAGATGGATCCGATAGAAATTGATAGTGTAGGTATTGTATAGCAATTAAAACTATTGAAGTGGGGTAAAGCGACGGGTCCCGATGGTATACCAGTAAGAGTATTTTCTGAATACGCGGAGGATATTGAACCATTTCTGTCAGATATATTCCGTAAATCTTTGGAAGAGAAAAAAGTACCTTCTAGCTGGAAAATAGCCCAGGTAATTCCCGTTTTCAAGAAAGGAGCTCAGAGTGATCCTAGGAATTATCGACCCATATCTCTCACATTTGTCTGCAGCAGAATTCTGGGACATGTCATATGCTCGAACATTATGAAGTTTCTAGATGAGAACAAGTTACTTACAACATGTCAACATGAATTTTGGACGAAGAGATCGTGTAAAACACAATTGGCCCTATTTTCCCATGACATAACGAAAGTTATCGATGGAGGTTTGCAAGTTGATGCAGTTTTCTTGGATTTTTAGAAAGCTTTTGTTTCTGTACCACACAACCGACCGTTAGTGAAGATTCGAGCTTACAGTATTTGAGCTCAGATTTGCGAGTGTATACGTGATTTTCTAATTGGTCAATCACAGTGTGTGGGTGTTGAAGGGGAAGCCTCTTCTAAGATAAATGTTACTTCGGGCGTTCCTCAAGGAAGTGTAATTGGACCACTTCTTTTCTTAATATTTATAAATGATCTAGGTGACAATGTCAAATGCTGGTTGCGATTGTTTGCCGACGATGCAGTTATCTATAAGGAACTAAGGTGCTCCGACGATTGCTTAGAAATTCAGCGTGATTTGGATGCTATTATCGATTGGTGCCATAAATGGCAGCTTAACTTAATTGCAAAAAGTGCAAGGCAATGCGGATAAGTAACAAATAGAATCAGTTTGTTAATGAGTACAAAATAAACAATTAATTCAACTGTCAACAAGGTTGATTCCGTGAAGTACAAAGCAACATGAAATGGGACATGCACATAACTTCCGTCGTAGGCAAGGCTAATTCTAAATTACGATTCGTAGGTCATATTTTGAGGAATTGTAATGCTCATACAAAGGAGATAGCATATAAAATACTAGTGCATCTGCATCTGGATTACTGTTGTGGAGTTTGGGTTCCGTATCGCAAGGTTCTGATTGACTCAGTGGAGAGAGTACAGAGGAGAGACGCTTGATTCGTGACTTGTTGTTACAGCCCTGAAAAGCGTGACAGAATTGATACATAGATTGGGCTGGGATAGTTTGGAAGACAGACGATGTAGCTTGCGTTCGAATTTATTGGAGAATATGCGAAAAAAATTAAATTTTGAGTGCAAATAAATACTTCTTCTACCAACCTATTTAGGTCACAATGACTGGAGGGATAAGATTAGAGAAATAAGATGCCATACTGATGCTTTTATGTATTCCTTCTTTCCTCACACTGTTCGGGATTGGAATGCGCGGGTTTAGGATTGGTGCGTAGCACCCTCTGCCACCCACAATGTTTGTGATTTGCAGAGTATGGATGTAGATTTCGTTTTCTACTTCTTCACACTTTTCTTCTTTTGGTTTTCTGCATTTCATATTTATTTGATTTCTGAATTGCCTGTATTGCTCTCTTCCTGCTTCATCCTGAGCATTTTTGTACCTTCTCCTCTGATCCATCAGCTCCAAAATTTCTTCTGTGATCCAAGGTTTTCGGGCAGCTTGTTCCCTAAAGCCTAATGTTCAAAATAGGAGTTGATTAATTGTGGATTTCTGTTTTTTTTTTTTTATGTGACTGTGAATTTGTGTAATTTGTGTATATTTGTCATGTAAATGAACATTATTTTATGGAAAGAAACTATGTAAAGGATAAGTAATATGGTCGGGTCAGTATTATGTGTGAAACTTTAGTTAAAAGTTGGTAATTGTAAGTGTTGAGGTGAGCAACAATGTTTGGAGGACAATTATCGACAGTTCGGATTGGTTTACGTTAATAATTTTGTGTGTAAATACATATGAACAGTATAAGCTTTCATTTCAAGGTGTTTACTAATGATTCTGAGTGATTTTGTAAAATTTGTGATTGTTTTTATATGAATTTGATTATTGATTTGTATGAATTTGTATTATTCTGAATGTTTCTGAGGCGTCTATTTAAGCCTGCAGAGATAACGAATGGGAAGAATTGTCAGTTAGTCATAATTCAGTAGTTTTGAGAAGTTTTACAGTTGTTTGTTAGTTCAATCGCTGGAATATTTGTATGTTTGTGATTTTGTATCTCTAGAGAAGGCTGGTGCCTTATGTTATCTTACAGCTCACGGAGAAATAAAGTGAAAATTGATTCTTTGAAGTTGTTATTTCGAGCTACCAAATGCTTATCAAGGTCAAAGAAAGAGGAGAAAATGGAGCTGCTTTTCTGCTTTTTCCTATTCAGCTAACATTTCTTCATTAGTGAATTAACAGAACAAATTTAAAATTCTACATTGTGGGTGAAGATGTGGTACACCTAATCAGTAATATAATATCAGTTCCAAACAGTATGTTGCTTTTTACCTGATCAGTATTGTAGTGTTTTAAAGAAAAAAAATGGAAGGCACTATTGTAAGGTATGTCTGTATTGACATGAAGCATAATCCAGTAGAATTTATTTATTTATTTTTTTTTTTTTTATTTTTTTTTTTTTATTTTTTTAAATTATTTTTTTTTTTTTTTTTTTTTTGAGAACCCTGTAATATCATCAAAAAAATTAAATAAGTCATTGAAAAGAAATTACTTTTTTATGCAATAGTTTATATTAATTCGTCCATAAATGTTAGGTACTGTGATACTGTAAGTACTGTGTACAAACTGTAAAAATTATTTTTGATATATACAGGTGAAACTGGTTCTGAAACACAATCGTTATTTTGTTG
This sequence comes from Vandiemenella viatica, assembly GCA_031002005.1. Lineage (NCBI taxonomy): Eukaryota > Metazoa > Arthropoda > Insecta > Orthoptera > Morabidae > Vandiemenella > Vandiemenella viatica. Next base: position 188,602,836 of record CM061920.1, read on the forward strand.
AGTCCCCATTTCCGGAGGTGCTGCAGAAACTGTTGAAGGACCCTGTGATTCAGGAATGCCGATTACGGCGCAATATGGAGGAAGGAACAGATGGCCTTATCACACAGACCCTAGACAAGAAGGGTGCTACACAGGTGTGTCTTTTTTTCTGTTATCTATTCCAACACAGTATGTATAAAACAAGTTTTATTTAAAATTCAATTTGATACATCAAAATAGCACATAAATTGCAATTTTAATCCTGAATATTAATCACATTGCTAAATTAACAAAAAAGAAATGTGCTTTCATATTGTCCTGTGAATTTCATTTATTCTGAAAGTAATGTTAGTATTTAAGTTTGAAACTTTACCTAATATTTGTTTGGAATCTTCCTTTTTGCTGCATAACTGCTAGAATTGCAGCTGCTGCTCAGATACCATTTCTGTTCTTCTCGCTTCTTATTGAACTGTTATATCTGGCATAGTGGTTGTATCATGGTTCTACATTTCTTGTATAATACTTTGGAAATTGCTTGGACTGAAAACAGATTAGTGTACTGTCTGAAAATATCTTCTGCACATGTGTGAATAAAGCAATAAATTAAATTTTTGTAATTATGTGGGTGATATTGTGCATTGTAACTAGTAATTGGATAAGATCATAGGTCTTAAATGTTATCTCCATAAGTATTGAGTTGGATGGTGTGTCATGGATACCTATGTTTTGACAGTTAGCTCCACTGTCTTCAGCAAGTGTCGTATGGCTTCCAATGGTTGTAAGCCTGCTGTTTAGCCTCAAGGCAGTAACAGCAGGCTGAAGGTTATATTGTTCCAATACTCTGGGGAAGTCTACACTCACATATCATAGATCTTGATAGAGTCTTTAACAAATAAAACAAATGGCCATCTTATTCTGCCCATCAGCTTTAGAACTCTGGTTTTACTAATCAGGACCTATAAAAAGCATTTCTTATATATGGAGCGCAGATGAAATAGTAATTGTAATATCTCACTGTCTTTGTATCTAAGGGATAAAAATAATGAAATTTTTAAGACTAAAAGCATGTCATTCGCCTACAGAATTTGTTAAAAAAATATAATTGTGAATTAGTTCTTAGTTATTTGCCATGACACATAAGAGTTGGCTCCTTCTTAATCACTTATAACAATTGGCTTTCGGTGGTTGTAAGGGGAGACGCTTGTCCTTCCACCTTAATCTGTCCTCAACAACTGGTATGATTCCAGACCTTTCATGCTTAAATGTGCTCAGAACTGGCAGTGCCATAACCGGATAAACACTCTCCATGTGATGTGTATGTTAGCTTTTGTGTCACAGTTTATCATTCTGTCAGTTTAGCACTATGTCATCATTAAAATTATTATTTTTGTGATTATTATTGAATATTTAGACTGGCAATTTTCATACTGACTGCAAAATAACAGAGTTTTAATATAAATTACTAGAAAATATAATGCTGGCATCTACATTTGTAAATAGGTAAAAAGTGAAATCTGACACTTGCTACATTACAGATGATGGTAGGTTGATGCAGGTATATAAAAACCATAATGATCCCGTAATAATATTTGAATATTTTGTTTAAATCTTTTGTCAAGAATAGAATATGATCCACCGAAATATTCACAGGTGTACCACCGGATTCACACTCTGGTGATACACCTGCAAGAATTTCATTGCAACTGTTCACCAGGAAAATCTTTGTTCTGACAGTACAAAATGTTGGCTACATGGTGGTTGTCAGGGCAAATTCTGTGGTGGTTGAGTGGATAAAAAGTTGAGAAGGGAAGTGAGTATCAAACAAGGAACAGCAATCGGAGAGGAATCAAAAGGGTTAAATGTGTAAAGAATTGCCTGTTTACAGACAGGAAGGATAACAGTGAAGAAAGTATCATTTAGAGGTAATAGGAAAGGCAATCGGGGAAAAGCTTGGATGTTGCTACTAAGAACTTCCACTGTGTAAGATCAGAGAAACTGCTGGTTACAGGAACCTGACTGCAGCAACAGTAAAACAACAGTTTAAATTATTTGTGATATATGCATGGCCATGTAAAATAGAGATCGTTAGGATTTTTGGTAAATACGATTTATTACAATTCATCTAAAAAGATAGTTGATTCATCCTTATACCTTTGTAAGATAGTGGACAGATGTTTCAAGATAATTTATTGCTGACATGACAATTGTGATGCAATTAGTGAATATTATGGAAGCATCTTACTTACTACAAGTCTTCACCTGAGATTAACTCCAAGGGAAGTAATCATGTGACTGTCATACTGGATGAGGACATAAGCATTCAAGGAGTTTCCTATGTAGTCGTGACATTTTATCAACTATCCGTTCATGTTGCAAAATACATTGACAACAGAGACTCTGTATCAGCTTAGTGCAGCTGGCAATCCAGTTATTAACCAGTTAAGAGTGACATGACAGAGCCATTGAGATGTGCACTGAACAACAACTGACCGCATCCACTGCAAGTATCCCCACCACATTTCCTGCACCACTGCCCATGTCTGCTGTAATGGTTTATAGTTGCTAGCTTCGTTACTTTCTTCCTTTTAATATTTTATGAACTTGCAAGTCCATTATCTACCTCGTTATGTTTCATTAGTCAGAAATAATTTGCATTGTTTTTAGCGAAAGTAGGCTCAGGTTTCACAAAATTTCCTTTAATGAAAACAACACTTATCAATGTGTGAGTGGGTACATTCCCGGTGTACTGATGCAATAAAATCCTCTCAGGTGTCCAGCCGTATGGTGTTGTATAAACACGACATTTTTACAGCTAACTCTGCTGTCTTCATCAGGTTTCAGGTCTCTTCTAGCTGTTGCAAGCTGACTGTTGCTGCCTAGAATGGCTTAGCCTCCTATTGAACTTCCTTTATACCTTCAGGAATGGCACGCAAAATCTTGGGCTCACCAAATCGTCTGCTCACTGGCCACTCGGAAGTGCTGGCATTTTGCGATGCTGGTAGGCCCGCTAGCTGTGGTTGATCAAGAGCAGTGGCTAAATACGCGACCCACTGGCAGCATCGCAGGCCACCAGCACGTTTGGATGGCCGGGGAGCCATTCCTAAGGTATAAAAGAAGTTCGATAGGAAGCTGAGCCAGTCTAGACGGTGACAGTCAGCTTGCAACAGCTAGAAGAGACCTGACGCCTGATGAAGACAGCAGAGCTAGCTGTCGAAATGTCTTGTTTATACAACACCATCCGGCTGGTCACTTGAGAGGATTTTATAACATTTATAAACCAACACCTGTCCTACATTTCTGAACATCCTGAAAATTCCTAATGGAATTACTAATATGATTGTAACCAGATCTTCTCTCCAAAAAACTACAGGTTCCATAGTGACAGTTCTACCTAGTTTTTATTTATATTGTCTGAAATTCTTCATAGTGGTTTCCTAACTCTATTGCCGACTAATTTTTTATTCAATCATCTGTCAGAATATATTATTTCAGACATACAGTGTTCACCCTAAATTCTAAACATTCCCACTGTTGCATATGCCACCACACATTACAACAATAACCTCAACTACTGTACACTATCCCTGCTGGAAGAATCTTCCTTGTAGGCACAGTGCCAGACTATTAGTGCATGCAGGATATCAGGCACTCTGCAGATTTCAGTGTGAGGTAGTCATCATCCAATTTTCCTTCCCCTCTCCCCCTTCCATAATAACATATTTGATTACTCCTTCCTTTTGGAAAGTAGTGACCACTGTAGTTGGTGTTTGTTTCGAAACTGAAACTTTCTCTCTTTTTTTTGTTTGTTTTATTAATGTACATTATAAACTTTGGCCTGTTCTTTTCTACATTAGACCACATTTAGTTTATTCCCTATCTTTTTCCTGATTTAAATCACAAAAACTGACCTTCACTTCTTTGATTTTGTTTTTTTTTTTTGTTCGTGTGAATATTATTATTATTATTAATACTGGTGCCCACGACTAGGTTTGTGTTTGTAAAGAATTTTGATACACAGCTACTGACATGTAACCACCATAGTGCATGATGGGAGACTCGAGGCTAATACCACACACAAACATCAGTGATCTGCTCTGGGCATCTATGGCTGCAAAGTGAAATATGGGGACACACATGTCTTAAGTCGGAATATGATAATGCCCTCCATCGACCAATTTCAACCATCATATCTCCTACACCACCATAGGTACCGACATGACACTATCATGGTGCACATTGGGAGACTTGAGGTTAATGCCACACACAAATAACATTGGATTGGGCTAGGTAGTTTCGGCTATGGAGTGAAATATAGGGACACAAAAGTCTATTTTTAGTCAGATCCACCATTTTCAAACACCACATCTACCACACCCCCACAGCTACCGACATGCAATCACCATAGTGCATGATGGAAGACTCTAGGCTACTACCACACACAAACGCCAGTGGTCTGCACTTGGTAGTTCTGGCTGCAATTTGAAATATAGGGACACACATGTCTTTGGTAGAAATAGGATAATACCCTACGTCGACCACTTTCAATCACCATATCTCCCACACCCCCACAACTATCGACTTTTGGCCAATGTTGTGCGCAATTGATGACTCTATGCTGCTACCAAACACCAGTGATCTGCACAAGATAGGTTTTGCTTAAAAGCGATATATAGGGACACATGTATCTTTGGTCGAAATATGAAAGTGCCCTCAGTCGACCACTTTCAACCATCATATCTCCAACGCAGTGATCTAAATTGTAGCCTAATTCTATCGCTTTCCTGCTACATTCCCTCATCATCATCTCCAATAGATGGACTCTGAAACCTCTTCCTACCACCTGCTTAATATGTCCTGCCCAATTGAGCTTACTATCAAAAGATATGCGAAGATATATATTAACCTATAATCATACACTTTTTTATCCTTGTATCTAATTAGCTGACTCATCTTGGTATTTATTTTCATTCCATGTTTAATTATCCAGTTAGATATAGTTTTCAGATCCACTTCCAGCTATTCAAAGCCCTATACTGTTTTAATCCATTTCTATAACATTGTAACTTGTAAATAATCTAACTTCTGACTTCAACCCATCAGTACAATCATTCATTAGAATAATGAACAGTAATGGTCACAATACACTATCCTGAGGCACTCCTATATTAACTTTTACCTCTTTTGATATTGCATTGCCCACCCTAACTCTTTGCTTTCTTCCTTTTAATAATTCCGCCACCCAGCAAGTCACTATTTCACCCACTCCAATGGTCTTTACCTTATCTACCACCATTTTATGGCTTAATCTGTCAAATACTTTGGATAGATCCAGTACTACACTGTCAACCTGGCCTCCTTTGCCCATTACAACTGCAATATCTTGTATGTGGTACACTAACTAAATCAATTTTGCTGGTTTGAAAATCAATTCTTTCTCTTAGTCACATTCCTGATGTGGCTGCATATCAGTGTTAGGGTGCTCTATGATTTGGATTAAAATTAAAATTAAGGGGCCCCTTTAACTGGTAGAATTGTCGGGTTTGGTTATACAGGGTGCGGCAGCATAACTTCCTTTTTTAAAATGCGTGCTATTCAGTCGGCTGATATCGTAGCGCAGCGCTAGTGGTCTCGTTCGAGAGGCGTGACTATAAAGTTTTGTCCCGACACAGTTCAGTCGCCATTATACGTTAGAACAGTGAGGAGCGTACGTTTGCCGTTGATGCCTACTTTCGAGCGGATGTTCTGTGATCGCAACCCGGCGCGCTTTTCGGAATCGCTTTAATTTAGTCCTGTTGTCCCCTGTACCGGACTGGAAATCAATTGTTACATGGGTCACTGCGTTCAGACAAACTGCAAGTGCGACAAGACGAAGAACTGGAGAACTGGAGACCTGAGAACATAGAGGCAGTGAGAGCTTCAATGTTGCGATCACCACGACGTTCTGCCCGCAAACATGCGTCTGCACTTGGAATTTCCGATCGTTCTGTGAGGAGAATTCTTGATGATAATCTTAATTTCCATCCATACAAGATGGCGATTGTGCAGGAACTTTCTGAACGTGACTTCAATTCTCGGAAGAACGCGTATGAGGTTCTTCTGGAAGACATTCCTGAAGGCGCTATTGTTTTTTGGGTGATGAAGTCGATTTTCATTTGTGTGGATCCGTTAACAAACAAAGCATGCGCTACTGGGCTGACACCAATCCTCGACAAATGCATCAAAGGCCTATGCATTCACCTAAAGTCACAGTGTGGTGTGCAATTTCCTCAGGTGGAATTATTGGTCCCCGGTTCTTTGAGGAAAATGAAGTCACAGTGACAGTGAATTCGTACCGGTATGTAAACATGTTACAGGATTTTTTCTCTCACTGCTAGATGAGTTGGACTTAGGGGACACTTGGTTCCAACAAGATGGTGCAATGGCACACTCTTCAAGAGCATCGATGGCTGTATTGAGGGAACACTCCCACAGCGACTCGTCTCAATTTGGGGCGATTTGAAGTGGCCGGCCCGCTATCCCGATTTGACCCCTTGTGATTTTTTTTCTATGTTTTTTCTTTGTTGAAATCCTGTGTTTATGTGAACGACCCTATAAGATTTGAAGACCAGCATCCAGGAAGAAATTGCCAACATAACGCCTGCTATGCTGGCGGAAGTCATGACAAACACCAGAAATCGGTTCACTCGGTGTGTGCACAATGGGGGACGTCACCTACTTGATTTGAACTTCAAAACTAAGTAAAACAAAACTTTATGTATGTGCCTACATTATAAAAATCAAATAAAAATTTTCTGATTCATACAATGGGTTTTAGTAAGTTTTGAAAAAAGGAAGTTATGCTGCCACACCCTGTAGTAGCCATGACAGAAACAGCATGTGCAGCAAATTAAAACTCTTTCACTAGGCAGTTGAACAATTTTTCAGGATCTCATGGCCATTAATCCGCACTCATTTACTTTATTATCATATTCCCCTTTATCCCCAGCCTTTAATCCAGTTGACCCACCACAAAGCATGATTTTTCTGCTTTTTTCTACCTGTCACACAGTACACTTTTTGCTGCTGATGAAGGCCCCACCATTATTTTGCATTCGTAATGTTTTTCTGTATTTGTACTATCCTACCCTCATCTGTGCTAGGCCTTTTTTGAATTTTTTTTTTACATTTATCAGCCAGTATCTCTCCCCCCCCCCCCTCCACACACACACACACACCAAACTCATTTTCATATAGATGCTCAAAGGATGGAGAAAGGGAATATTGTTTACCACATTTGATGGCTGGATAATACAGATTATGTTGAACATTGAGAAACTAGTAACAATGCAGATACAAGTTGGCTTTCCCACTGTATCTTATGTCTAATTTTTTATCAGGTTGTGTTATAAAAACTGCACTAGTTTGAGCTACCTACCCTGTGCCATAATTCGGTGACTCAGACTCCTTGCTGTCACGACTGTTTCTTGAATACAGTAGTGCAGGGCATGGGGATAGCATTTAGGAAAGCTTCACCTAGGAGATGGGTTCTCTGGAACTCATGCTCATTGCTGCAGTGGCAGACAGGGAAAATGACAAAATCATTCTCTTACGTTCCTTAATAATGCTAGAGACAATGCATGAATAAGTTGGCGTTTGCTGTTACAATTGATCAGTCAGATACAAGATCATTTTACTATTTGTTTGGGTTTGTCAGTAACAGTGCTATAAACTGGATCCATAAGTAGATGGAAGTCATTTGATTATTGCTGCATGTTTGTTGCTGAAATATTGTGTAGTTTTAAGAGGATATATCAGCAGAACAGCAGAGAACCATTCAGACGTCACAGTAATACAGTTTAACACTGTAAATTTATTTACATAATGTTCACTGGATGGAAGCTATAGGACACGTTTTGTATTAGAATGAATGATTTATATTACATTTTATTTTTTTTATATATTACTATTATTATTTTTGGGAAAGGCAAAAGGTGGAATGACTGAATCATTGCACTTGTAGGACAAAAATGAAATGAAGTAATTACTTTTATTTATATGGTACATTTAACATTTTTGTTGTTGCACAAATTTGTCAATATGAGTCACCAATGCTCATGTGTATGTTTGGATAGCAAACGCTGTCAATTCATACTAGTTTGTTGTAAAATCGATTGAATTCCTGATGTTTTTTTCTGTCCTTTTTTTTCATCACTTATAGTGGTAAAAGACATTTAAAGTGTCAATGAAATATATTTCAAATCATATGATAATGTCTCCCTTTGTACAGTTTGGTGCCAGTGCTAGCACAACTAATCCAGCAGATGGCACTGGTGCTGGAACAGGAACAGTAGATGGAGGCACAACTACTGTGGTTCCTGAGGATATATCTAGCTTCTATGACAAAATTGATAAGGAGGATGAAGATGAGGAAGAGGCTGTCTTGCAGACTGTCTCATTTGAAGTCAACCAGGTAAACTGGTAGATAACCAATGCATCCACTTGCCATCAAGTGCTTATATTTATTTTGTGTTTTGAGTGTTCATTATCAGAGTTCTGGAAGAGGCTACAGCTAGTTAGCTGAAATGTTTTTCAGCAAATGATTTGTACCTGGATAGCTTAGAAACCCCAAACCTACCCCCAGAAACTTTCTGTTGATCAGTATTTGTATGTTAGTTATTTTGACTAAATTGCAGTTTGCATTATTTTAGTAAATAACTGTCATCCTCATGAAAATTGTGTATCTGTTTCTCTTCTAAAGTTATCATGAAGGATGCTGCTGCCTCTCGAAAACAAAGGGTCAGCGATGTAAAATGCATCTTAAGTAGTTGAAGTTGAAGTTTTTGGAAACATATTTTTAAATGTGTAAATCATCCTTACCCATGCAGAGTAGCAGAAAGATACCCCTGTGATTTACGAATATCTTGAACACTAACAGCTTTTGTTTTTAAGTATTTAAATAATTTGATTTCCTCTTTCTGGGTGTTTACTTAAATAATGCCATATTGTGTTGATTTAGACTGTGATTTTTGTTTGTTTTTGTGTTTGGATGTATTTACCTTGGACCTGTTTTGACTTGAATGGACACTCAGTGGAATCACTCCTACCTGTAGGGAATGTTCACCTGTATCATTTTATCTCAGTGTCTTGGCTACAGGACAGTAGGCAGGTGAAGATAACATTCTAAGTATATAGGGAATATATTTTTGATAAGGCCTGGATGGGTAATGGTAACAGAATTATGAAACAGTACATGAAATGGAGGAAATGACTAGGACCATTAATTACCACTGGAGTAAGAAATTCGCTTATGTTGTTAACGGGTGCTTACTTAAATAAATTAAGTGAGAGAAATGTTGAACAATTTACCTTTAACACTGAAAGATTTCGAAATTAAAATACATAAAATGAGAAAGTAGGCAAACAGGAAAAGTGCAATTGTCCTATATGCTTGGTTTCAATTAAATTAGTTAATAATGAATTGGATCAATCTGCTGAAAAAGGTATAAATTATTACTCCTCTTCAGTGGTCCAGTGCGGTTTATCACATTTTTAAACAAATTAATGGATTTTGCATCTAACTAAGGAAACAATTTGTAACCTAATTATTATGTAATCAACAATTGGATATATCTCTCACAATTACCTTAAGTAATTATTTGAGTTTCAATAATGTAACAAATTGGCATAAATGTTACTGAAGGGGGAGAGAAATGTTGGTTGCTTCATGTTTATTTGACAAAGTACCGAGTAAAAATAAGTAAGGATAGGATAATATAACACGTCACTTACCACAGTTGAAGGCAGGAGGATGAGGTAAACACACTATTCATGTCCTTAGGATTGGGCCATTTGGCAAGAAGGGGGGGGAGAGAGGGGGGACAGATACACTCACCACAGCTACTTCTTGGAGAACGGTGGGAATAGTTGAGATGGTGGGAGTAAATTATCGTGAAGTGAACTATTCATAACTGTCTGGCAAAGATATATATATACATACAGGGTGTTACAAAAAGGTACGGCCAAACTTTCAGGAAACATTCCTCACACACAAACAAAGAAAATATGTTATGTGGACATGTGTCAGGAAACGCTTATGTTAGAGCTCATTTTAGTTTCGTTAGTATGTACTGTACTTCCTCGACTCACAGATTTTCTGTGAACGTGTGGGCAGGAATTGTTGGTGATGTCGTGATTGGGCCCCATGTTCTTCCACCCCGGTACCAAATGTAGAGACTCTTCGTGCTCGTATTGTGGACGGCTGTGATACAATATGCCATTCTCCAGGGCTGCATCAGCGCATCAGGGATTCCATGAGACGGAGGGTGGATGCATGTATCCTCGCTAACGGAGGACATTTTGAACATTTCCTGTAACAAAGTGTTTGAAGTCACGCTGGTACAATCTGTTGCTGTGTGTTTCCATTCCATGTTTAATGTGATTTGAAGAGAAGTAATAAAATGAGCTCTAACATGGAAAGTAAGCGTTTCCGGACACAAGTCCACATAACATATTTTCTTTGTTTGTGTGTGAGGAATGTTTCCTGAAAGTTTGGCCGTACCTTTTTGTAACACCCTGTATATAGTTACCAGGAAATAATAGGAACTAATTAGTGAATGGATTTACAAAAAAGGGGATAGCAAAATGAACCACCACTTACTTACCTTAGATGATGGTATCATGGGGTGAAAACATAAATAAGCACAAAACACAGAAAAAACAATAAAACAGTCATTGAGGTTGTTAGAGTTGTGGATATTGGCATGTTGTAGGTGTGGGCTGTTTGTTTGTGGCCATTTACACTGTCCAAGAAATGTTTTTTAGTGAGGCCTATGTACAAACCGGTGTAGTGGTGGCAGGTTAGTTTGTATATGATGTGTATTGTGGAATAAGCAGCATTTCCAATGATTTGGAAGGTTTCCCATGTGGTAGGATGGGAATAGGTGACTTCATGCTGCAGGTTTTACAGTGAGGTCTGTTGCATCTGAAGGGTATTTATGAACAAAGGCTGTTCTTAAGATAGGGATTTGCTAAAACATGAGTGGGGGCCAGTGGGTAGAATTTTGGGGAGAAGGCAGCACATCTCCGGAAAGGAGCAAAAGAAATCGTGTCTACTTCACAAGACTTGATTGATGAGCTCAAGACCAAAAGATAACTGGATGACGAATACAGGGCAGTGTTTGGTTTTTGTAGGTGCCGGGCCAGTGTAGTTGTGTTGAGGTTGGGTGACAGCATGAGAGATATGCTTTTGTAAAAGATGTGTAGGGTAATGCAGAAAATGAGGGCTTTAGATAAGCTTTGGGAGTACTGGGAGAAGGTTTCTTCATCAGAACAGATGTGCCTGCCATGGATGGCAAGGCTGTAAGAGAGGGAATGTTTGGTGTGGAATAGATTACAACTGTCAAAGTGTAGATATTGCTGCATCTTGGTGGGTTTTATATGGACAGAAGTGTGAAGGGCAACCTGCCATAGATGACCTGAGAATAGGTTGCCACAGGATGGAGCCATGCAGGTACCCATGGCGATGCTGCAAATCTGGTGATATATTTTAGAACTGAATGAGAAAAAGTTTTTGGGAGAATGAGTTGAGCCAAGAATGTAAGGAAAGATGCATTGGAAGGCTGTGTGTGGGAGTGGGGTGAGGGGGGAGTCTCAGATCTACGAAGTGTTACAAGGCACTGACTGAGGCCCTGACTGTGAGGAATGTTTGTATAGAGGGAAGTTACATCTGTGGAGGCAAAGAAGGAATCTGGAGGTACTAAGTGAGGAAGATTGAGGAGGCAGAATGTAAATGATACTTCAGATATTGCGAAGTTCAGCTTCAAATGGTTAATTGTGTATGTACACAGTTTATGAATCAAGCTTTTCTTTAAGGCAGTGTCTGGCAGATTTTCCAGCTGCAAGTATAATTTTTAAATCAAGAATGGTTTGCATGGATGCAAGCTTCTGATTTACAACAACCATTTCCATAGAATTAGAAATTGTTTCCATTGTGTGTGTTGAACAAATTGACAGAATTGTGACTGATGAATTTTATTTGGCATTAATTATTGTTTCTTTTGGTAATTTTTTAAATATTGATCAACATCGTTAGTTCTTGAAGATTTTCGCAAGTTTAACTCCAAAAATACTAACATTAGAGCACAGACAGAAGAGAAGCTTGCTATTTTGGAGTTTTTTCACTGATCAGGTTAGATAAATGTTTTGATCCTGTTGTGCAAGAAGATTATACATGTGTATTACATTACCCATTTGAAACTGACATTGTCTTCTGTGATACTACTATTTCTATTTTCTTACCAAACCTATAAAATTCTAAGTAAAAATGTAAAGGACTTTTTCTTTTAATTTATGATGCATTTTACTTGAGGAAAAATCACCAAAAATTATAGGCAAAATATAACCAATAGTTGGAAAGGCAGTTCGTTACATGGATGTCTCATGCCCACAATAATGTGCCTCCTTGCGTTTCTCTTCAGATAGTCTGAATCTGTCACTTTTGTATTTTTCATTAATTTAGGAAATTAAGGAAACATTTGTGCAAAATGACACAAGGTGATGACCAGATTGTCAGCAATTGTTTCGAAGGGGATGGCACAGCTCTTTAGCAGTGGGTCAACAAGTTTGGCTACCCAATCACAGAAATAGTGTATTTTTGCTAAGGAGAGTTATTTGCAATAAATTGCTTTCTTTATATGACCAAAAGTTCAGTGTTAAAAATGACACTAATATAACTATTCAGATTTTTTCAGGTAGGTTAGCAAATGAGTATGCAGATGGTTTAACGACTTCATAATTACACTCTACTTTCTTTTCATAGTTTTTAATATAAAAATTTAATTATCTGCTATGTTTTTTAGTGATTAGAGAGAGTCCTGAGTCATTAACTATCTTTCCTTTTCAGTAAAGTTGCTTTCTGCAGTTTATGTATTGCAGCTCTAAGCTAGTGAATACTTATCCTTGTCTTCGTGTATTAGGTCAATGCAAAAAGTTCTAGGCCTGGCTTTGAAAGAGTAGGCTTTTTAATTCATAAATGCTTTTATTTTTCTGTGCAGTTCTCCTTTAGCTCAATGCACTTCATCAAATGTTTATCCAATTGAAAGAGTAGGCTTTTTAATTCATAAATTCTTTTATTTTTCTGTGCAGTTCTCCTTTAGCTCAATGCACTTCATCAAATGTTTCTCCAATTGAAAGAGTAGGCTTTTTAATTCATAAATTCTTTTATTTTTCTGTGCAGTTCTACTTTAGCACAATGCACTGCATCAAATGTTTCTCCAATTAATGGGTTCCATTCCGGATGAATGATTCTAGGACTCGCATTAGGGAGGATGGCGATTCAAATCCCCGTCCGGGCATCCAGATTTGTGTTTTCCATGGTTTCCCAAATCACTCCAGGCAAATGCCAAGATGCTGCCTTCAAAAGGTCATGGCCGAATTTCTTCCCATTCCTTGCCCTCCATCCTTTCCCATCTCTAAAGATGTCGCTGTTAAGAAACGTTAAGCAGTTAAAAAAAATATATATATATATATTCTAGAAGGTCTGAAAAATAGCCATCTACAGCTGCCAGCTGCTCCGACTTCTTCATTTAACTCATAACATTTTCCTTCCATAAATTTGATTAGATCTGGAAATAGCTGTAATTCAGGGAGATGAATCTGGTCAGTAGAGTGCAAGTTCTAACAATTCATACTTCAGAATTTTGTTTTCCCATGCCAAATGCTTTAAGTAAATTTGTTTGGTATTATCACATGTTCACAGAATTTTGATTAGCCACACATTCCACCTCTGGCATGGTTGGGCCTATAGTTTAATGTTGAATCCAAACCATAGATTGTTCTAGACTAGCACTGGTCTGCAAAGATGGGGCTTGTGGTCTACTCGCATAACATTATCATTCTTACTGTTAATTAATATCAAAGAGTCTATTCAATCTATTATTCACTTTTATAGTTCACTTCAAATTCCACAACAGTGTCTCTGTAAAAATTCAAAACATACTTTCAAATTCATAGTTGGAATGGTACAATACAGTACAATATCTCAAATGTTAATAATATAACCATATGTAAAAAGAAATGGGTCCAAATAAATTGATGGGCCGTAGAATTACGTGTAACATTTTGCTGGTCCTTGGGTTGAGAAAGTTTGAAAAATGCTGTCCTGGAATAGTTACAGGACTAAATGAAGGCCCCTAAAAACTTCCTAGCCACATCAGTGTTCAAACCAGACAACTTGAATTTTAGAGGTGTAAAATTTATCCCGATGCGGTCTAGTATTTTTAAGAGATCTGTTCAGTATCAGGCCAAGATATTACTGGGGGATTTAACACTTTTGCTTGAACTGTGAACAGCTAAGTTCATGACTATGTGTAGCCTTCTGGTACCTAAAATATTATGAAGTCGGCCGCCATCCACTCGTATTAAACTCCAAATTCGAAGGGTAATTGAAATAAAGTCACTTGACACAATTTGAGAGTAACACAATACTTATATTCTTGCAAAAGTTCACTCATACATTGTCGGTACATTCGTAGATAAAGCAATCGAACAACAGTTTCATGGAAGATTACTGATTAAGCACATTCGTATGAGAAGACAAAACTTCAAAAAGTCCCCCTAACATTAGTGAGTACTACGGCATGTTGGAATTTGCCGAAACCGCTACCATTCGAAGCAGTTCGCCCCGCTAACTAGCGTGAAGTTACGCGATCACTTTCCGGCAAAAGAATGAGACTACATATCACGAAGTTACTTCTTTGAAAATCTAGAGCGGAGTGAGCCAATCTGAGCTCGCTGCAAGATCTTTTATAGACTTCTCAGAGCCTATGACGTCAGCAACTTTTTCTTTAATTAATATCTCCAAAAGTACTAAATAGTTTAACTTGAAATTTTTACAGGGGCTTTCTATTATTATGTTCTATCTGTTTTCATTTAATTTAACATTCAAAAGGGTTTCTATAATCTTAAAATTGAAGTCATCACATGACCAACTTGGCGGAATTTTTACGCGCTTCAACAACAATCTGTGATAATCTATCTTCAAAAACTTAATTATTCTGACAAATGCTTAAAATTTTTACCAAAACCATTATATGTTCATAATCATCCCAATTTGAGCTATCTACTGAAATAAATTTCAAATTTGTATTCCTTTTAGTTAAAAAGTTCATTTTTTCTCTTGATTAAAACTGCTAATTAAACTTTGCCAAATTATTTAATTTTACTACCAAAATATCTGTAACAATGCTGACTATAGCTGGTGATAAAAGTTCAGCTGTAGCTTTACTCAATTCAAAGATATCTCAAATCTTAAATTTTTACTTTTCTGATTGCATGTTTCAAAATGTGAACAGACCGGAATATCTTTTAAAATAAACTTTTCCTGATATAATAAATACACTTTAAAATGATTCTAATGATGAGTTTTCACTGTGGAAATGAATACAGGGAAATTCCTTCAAGTTGACAATTACTCTTCTAGAAATTTCAAAGTCCAACATAAGTGACTTCAAAATCGATTTATAGAATATTTTGCTGCTGAAGTGGGATGCTTCTAGAGAACTAAAGGCTACCTTACATCAGTCATTTGAAATAGGTCAAGATGCTTTATGGTTTGGATTCCACATTAAACTGTACGACAAAGAGAAGTGCAGTGAATTGAAACTCTGTCATTAGGTCATAGATTCATTGACCTGATGAATAGCTACTTTTTTTTCTTTGAAATCCAGATCTTTTCTCACAAATTGTTTCATCCAGTTTGTACAGAAAAATTGTGTAATGTTTGCCACTATTGTTTTATCCTTTTCAAATTAATCAATTAAAAGAACCCCTTTTGTTTCACAGACAACATCGGCCATGTTTTCTGGCAATGAAATTTACTTTGCGAGCTTCCACCAATAGTTTTGATTGATGTTTTGTTTCTGGCATGCTGTGGTACAACCACATCTTGTTATAGTAACAAATTCCTCACAAAATTGGTAGGATATTTTTTAAAAAGATCTGAACATTGTTGAGAAATTTGTTTTTGGTCATCATGGGACAATGCAAGACTAACCTTGTTTATAGCTTTATCACATTTAATTCCTTTTCTTCTGATATGTTCACACTACAGCTATGTCATACAGATTTAAACATCAATTGGATAAAGGAAACAAAGAAACTGCCGCGAGGCACTGAAACTGCTGGAACTGCCGGCAGGCTCGGATGTGACCACATCTTTCCCCCTGCCATATGTCTCGCCTCCTACATGAGGAAGACTAAAAAGTCGAAATATTGTGTAATTCTTTTGTTTTTGTGTTTTTACGTGTCTCGCCCTCCTGCCTTCATCTGTGGTAAGTGACGGGTAACTGTTTATTTTCCCTATCCTATCCTATTTTCAGATTTAAACATCAATCATCCAATACAATATTGTGCAACTCCTTGGTCTTTTCTTCAATGGTTGCAGTTTATAGTTGTCCTCGACATGTATCATCTTCAAGAAATGTACAACCATTCACCCATTTCTTTACTTTTGGTGATGGAACAGTCTTTTTATAAACCCTTACCTACTTTTATTGAATCTTTGTTGTTAACAAATTATCCAAAATTATTAATTTTATGACAGAAACTTCAGATATGGTGGTGCAATAGTCCATTTTACACATTTCAACTTGACTCACCCAATATGTCTACTTCAAAAAATTATATGAAGAAAACTATCCCACAGTTCAAGTTGAAACAAGACATTCCTATTGTGACATATGTACCAACTTCAAAGTTAGTAAATTAATAAATAGTAATAGTTAAGGCATTGTTAGGGGATGAAACTTTTTAATTACTGTCATATTTTGACTACTTAAATTCCATTTAAAAAAATTCTTTTCGGTTGTCCTGTCATACATGACAGCTACCTCTGTTTTCTTCATCAGGTGATATCGTAGGTTGAAGTTGATACTACGACAACAGGTCATCGACAGTTGGTGATGTGTTTTTATGGTATCAACTTGAAACTACCTTTTCACCTGATAAGAAGAGGTAGGCTGTTGAAACTTTGTGTATGACAGGATTTATCCGGCAGAACACCCAAGAAAATTTTTTATCTGTTGTATGGCAGGAAACACTCAGTTCTCACAAAAAGTCTATTTTTGTTCATAAACTTGCTTATAGAAGCAGAAATAAGAAAAAACTGCCAGTAACTTCTGCAAAGGAATATGGGGATAAACAGGTTGCTGCTATTTTTTTTTTTTTTTTAGAAAATACTGTTACAATCATACAGCTTGTATACATTGAGTTCACTATCCATTATTAATCATCCATTTGTAACCATAGTTCAAAATACTGTGAATATCCAAGGAGGGAACCACAACTGTAAATTTTTATGATAAAATCATTTTAACTTTAAAGATCTTTAAGCAAATCTTTTCTTTTATAAAATACAGTATGTAATGAATCTTGTAAAATTACATACATTTTAAATTTAACATTTTTTAAAATAATAATCTAATTTTAAAAATGATGTTGCAAAACTAGTTGATCTTTTGCTTTGTTTGCAGCAAACAAAAAATACAGGTTTCCTGTCCTAAAGTTTTGACATTTGCTACCAGCTTCAGTAAGATGAGCAGTTGACATCTAAAGCACTGAAGCTGCTTAAAATTATTGCCACAAACATTCTTCTTTTAATCCCAGAGCTCCATAATTGATGTTATTCAATCAGTTGATTTTCTTAGTGTTGAATATTAACACTCATGTTTGTATGCGCAGGAGAAAATTGAGGTAATCCAGAAACGATGCATAGAGTTGGAACACCCATTATTAGCTGAGTATGACTTCAGGAATGACACAGTCAACCCAGACATCAAGTGAGTAATGGGATACATTGTACTTATATCAGACCTAATAGATTGTTTTTTCATCGTGTATCATCCCAAAATTTCAATTTGGAGCTTGGTTGAAATGGACACAAAATTCATGGCAATTATTACCTTTCTATAAAAATTTTAGCACTGCATTTATTTGTTTGAAAGGCCAGTTTAAGTACCTTGGAGGTTCAAAATCATTCTGAAACCAGTCTTTGAAAAATTACCTCTTTTTTATGCAATACTAGTGACACTAAGGAAAAAGGAAATGACTTTTGATGATATAAATAAATAAAAGGTAGGGAAAATAAAACATCACTTTTCAAAGTGACAACACATGAGACAAGTACAGACATACAATATTTTGCTTTAAAGGCTTATTCATGCAGTAGGAAATGAACCATTTAGTAATGGAGTGCATAAAAGAAATTCTTTGTGTTTGAAGATTGGCTGAATGTGAAACTGGCCATACCAGTTTCACATCTAGGGCTGACATATCAAAAAGAGAATATAGAGCCTCCATAAATTATACCTTGTTTCCTTTTACTTCACCAAATACTCTGAAAGTGTTGTCTTTTTAAGAAATCCATTTAAATTTACAATTTTTCTCTCGCAATACAAGAATGAATGCTTAAAGTCCATTCACTGTACTGCACCTTGATATACACTCAAGAAATTTTTTTGTGTGTATTATCATCAGACATATCATTGAATCATTTATTTTCTTACTGTTTTACAATAGTATCTTTCTATGCTTTTGATATTAGTGATACTAAAGAAAAAGGAAACGAAAAGGCTATGGAAAATAACCCATCACTCACCGAAGTTGAAGGCTGCAGCGACTGAAAAACAAATGAGATGACCAAAATCATATACAATATTTCGGTTTCAAATCTTATTCTTGTGATAGAGAATGAGCCCTTTGGTTTGGGAGGTGTACACACACCAAAATTTACTCCCTGACACTTCAAAAATAATACAATACCAAAAAAGAAAACACCTTTTTTTGGACAGACTTCTAATATCTTTTGATATTGAACCACTGGTACTTATATTGTTTTTAATATATATATATATATATATATATATTTTTATTAGACATTGGGATAGGAGAAAAACCACCGCTTACCAAAGATGAGGACTCCAGCGGCGTCAAAACACGAAAAAACACACAAACACAAACATAATACAAATTTTCGAGCTTAGCTCTTCATCAGGTTGTAGGATGAGGTAGCTGCCCCGCGGGCTGCTAGCTTCCGCGGGGCAGCTACCTCATCCTACAACCTGATGAAGAGCTAAGCTCGAAAATTTGTATTATGTTTGTGTTTGTGTGTTTTTTCGTGTTTTGACGCCGCTGGAGCCCTCATCTTTGGTAAGCGGTGGTTTTTTCTCCTATCCCAATTGTTTCCAAACAATCTATATATATTTTTATGTTGATCTAGCAATCCAGTGTGCTATACATTTTTGTTACAGTAGAGTATAATTATTGGTAACATTGCATGCTTAAACAAAAAGAGTATCGCACTATATGGCTCCAACTATCACAGGAAATTGTCATACTTGCTGTCACTGTTGTTTGGTTTGTTGGAAGTGGCGGTGGCTATAATGTAAGTTTTCTTGTACAATTATAATATGAAGTATGAAATTAAAGGGAAGATATCTAAAATTGATGAAATCAAGGTAAGATGACAGTTAAATTAAAATTCCTTGTAATGATTTAAGGAAAAACATTGTGTTTTCTTCTGAAACTGAATGAAAAACCATCCAAGTGTATGTCAGGTCATGTATAGTTTAGGCTTCCATTTCCGTTGTCTGGTCATGAATTAAGTTTGGACATTTTACACATGGCACCAAATTCTTTTTTTTTAATCTGTTGCTTATTTAGGATTCAATTAGCTTTCATACCAAGATTCTTGAGTACCTTGAAGTGTTTTATGTGATTTGTAATTTTTAATTTATTGTCTGAAAAATTCGTGTTGGGTAAGTTGAGTACATTTCGAGTTATCCGATTTACATTCTGTATATGCTCATATTATAGTTGACATGGAATTAAATTATCTCTGAATTTATTCAAATACAATGATTCAGAAAACTGTGCACAAAACCAGCAACACTGTTACAAGTCAGTTGTAAGGAACAAAGGCCGATACTGGGGCTGTAGTATAGCCTTAGTGCCTCAACTAACAATTAATGTTGACTCAAAGTTCTATAGAAAATTTATGAAATGATTTTGATTTGACCATGTAGCCGGATAACTCAACCTAAATGCTTGAGGTTGCCACAATTTTAAATATGCATTTTACAGTTGAGCAGGCAAATCGAACACACTTTTCCAAAAGTTGCAAGTTGTGGAGAGAAATTTAACCGACTGACCCCTTTAGTAAATTTAAAAATTCATATTAAAAGTTAAAGTTGATATATAACACGACACCCCACATGGTCGAAAACAGTTCACTGACCAGCATAGCAAGTTACGACCCGCGACAAAACCGACGTAATGTTCCTTCACATACTTTTCCCGAAGTACAGGCCAGACGAAACCGAAAGCAAGAAAAGATAGACTACATTTTGCTAAGTTCCTATTTTAACATCACTGATAAAGTCATGCGCGGAGTTGCTCGATCACTTCCCGGCATAAGAATGAGACAACGTGTGCTTGCCGCACGAACTATTATAGCCCTGCGCGTGCCTATGACCTTGTCAAATCTTTCTTTAATTAATATCTTCAAAAGTATATGATAGTTTAATTTGAGATTTTTACAGGGACTTTCTATCATCCAGTTCTATCTATTTTAATTTAATTTACCATTCCAAAAGGTTTCTATCGTCTTAAAACTAAATTCATCACGTGACCAATCTTGGCGGACTTTGCGGACTTTCCCGAACTTCTACCCGACAATCAGCAATAATCTATTTTCAAAAACTTGATTACCAGACAAATACTAAAACTTTTTATGGAAACTAATATATGTACGAAATTGTCTCAATTAGGGCCATCTACTGATGTAATTTTTAAATTAATATCTCTTTTAATAAAAAAGCTTATTTTTTTCTCTTAATTAAAATCACTAATTAATCTTTACCAAATTACTTAATTTTACTACCAAAATATCGGGGATAGTGCTGACTATAGCTGGTGATAAAAGTTCAGTTGTGGTTTTACGCAATTCAAAGATACTACAAATCTTAGAATTTCTACTTTACCGATCGCGTGTTTCAAAACATGAACAAAGCGGAATATCTCTGAAACTAAACGTTTCCCGATATGATAAATACACTTTAAAATGATTTTTTTTATGGTGGATTGTAACTATGGGGAAGATTACAGGGAAATTACTTAAAGTTGAAAACTACACTTCTCGAAATTTCTAAGTCCTGCCTAATAAAACTGCCAAAATTCTAAGGTGCTTACACAGTCCGAATGGGTCCAGGTGTTTGCTGATGGTAAAGTCTTGTAAGAACTTAGCTTGCAGTGGGGTTCTGCATAAAGCTTGAATCTTAACTCTGACCGTGTGTAGCCATGGATGTGACAGTTTTGACTTAGTTAAGATGATACGGCCGCCACATAGGTTTTTAACCAGAAAACTATGAAAAGGTAAAGTTCAATAAATAGTTCATTGCCATTTAAATAAGTATATTCTTCCAAAAGTTCACAAAGCCAAAAACTGTACAGGCAATCAGACGAATTTTCCAAAGAAATGTATTACAAGTTCGATTAACCAGTCGAGCCAGACCACACCCCAATAGTTCAAAGAATTAAATCACTAGTTGAAGAAAGCCAATAAAAGTTCGTCACTCGCTCCCATTGTTCAAAAGTTTAGTTAATTTAGACAATCCTGAGGCCTAACTTGGGGAAATACTATTTTAACGCAACATAATGGTTAACTTGAATAAAAGAAGAGACATTACTCCCAAAATAAAACTTGCGCTGACTACTGAAAATAACGTGTTGTCGCGCCGATTGCTACTTGAAGACTGTCCCCTCGCATTGTTCCTAGCCGACTGACTCACTCGCGTGGCTGCTAACCAGGAAAGTTCTGGTACTCACGGAGAGTGGGAAAACCTAGCTGCTGCTCTTCCCATGAGAATCTCTCCAATAACTGATCAGTTTCTCATCTCACATCTGAAGGTTTCATCATCTCATTTGACCACGACTTTAAAAATAATTCTATCTCCTTGAAACTTTACAAATCGCTAGATCTTTAAATAAATGTTAACTTTAATTGTTTAGCCGAAAATAAATAATTTAGATATGGACTTTCTCACTCCAGGCGAATGCCGAAGAATGTTGAAATTAAAAATATTGAAAAAACTATCTTGAAAACTGTAAAACTGCTTTCTAACTTGAATAAACATAAAAAATTACTTTGAAAATGAAATCCACTAATATTCTATCCAATCTAACTTGTGGTTCTGAGAACAAAATTTTGTCACGCAGTTAGAAAATTTAACAGATAGCTTACAGTCTGTCATTGGTGAACAGTTTTTGTAGACCATGTGCTTAACACAGTTGGAAGCGCAGATCTTATTAGCAATATCATAGAGTTGGTAAGTACTTTAACTATCAGTCATGTAAGTTTGCTTTGCTTTCTACTGAACAAGAACATCCAGACGTGATCACGATAAAATAAATAAAAGTATGATTCCGTAGCTTAGATGAGAGGAATATTTCTATTATGGGTAACCTCTCTGTTAAATATAGGTATCTAAATTCTTACATGATCTTTTAATTGATAGGGATGTCAAACTTTTTATTCTGAAGCTTGTTTTAACATTGAAAGCAAGTTGCTGATCTCTTCTCTACTGAATTGCTAGGCCTACCATGAGATGATTTTTGTTCAGGGTTTACTCCCTTACCCTTTGATAGTCCTCTACCTAATCTTCAAGGCAGCAGTTTGTACTCATATTTTACACCTGAGTACTGGATTGCCTCTTCTGCCAACTCCCCTGTACCAAAGTCCAACTTCTCTGAGTTCCATGCCACTGTGGTCTTCAGTTTATCTGATAAATTTACAAGGTTGTTCAATAAGTTGTGTCATTCGATAAGAGATGGTACTCGTAGGTTTGTCGTTTTATTTTTCTAAAATTGGTACTACTTTTTTTTTATGAACACACATGAAGTTTCATGTAGGTCTGATAGCTCATTCATATTTTTATAGCTGTTCAATGTTGACTTGTCACAGTATATTGATAAAATGGAAAAAATTGAATATCGTGCAGTAATAAAAAAATTATTGTTTGAAGGTGTAGCACAAAAACAAATTCATGAACGATTATTAAAAGTGTATAAGGAATCTTCACCTTCAGTTATAACAGTAGAAAGATGGGTTGCAGAATTTAAATGTGGTCATACTAGTCTTGAAGTTGAGTCGTGAAGAACGCCTGAATAGTGTACCAATGCCAGAAATAGTAGAAAAAAATACAGAATATGGTATGGAAGATGTTTGATTAACAGAGATTTAGTACTCGTAGAAGCTCTTGGCATATCATTAGGCAATGTGAGTAATATTTTGGCTGAAGTTTTGAGTGCAAAATGGGTGCCACATTTGCTAACAATGGTACAAAAACACAATCGAATGTGACTTTTTCACCAACATTTGGAGCATTTTGGAAAAGATAGAAAGGATTTTGTGCATCGTTTCATCACTGTGGATGAGACTTGGGTCTACCACCATGATCCTGAATCAACACAATAGGCTAAGGAGTGGTGTGAACCCAGAACTTCGGCTCCAAAGTGATTTAGGGTCCAGAAATCAGCCAAGAAGGTTGTCGCGAATGTGTCACGAATATCGTGAAATAAGCTCACAATAGTTAGGAATATTCAGTTGCGTGAGAAGCAGCAAGTATAGGAAACAGCCATTAGTGAGGCAACGACTAGAAGGTCTCCAGAACACAGATCAACAACATCATTAAGTATGGAAGCTACCAACAGAGGATCCGGGAAGAAGCCATTAGGGGCCCGATATAGGTGGACAGGCATGTGTATTGCAACGTGACCCGGGAGAGTACGTGACAGAAGCTTCTAGAAGGCAGATTAAGGACGCAATCAAGCGGTATATAAGGGGGTCGTTTGGGCCACTGAAGCCAGAGTAGGTCCAGCAAGCAACAGAGCTAGTTAGGGACCAGCCGCCAGTGAGTGGGGTTGGAAGCTGACCGGAGCGGGGCACGGCAGCTAGACTAGCAGGACTTCGACTCTCACCTTCAGGCTTCATGAGGAAGCAGGACTTAGGTTCTGGCATAGGCTCTGATGCCAGTATAGGACTTAGTCGACGGAACGACATGGTCGAATAGTACTTTGAAGCCACGCACCTCCCTGGGACTTAGGTTAAACAAATGTAGGAGCTGAACTTAGAATTCAGAACTCGCGCCTACCTTAGCCTTAGACTTTGATTTTCTTAGCAAGCTTTACCGACGGAACTTAGGTTTACAGATGTAAGTCGGTCTTCGTGAGCTGCAACTTATCTCTGATAATTCTGTGTGTATGTTTATTTCTACCAGTTATTCCACTCCGAGTTCCCTAGTCTGAAGTGAATACCCATGTTGCTATTGATTCTAATATCAAGCTCTCATCTTCCGAACCGCTCGCGGAAGTAAAAGCCAACCAGGACGCAACATAGGGGCATAAAAATTTGGTGTCTATAGTGTGGGGTTTGGCCAGAGATAGCCCAGTTAGATACTGCTTGACCAAAAGTTAGCCAGGGGTGGCCAAAGGTCAGTACAACGGCAGTATAAGGCCACAGACTTGAGGAATAGGTGTTCAGAAATTTCTGGTAGAACTCAGCCCGACGGTCATAGCCAGACTGACGGCTTAGAGAACAAGGGAGGTGGCGCAGTAGGTAAGCCAAGAGAAGAAAGAAGAGGATCCATTGGTCGAGTACGAGAGGGGCCACTCGACAGCGAGGGGAGCCGCAACGCATCCGTCAGCAGCGTCCACAAGGAGGCGAGCCAGGTCAGCGAGCCAGTTCTACAAGAGTCGTAGACAGCAGCCGTGACGCAGCCGAGGTCGATGGGGCGAGCCAAGGGATCAACAGGCAGCCGCAGCCAGCAGCCAGCCGCCAACGGTTCAGAGTAGCAGCCGGCAGAGACAGCCTGGAGGGTGCCACACACCGTCCCCACGCAATAGTTACTTTCAGCAGGTGAGAGGCAAAAAGCAGCATGCCTAACGAAGCTGTGTCAGGTAGCCAGGATGCGCAGTCATCACCTAGGCACTATCTCAGTTTGAATGAAGTGATTAAATTAATTCCTCATTCCTTTGATGGTGATAAGTCGCAACTTAATGAGTTTTTGGATAATTGCGATAGTGCTTACGAGCTGATAGAGCCAGAACAGCGCGAAATATTGTTAAAATTTATCAAGGCTCGTATAGTGGGTACGGCCCGTAGTAAATTGCTCGTCCGAGATTTGACCACCACTTGGCCAGCAGTTCGCGCGATTTTAGTTGAAAACTATGGATGTAAGCGAACACTAGACTTCCATGGATGTGAAATGTTTGCCAGCAGGCAGGAATCATGGGAAAAGTATAGCACAATGGGGATCGCGCATTGATGCCCTCCAACACCAGTTCAGGGAG
>CM061920.1:188629194-188695128 GCA_031002005.1 Vandiemenella viatica
TATGGAGCCTAGTAGGCAACTCGTAACACTTGTACCTTTCACTCGAAAGGATTGGTTCAGATCTCCCTCTTGCTCTCCAGATTCGGGTACCCATGTATTCCCAAAATGGGATGGCTTATGGTCTTCGGAAGGAACTATAATGGATTTGCCTGGAGTGATTATGGGTCAGATGGAAAACCAAAATGGCAGATGACTGGACCAGAGATAGAAGCCTGTATTCTCCTAAATGGAAGACTTGAACATTAACTGCTCACCAACCAGGCTCACACTCTTGAGTTTTTGTAATTAATTGTTGTCTTATGCAATTATTTCTTCCTATTTTTATTATTTCAGTCATTATTCGTTGTATCAGTCTGCGTTTTCTGTTGATCTGGGATGTCTGTATAGGCAATATGATTTCTGATGTGTAGAGACCAGGTTATATGCAACATAAAAACATAGAAATATGAGGGATAAGTGTCAAAATATTAAACATTAAATAATAAAAAAATAGTAATTTTTAGTTTTTTATTTCAAAGCCAGCATACAATTAGTAAGTAGTTGAATAACATATTGATAAATTCAACATTAAACAATTATTTAACTTTTTTATTTTACTTTTGTAAATGTAAACAGTCGGGTACTATTCCAAATGTTCAGTGGTAAGAAAGTGTCTTTGAGTACTCAAAATATTTTTAAAAATTGAAAAGGACCACTCCACATCCACAGAGGTTACAGGATGGTATTTGAGTAAGCACTTATTGTTTCTGGAAAAAATTCAACTTGCCCCATTAATAAATGAAACTATAATTTGACTCAAAGGTCCAAAGCCTGGGATATTGTTCAAAATGTTTTAGAACCTTTCTTTAAGTTTACACAGGATTTCATTTGGCAATTTTATGGATTGACTGAATAGAATTAGTCAATGCCTAACCTTGAGTCTCATGCTTTTTAATACTCGCAAGTATGTGGGAAAAATGATTGCTAATCACAAACTAGAACTGTTAATGATTCCTTGGTTCTAGCATTATCAAGGTCATTTTCTGTACCTTTAATACCTAGAAATGTTCACTGTAAAACAATACAGTTTCAATCCTTGTAGCCCACAAGTTGCCACTGGTATAGGTGGGCTTGGCAATTTTTCTTTATGGGCATTATTGTGAACAGATGCCAGACACTTTCTTTGTTGATGAAATCATATGTATTATTTCTATAAGGTATTTTTTGTCACAAGCCTGTATCTTCCTTCATACTTAACCGAAATCAATGAAAGAGATGTCATTTTAAATCTTATGGTCTCCACTTTGGTCACATCATATTTTAAGAAAGAAAGTTTTTGGAATTTGACCCTTAAAGGACAAAAATGTCAATTTTTCTAAAATTTGTTTTTTGTGCCTCGAGCCATTTATATCCCTGGATATCTAACCAAAATCAAGTAAGACTATGAGGAGTAATGTCTCAGCTTTGTGATATCACATTTTAAGAAAGAATGTTTTTGGAATTCAACCCTTAAAGGGAAAAAGTATAAATGGTTCTACAATGCATTTTTGTGTGACGAGTTATTTATCTCCATTAATATCTAACCGAAATAGATAAATGTGGTATCATTCTAAAAATTAAGGTTTCCGCCGTGGTATCATGACATTTTAAGAAATGGATTTTTCTGAATTGAACTCTTAAAGGGCATAAATATCAGTATTTCTAAAATGCGTTTTTTGTATCTCAAGTCATTTATCTCCCTTGATAGTTACACAAAATTGATAAACGAGGTATCATTTTAAAGATTGAAGTCTTCGTAAGGTCTTAGGTTTCGTTACACCACATTTTAAGAAAGAAATTTTTCAAAACTCTAACCTTAGAGGGAAAAAGTATTAATATTTCTACAATGCATTTTTCTGTCACGAGATATTTATTTCCCTTAATATCTTACCAAAATTAATAAATGAAGTATCGTTTTAAATATTAAATTATCCACTTTGGTCACATCATATTTTAAGAAAAAAACTTTCTCCAAATTCAACCCTTAAAGGCCAAAAATATCATCATTTCTAGAATGCATATAATCCAGTCTCTACTGATGTGCAGTGGCCTACACATTACTGCAATTTTGAACTCTACGCCAATTAAATATTTTGTAATGAATTACCAGTGCTGAAATACAAGGAATGAGGATAAGCCAAGGCAACTTTTTTTTTTCCTGCAGGAGTCCACAAAGGTGGAAATATACAAAATAAAGGACACAGTATATGGTATTTAGAAATGTATGAACAATCTAAATTTTGTGTGTGCACCACAAACGGATAGGAAAGCAAGCATAATTCATAAACAATTGTTACTTTTATTATTATTATTCAAAAGCATAAACACATCAAGTCTAATGAAAGTAGAAACCTAATGCATCCACACTATGCTGCCATATTCCAGATGCCTCATGAAATGTGAATTGATACAATGCATACTGCACCGTGATGACAATGTCTTCCCCTGTCAGATATTGTTCCTTTTCCTGCAACTATGTAGTTGAAATCAGACAGAATTATAGAAAGTATGGTGGACACTCCTGTACCTACCAAATGCAAAACTAATAGTTCCAGTACATGTGCTTCTGTATGTGATGTGTTATTAAGAATAATGATATTAGTGAAAATATCAGACATTGTAACTGTCTCTGCAAAAACAATGACTTCAGTCTTCACAGGGAAAGGATTGGTTGTGAAGATCATATATGATGGATGCTTCATGAAGAATGCTGTTCAAGTTGAGTTATATTATGCACAATGGTACACTTAAAATTATCCACTCTGTGTAATACTAGTAAATCATTTTTCATTTAGTGAAAGAATAGTTTCCATAAGCCTGCCATTGAAATTTTGGATGGAAACAAAGTCAATTAGATAAACTAAATAAAATTACAGGTAGGAATATATACAAATTTCAATACTGTGCACAAAGATATAAAACTATATAAATAACATATATTTTTATCTTATTACAGATTTGATCACGACCAATTTTAATATATGAAATTACAAACAAACTTAGATTAACAAGGTTTTTTAAAGTATATTAAACAAATTTTCTTACATTATGAACTGTACAATAACATTTCAGGCAATAGTTATTACACAAATGTAATACACAAGTATCTGTTGTCACAGGAAGAGGCCCTTAACAACATCACAGAATGATAGAAATTTGTTTCATTCTGTTAAATTATGCCCTGAACTTTTTGAAGAGAGGATGCTTGACATTTGAATGTACCGTTTTTTTATACTCGAGATAAACTGCATCATCTGCACCAGATAGAGAACTCATGTTGCCAGGCCGACGATGTACCTGTAACACAAGGAAATACTTGACAATCTATTCATATATAATGTACAATTACTGCAATTAAAACTTATTAATTATGTACCATAATTGGTGGTAGAACATTCTATCAGGGCGGAATTAAGTTTTATGAACCAAGTTCTTCAGATCATAACTTTTCTTTACAAAAATGAATGACATAGCTGGTTTTTAAATGCCATTTGAATTACAGTATAACTCCAATTATCTGAACCAATCGGGACTGGACCCCATTCAGATAATTGGATTTTTTCCGAAAAGGGTCTATTTTAATTAATTACTGTATGTATGTTGAAAATGGGAGGAAAAGAGCTTTTAATTTATTGAATGAAATGGCAACACTTTTACACGTTAAGCGTAGTTACAAGTGCTGTATGTTAGTACAGTATGTACAGTAAGTAACATACTGTAAATAAAAGTCTCTGCTTGCTGAACATCTCTGCCAAAGTACGCTGTTTGACTGTGTTCGTCTGTTTTCTAGCAGCTCATCCGCTTCATGTGGTATGTAGGCAGAATCATTATTTTTTGAATCGCAGTACGTTTCCGTTTTAATTAAAAAAGTGATTCGGATAATCAGCGATTCGGATAATCGGAGTTCGGTCCCCAAGTTATAAGATAATAGACAGTAAATTTTTATGTCAAAGTATGATGAACAAAATGTTCCTACATATACCTTACAGAATAAGTATCAGTACAATGTATATTCAATTTTATCTGCCCTTTCCAGGATCAGTGAAAAAAAAATGAAAACGGCAATATTAATTAAAGAAAGAAAAGATCTGAGACATCGGCTAGGTTATTTGTGAATGAGTAGGTATTCTGTGCTAAAATGGGAGTGGACGACAAAGGGTGAGAAAAAAGGGCTATGAAGACAATGACTTGAAAGACAACTAGTTCTGAAAGTGAGCCCTTTCAGAAATCCTGAGGTAGAAAGCACAGGATACCAAAACGAATTTGGCATTAGAATAGCCCCAGGAACTAAAATCTACTTCCCTCTACTAACTTACACAGAAATAAGATACCGCCTCTCAATTGCCTGTACTAAGTCTAAAATAATATTCCTCATTCCACGATGCTGCAAATCTCTTAATTAAAGACACTGCATATTACACCAGTATTATATCACAAAAAATTAGTAATTGAAATTTGCGATTTCCCCCCCCCCCCTAGATTTAAAATTGAATGTGGTTGAAATTCTGCCTGGACCACAAATTACTATATTGCAGTTTATTTCCATCCAAACGAATGACTGTCTTGTGGAATCAGAGATGATTAAAACTGAAACAGTAAGGCAAAGAGCTTGACATTATAGTGGGGATGTTGTATTGCAAATGGAATATGGGTAATATGCAGCAACAACCAATAAATGTGATGAGGTTAAACAAACCGATGGCCCTGCACTGGCTGCAGATCGGGGCCCCTCTCCTGGGACCCGCTCCTCATCCGCATCAGCATCACTAGCGGCCAATACTTGCTGTAGTAATTGGCCTTGTTCCTCACGTGTCCCATACAAAAGATCTGGTTCCTGTAACACAAGTGATCCAAAGTTTTAGCCAACATAATTCTTACATGTATAGAAAACATAATACTGTGTATCTGTATTTTTGTTGATTACCATCTCTTCCAATCAAGGAAAGTTGCAATTGCTATAAACTACTGTTATCAATATCAGGTGCCAAATATCAATAAGGTATTTCATCAGGGATGCATTGAGCAAAGAAAAATTTCTGATGCATTTCTTTATGCTTCCCATAAAATTAATTAAATTATATTTGTAATTTTCATTCTTTTACATACTATAACTGCATAAAAAAGAAAAATCTCTCTTTCTAATATTGGCTCACCCCTGTTAAACAGTTTCTTGTTGTTCAGATGTATTCAAAAAGAAAAAGATATCTGCTCATTTAATTTAAAACCACCTCAAGTGCAGAGTGAAAATTATGAGCAGACTTTTAAAAAAAAAATCAGTGTAAAAAATTAGGTGTAAATATAAATAAATTAGTATAGTCAAAACATTATATTCTTCCAGTCATATATAAAATGCTTTCTGGCCTTATGTGACGTTAAGATTTAACTCTTCAACTTCAACTTCCAGGAGAAAATACAGTCAGAGAGCAACTTTGTGACTTCAAAACATCGCATCACACCGATGCATTCCCCCAGTGGGAAGTCCGAGAACATCTGATACACCAGAAAAAAACCTCTTTTCTGGTCAAATTCATAAAAAGTTTCATTAGTGGCTTCTAACTATTAAAAGCCTTAGATTCCAATCTTGAAGTTGGTCACTTATGTCCTTAGGCCTATGTTATCAGGAAAAATTTATCAATTATTAAATGCAAAACTGGAAAATAAGGGACTTAAAAAATATGGAATAAATACTATGGAATACCACAGACGTTTATATTCCTGGAGCTTAAGATCTGTGTTGAAGACCAAGTTTTCCCCTTCTACATTTAAAATTTGATGATTTTACCTTCTTCTCTTTTGTGAACCACAAATCAATATCACTTTTACCATCTGGTGGTGAAAGTTATACATTTCAAAAACTCTACCACATGTTGTGTGTTTTCATACCATTGCACTATAATCTAAGGAATTAATGAATTCTTTCTTTAGTCCTCTTTTGCTACAAAAAATCCTAAGAATCAATAATTTTACAAATAGGATTTTTTTTTTCAAGAAACCATACCAGTATTTGCCTGGAGTGATTTTGGGAAACCATGGAAAACCAAAATCTGAATGTCCAAATGGGGTTTTGAAACTCACGACTACAAGGCTAGTGTTATCACCTGACCACCATATTTGGTAACAGACTAGATTGTCATAGTGATAGCAAGAAAGCAGCAATTAGTATTCAATAAGAAATACACACTAAGATTTAAATAGGGAGATCAATTACCATGGATTAATAGGTTGGCACAAGTTCACAGAAACATATACTCATAACAACAGACGAAACAAATCTCAAAACACTGGAAAATGGGAAGAAATATGGCTTTCCCCCATTTAGAAAGACAAATTCATGAAACAATAGGTGCTAATCAATGTAAAGCAATACAAATTAGGATAGGGAAATGAACAACCATTTACCTTCTTATATAATAGATGGGTGGTGTGAAAACATAAAAAAGACAAGAACACAAATGACACAGTAATTTTTGGGCCTTAGCTAAAGAGAACATTGTGGAGGGTGGGTGTTGTAGAAGACTGCCTCACAGAATGACTGTTGGCCAGGAAAAATAGTGAGCATAAATTCAAACAGGGGACAGGGAGAGGTGTAGTGATTTGGAGCAAAATATTGCAAAAAGAGAATAATATAATAAAATCTTAACCTCATAAATGTGAGTAAGGAAAAATAAATAAACAAGTAAATAGAATTAAAAAAGGAATTTTAAACCAAAGAAACATCACCTCTGGTTAGCTGTTGTTCAATTTGAGTAGTGGGGATGGAGGCAAGGACAGTATAGAGGGAAGAAAAAGTACTGACTGGGTATTATCTTAAATTGAGACCAGGAGGTTTCATGGTGCTCAGTTTGTACTGTGGTGTGACATATAACCACATTAACATAATAATGAGTAATCAGGACAACGCAACAAGACATGCATTACGCAGGTTTGGTGAAATACATATATCCAAGGTGTGGGAAGGATGTTCTGCAGAGCAAACTTTTAGCCTGTTGCGGCGAATACTCCATTCAGACTGATACATATACGACCTTCACAGATCCATGCGTGGAGCGTGTGGTGAGTGAGATTTACTTAGAACTCTTATAGCACTAAGCTGCCATGTGACCAATTGCAGATACATGATAACATCAAGATATGGTAACATCAAGATATGCCAATTTAGAGATCCTGTGACTACTTGGAGGAGAGAGATGTCCAAACGGATGAAAACGAGAAAGTTTCCGAAGAAGTCATCCATTCCTGCCAAAGGAAAGATGTGCTGAGTCTGAGTGTGTTTGGAGGGGTGAATGGTTTGCCAATAGGATTTTAGTTTAGAAAATTGTTACTGTTTTATGTATAATGTTGTTTCATGTCTACCTATGGGGAGAGAGGCAGGAGGAACTCGTGCAATGATGATTCAACGACAAAAAAGCTGCCAAGGAGTAGGAGCAGTGGCCCAAAGCTTTAAAAGGTGACAAGAGGTGTTTTTGGTTTTGATGGTTCGTGTCTTCACTTGTGCTTCGGCACGAGATCGACCAAAAAACTGACAGCATATCAAGTGATCAGTTATATCACAGCAGCTTAGTGCTATAAGAGTTATAAAGTAAATCTCACCTATCACACTTTCCAGACACGGATCCTAGGCCTGGGTGCGGCAGTAGATCCATGTGTGAAGTTCAAAGTGTTTAAAGTATTAAGATCGTACAGAAAATTCAGAAAGTTGTTTTTCACATGTGCCCAAATCATAAAAATATCATCTGTTAATCTGAGCCACATGAGGGGTTTGAGAGCGACTTTCTCCAAAAATGTCTGTTCCAGTCGGCCCGATAAGAGAGTCCACACCCGCAATTTATATCTGCCAATACCTGAACATGCTAACTACCACAATTCCAACAACTTCAATGAATGTTTCACCGCGAGAGCAATCAGAGTTTTCCCTGAAACCACCGCCGCCTCAGAACTTCGGAGATGGGAACTTGCTTACCGAAATATCCTAGATACCAGACACCCACCTGGCCTCAGCCACCAATAAAATTCCTTTCTTTGACACTTACTTACTTACTTCCTCTTCATGGATAGGCCAAAAGCCTGTTCCAACCTCATTCTTCCGACCATCTCTTCCTAGGTCTTCCAGTGTCCCTTCTGCCTGTGGGATGGTACTCCAGGGCAAGCTTAGGAAATCTGTCCTTTCTCATCCGTAGGACGTGGTTCTTCCAGTTATCCCTTTTTTGGGTAATTCTATCATTTAGCGGGGAGATATTCAGTTGTCCCCTTATTTCCTCGTTCCTCCTCCTATCATTTAGGGAATACCCTTTTACTGACCTTAAAAATTTCATTTCAGATGATCGAATTTTGCTTTTGTATTGCGTTTTATTTACCCATGTTTCGCTGCCATATAGCAGAGTCGGTACGGCCATTGTTTTATAAAACTTGAGTTGAGTCTCCTCTCGTGCTTTACCTTTCAGTGTTCGTCGAATTGTTCCACACATATACTGAAATCGGTGAAGTTTCTTCTTCACCTCGTTATCCTCATTAAAAGATAATTCACATCCGAGATAAGTAAAGCTGGAGACTTGTTCTATTGGCTGATTGTCTACCACTATTTTAACTCTGATAGGGTATTTCCCCTGCCATGCCATAACTTTCGTTTTTGCACGCGACAACTGCAGATTGTAATCTTTGCTGATAATGTTTAGTATATGAATTGCTTTTTGAATTCCATCTTCATTTTCCTGGAGGATAAATTGGTCGTCTGCAAACAACATAGTATTTATGTAAGTGTTGTTGCTTATTTTTATACCCGGATGGACATTTTCTTTCCATTTCCTAACTAAGTCATCTGTATATATATTGAAGAGTGTTGGAGACAGGCTACAACCTTGCCACACTCCTTGGTTAATTGCTATTTCTTCTGTAAGTTTATTTCCTAGGTCTAAGACGATTTGTGTCCTTCTATACATACCTTGAATAACTTGTATTAAATGCTGTGGATATCCATTTCTTTGCATTATTTCCCACAGTTTTTGTCTATTTACTTTATCGAACGCTTTTTCATAGTCTAAGTCTTTAAATTAAATTCTCTTCTCTTTTCCAGTAGTTGTCTAAGACAGAATATATTATCTATGCAGGACCTTCCTTTCCTAAACCCACATTGTTCTTCTGATAGGAGAGCATCTGCTATTACTTTTAGCCTGTTATTTATTATTTTTGCATATATTTTGTATCCCGTATTTAATAAACTAATTCCTCGATAGTTATCACATGAATTCCTATCTCCCTTCTTAAAAAGGTGAAATAACTTTGGCCTTCATCCATTCTTCTGGGATGGTTCTCTTTTTCCAACACATATTAATTAAGTGTAAATATCTAAATTTCAAAATCATTCCCCCATACTTAATCAATTCTAAGTTAATTGTATCTAGTCCAGGAGCTTTTCTATTTTTAAATGATTTTAGTGCTGCATCAACCTCCTCTATGTCTATAGGATCAATTTCTTTAGTATCCACATGGTCAATTCCTATTTTCTCTTCTTCTTCTTTATAATTACTATTGTACCATAATGTTCTGTAGTGTTTTACCCATGCCTCTTCTTCAATTACATTTATATTAGCACTTTCCTTTTCATCCTTGTTGAGATGTTTCATAAGTTTATAAGCCATCTATTGTCTACCATGGACATCATCTTCTATTGAACTGATTAATCTATCCCATCCCTCTTGTTTCAACTTCTTTGTTATTGTCTTAACATTATTTCTTCTTCTTTTATATTCATTTTCATTTTCTAGGGTTCGATCCTGTATCATTTTTAGATAAGCCTTTTGCTTTTGTTTGACGGCTTCTGCAATTTCTTCGTTCCACATTTTAAGTCCAGTTTATCTTCTAAATTTCTTTTTCTTGCCAATGGCTTCATATGCTGCTTTCAGTATTGATGAAGCTATAGTTTCCCATTCTTTATTGATGTCATTATTTGTTGGGTTTTCCAGTAAGCACTGTTGTAATCGGCTTTGATATAGATGTTTTATTCCTTCATCTTTTAAAAGGTAGGTCTTAAAAACTTCTTGATCTTGTTGTAAGTTTTTATTCATTCTTTTCCTCCATTTAGCAAGTATTCTTATTTTTGATATAACGAGATAGTGATCTGTATACATATCACTACCTCTATGTACACTGGTGTCTACTACATCTGGACCTAATTTTTTATTAACCATTACATAGTCAATGATAGACCTTTGTCCTCTTGCCGTCCATGTAAATTTATGGATATCTTTTTTTGTAAAGAATGTATTTGTAATCTTTAACTGGTTGAAGGACACAAATTCTCTCAGTAGTTTCCCATTTTCATTTAATGTGTATTCACCTCTGTTCCCCATTACCTCTGGAATTGGACTATTTCCTAAGCGGGCATTAAAATCGCCAGCCAGTATTAGGAATTCACTTTTATTAATTCTGTCTATCACCACTTGAAGCTGTTCATAAAATTGTTCAGATTCTTCTTTGACACATCACTTAGTATTATCAGTATTAGCATTATTGTCATTTAACTAACTACATGTTTTTTTCCCAAAATTTATATATCTATATTTATTTTTGTTTTCGTCTTTCCATTCTGTAACTTTTCGATATATTACTACTTCTATCACTGTCTGTGGTATACATATTTATACATAACATCTTAGTCCCACCGCCATATTGATAATCGATTCAGTCATGTAGAATACTTCGGCGTGTACACACCTCCTGAATCACATGACTCATTCTCTTTAACATGAAGAAGGTTTAAGACCGAAATATTGTGTATTTTTTGTGTTTGTTATATATGTGCTTCTCTCGTCACTGCCTTCAACTTTGGTGAGTGATGAGTCATTTTCCCTTTCCTTTTGATTTATATTGCCTAAAGACGTTTCCTTTGTTTAAAGTTAATCTAAGTGTGTTATTAAGGCATCAACTCCTAAGACAAGGCTGAAATCTAGGAAATGTTTTCCGAGGACGACGACTGCATCAGATGTACCACCCGGCTCAATCTTTGGCAAGCAAGATTGACTCATGTAGATCAATGGTTACTTATGGCTACACCCA
The DNA here is from genome assembly GCA_031002005.1 of Vandiemenella viatica. Taxonomy (NCBI): domain Eukaryota; kingdom Metazoa; phylum Arthropoda; class Insecta; order Orthoptera; family Morabidae; genus Vandiemenella; species Vandiemenella viatica. The sequence continues at coordinate 188,640,265 of CM061920.1, forward strand.
GGCAATCTTAACTGGAAGAGCACTACACATGGTGAAAAGTGGTACAAGTAGAACATAAGACAATTTAACAGGATGGTTTTATCTCGAAAATCAAAATACTATGTGTGAATGTGGGGCACAACAGACCATCGAGCATCCCAGTACCCAACAACCTGTGCTTTGGTATACCTCCTTAATGCCAGTGACAAAGCTGCACAAGTTGCTGACTTTTGGTCATCTACAATATGGATTGATTGGTGTTGATTGCTGTACTATTTTTTCTTTTTTTCTGTTCTGTTCTTATTAATACCGACTAACTAATTGACTATTGTAGCAGCTATACTTTTGGTACAAAATAAATAAATAAAATATAAATTGCCATGTTAGGATTGTATATCTTTATCTTACCTCCTCCATACCAGCAAGCTTTGTGATCACCTTGTAGCTGTAGCCCTGATTAACGAGGAAGCGTTGCCTTTTACGTGAGTAGCTCATTTCCATTGTGTCCTGAGATACAAGTGTGTAGAAGAAAGCATTGTATTCTTCTGCTATTGCTCCTGCATGGACCAGTAATACAGTTTTAGACAGGCACTAAATATTAATCAAAATAGGAGAACAAAGGTCCAGCTTAGCAACAAACTGGAATATAAGTCTCCATTACTAATAATCAGTTCTCATAACTAAAGATAGGATCACAGTTTCATGCATTAATTCCTAAATAATATTTTTAATGGTATTGAGGAAAGGAAATGGCTTTCAGGCAATGTAAATAATGTTACTGATGAAGATAGAAGGACCAGACCATTTGACAAGGGATATGTATGCTCACCAGGCATAAACGCGTGACCTATGGGATGAATTGGTGTGCAAACACTTCCTTCGCCAAATGGCTCATTACCCTCTGCATGAATAATGTTTTAAACCAAAATATTGTACAACTGTGTTTGTCTCGGGTTTGTTCGTTCATCGCAGCCCTCTAGCTGCTAACTTAGGTGAGCGATGGGTTATTTTCCTCAGCTTTTCTTAATTATATTAAATAATCATTCTAGCTTTGTTTAAATGAATTGCAATTTTTAAAAAAATCTTAAAATTTATTGATTGAAATATTATCATATTACTTCCTTTGCTTTCCCACAAATTTTAAATGCTTTCAGTGTTTCTGGTAAACTATTCACAATTTCCCTTGGTAATTTTGTTCCATAAAAGAGAGAGAGAGAGAGTCCCCACTGTCTTATGCCTGAAATCAAATACCATGATTTTTCTCTCTTCTTTTTCATTTACTACTCCCAGCCAATATCCAACCAAACCTCATTGCCAATGTATGTCTTATATATACCAGTGATGAGAGGCAAAACACATGCAACAATAGATAAAATCCAACCACAGTTGCATTGGTGTATTCATTAAATAATTCTTTAGTATTTCAACAATCATCTGCAGATAACTTTTTTTTTACTTATGGCTTTACGCCTCTTTGACATCGAGGTCGTTACAGGTGGGATAGGACTGGGACAAGGAACGGGAAGGAATTTCGCCATGGCCTTTTGAAGGAAGCATCCCGGCATTCACCTGGAGTGATTTGGGGAAACCATGGAAAACCCAAATCTGGATGCCCGGATCGGGAATCGAACCAGCGTCCTCCTGAATGCGAGGCCAGAACGTTAACCATTCACCCACCACGCTCGGTCATCTACAATCCTCTTTAATAAAATGCACTGTCTGGAGACTGCACACTAGCCTTGAGAGCGATGATGTCACGTGCCAGCCATCACTCGCAAATTAACAGCGAACATAGTTATTAGTAATTAGGGGTTAGGTGCATAGTTTTATAGCTAAGTAACTGCTATGAAATTAATTACCAGAATACATTCATTAAGTTTGTTTTTCGTAACATTTCATTCCTAAAAAAATATGGAAATACTTTGTGGTTCAAAAAACATGAACTTACCTTTCAAGAAAGTGTCGCCTTTAAGAAACTTAAATAAAACAGATAATGCCAATTGTCATTCCGGCCTTAAACGCATGTTAGCAATTAAATGAGTTTTAACTTTACCTTTTTATGTACATTTCAATCATATGACTTTGTATATGCGATGTGAAACTCATTATTTCACTTGAATTTTGCCTTCAGCTACACCATTTAATATTTACAACATGTAAATAAAATATTTTATTCTTCTTCTTTTTATTTAAAAAAAAACATACAGCACTTACTTTATTTAACAAATTTAAATCACAACAAACAGCTTTTTATTTATTATTCACAATTCAATAATGATATTCTCATTGCAAAATAACAGGGATCAAAAATATTAGAAACTTGATGGTTCCCATGACTTGGTTCATGTTTGTGAAGAATTTAGATTGACAGCCACTATAATGCACGATGGGAGACTTGAGGCTAATACCACACACAAACATCAGTGACCTGCGCAGGGTATATATGGCTGCATAGTGAAATATAGGGACACACATGTCTTTGGTTGAAATATGAAAACACCTCCCGTCGACCATCATATCCTCAACACCCCATAGCTACCAACATGACAACATTGTGCATGTTGGCAGAGTTGAGGTTAATATCACACACAATCACCAGTGGACTGCACTAGGTAGTTATGGCTGTGGAATGAAATATAGGGACGCATGTCTATTTTTATATCAGGTAAACCACTTTCAACCACCGTACCTTCAACATTCCCAGAGCTACCGACATAAAATCACAATAGTGCACGGTGAAAAACACCAGGTTTCTAACACACGCAAATGCCCGTGGTCTGCACTTGGTAGTTCTGGTTACAAGTTGAAACATAGAGACACACATGTCTTTTGTCAATATGCGAAAGTGCCCCAGGCCAATCACTTTCAACAACCATATCTCCCACACCCCCATAGCTACCAACATCTAACCACTATAATGCAATACAGGAGACATGATACCACTACCACACACAAACACCAATGGTCTATGCTATGTAGTTGTGGCAGCAAAGTGACATATACGGAGACCCATGTCTTTGGTCTTAATACAAAAATATCCTTATATATATATATTGTTAGGAAACAAAGGCGCTAAAAGTGGATATATTGAACATTGGATAGGATAAAAAACCACCGCTTACCAAAGAAGGGGATTCCAGCGGCGTTAGTACATGAAAAAAAACACAAACACACAAAAAATAGAATTTTTGAGCATGGCTCTTCCTCAGTAGGTGAGATGGCTGCACGCAAGCGCTGCCGGCAGCCAACTGCGCGAGCTACAATGTCACTGGCTCATGGTGGGGGAAATACATCATGGCAGGAAGTGAGGGAGGGGGTAGAAGAGCACAGGCTGGAAAACGATGATGAATGGCAAGTATAAAGCAAAACTGTACACAGGGACCTGTCGCGGAAGGGTGGTCTAACTCAGTTAATCAAGTAATGGACACAAGTGAAAAAAATAAATAAATAAATAATAAAAATTAATAATTTTGAAATTTTAAGTTGAAACTAAAACTAAAAATAAGCAAAGTTCAAAGTCACAATCTATAAAGATAGGCTGTGGTGAGTGGTGGTTCTACGAGGGAAGGTGGAAGTGAGGGGGATGGGTGGGAGGAAAATTGGTGCTATCTTAAATTTAGACCTGGAGATTGTCTGGTCCCCAGTTGGTACTGTAAGTTCTGAAATACTGCTTTTATCTGGGAGGACTTGTTAGGATCCAAACCCATACCGGGGTACGTATCGGCTTGTACACCTAAACTTGAGTTCTTCCAAAATGTTACCAAAAATTCGAGAAAAGTTCTATAACCGTGAAAAACCTTGGAGAATGCTAACTGTAAAGATAAAGTCGGTCGCCACTCACAGAATTAACCTCCTGTAAGGAAGGTACTAAAATAGAAATGAAAGTTGAAGTCAGAATCACAAAAGGATATATTCTTGAAAATTTCACTGAGTGCACATAAAAGTCACAGTTAGCTATGGCAATCGGAGTAAATCATTAAGCCGAAGATCACAAGTCATGAAACAGAACAGACCGCTCCACCCCGAAAATGAAAGTAAAAGTTCACACTGATGAGTCACATGTCGGAAAATTTCAGAGTTCTACGGTTGGCTATCCTGACCGTCAGCAATGTTTGTTTCCGGTCTCCCAGAATCCCACGCGCCCAAATAGCGCTGGATTTGTTATACCGCGAGTAACATCCTAACCTGACCAAGTGTTTCCACGAACTGCCACAAAACGAGCGACCGGCCTACCTTTATCAGAAATGACCTACTGACCTAAACAACAGGCTATCTAGATTAAATTTTGTTAACGGAGAACTTTCAGAAAATCACAAGAGATAGAGCGTAACTAAACGAGTATGGTGATGTGGTTGGTTTTGTTCTCAGAGCTTCCAGACCGGTGTAAATGATGTTTGAAAGTTGGTGAATCGGAAAGCTCAATGAAACCGCGAAACGTCACGTCCGGAATATGAATTTGCTAAAGTTTAAAATATCAAGTTTAGACTATGTTTAAGTGTTCCCGAGCCTCTGCTGAGTTCAGTGGTGTAAAATTCTTTTAAATCGGTTAAGGATGTCAAAAGTTATGGAATTTCTAAAATTTGCTGATTTCCTGGTGTTGAAAGATTTTATTCACTTTTTATTTAAAGTTGGTTATGGCCTCAAACTATTTTTAAAACGTATCTTTATTTTATTTAAGTGTTTTAGAAAAGTTTTTGGTTCTTGAAATATGTTTTCCAGATTGAAATTCAAATTACAAGTTGGTTTCTACGACGTCACAGGATAACGAATTTTAACTTATTTATATCTTCTGTTTATTAGTTGATGGCTATTGTAAACTTCGAGAATATTAATCTGCCGGTTATTTAGTTTGTTTAAATCTACTTTCGAAGCTCTGAAATTACTTAGATGTGCTGGAATTTATTATTGAAATTAACACATGGTGTGATACTTTAAAAATCATCTTTACTGCTCTAAACTTGTCGGAAACTGCGAGTTATTGGTGAATTTAATATAAAACGGTGAAATTATTATTATGAAAGTGCTTTACAGTGGTCAATTTAGTGGAATATCAGTGATGTGGTTGTTTAACCAAACCTGTTTACTTTACTTCAGAATTATTATGGATTACGCTCATCTCAGTAAGTTTACAGTTTATATTTTATTAGAAACTTCTTATTTAAGGTTGTTATGTGTTGTTTATTTACTTTTCTGAACCTGAAGTGTTGTTGTCTCGATTTCAAACTATGGTATCACGTATGGAATGTTAACCTCAAACTTCGTCGGATTTTAACTGAATATTGAAAATAGGGAGTAAGGTAGCTTACAGACTCTGATGGCGCGGTCTGAGAAGCAGGTATTAAAATCGTTGGTGCCATGAAACAATATTTCGGGTGAAAATCCCCTTTTTCAAGTTAACAGAGAGGTGGCTGGTTGTTTTTTCTTTGTTTGTGTGTTGTGCTGTGTTGCTGCTGCCCTCCTCCCTTCAACTTTGGTGAGTGATGGGTGTATTTTCCCTTTCTTTTCCATGTATATATATATATGTAACAATGAAATCAAGACGCTAAGTAGCAAAAAGGAATCAAATTAGGATAGGGAAATGAGCCACCACTTAGCTTTAGATGATGGATGTGAGGGCGCTAACACACAGAAAAGACACATACATAAATGATAAAGTAATTTTCGGGATAAACCATTCGTCAATGGGAGAACATTACGAGAGATGGGTGCTGCTGGAGACTGCTCTCACAGAAAGACCACCGGTTGGGAAAATGGTGGGGGTAAATTCAAACATCTGAAAAGTAGAGGGGCAGTGATTGAGAGCTAATACCTGAGCATAGATAAATATCCAAAATAATGTCTTGTCGGGTAACTGCTCTGAATCACTGCCCCTCTACTTTTCCGATGTTTGAATTTACTCCCACCATTTTCCCGACCAGCGGTCTTTCTGTGAGGCAGTCTCCAGCCGTGCCTACTTCTCATAATGTTCTCCCATTGACGAAGGGTTTATCCCGAAAATTACTTTATTATTTGTGTTTGTGTCTTTTCTGTGTGTTCGCTCCCCACATCCATCATCTAAAGGTAAGTGGTGGCTCATTTCCCTATCCTAATTTGATATATATATATATATATGAGATTATGTATATGCACAGCTTAATATATAAGCAACTTCTATGAAATTCATTGCCATAATACAGTCATAAAGTTTGCTTTTTGTTCTTAAAAAAAAATGTGGAAAAATATTTCGGCTGAAAATATGTGGAACTATGAGTACTTTTCAGTAACAGGTCGCTAATGAAAGTAACAATTAAGAAACTTAAATTTCTCATGGTCTCAACTACAACCACGAATGCCAAATGTCATTCTGGCCTCAGATAAATTTCAATTTAATTAAAAATTTCACTAATATTGCTGCTTGATCGAAGTTTATATTTTACGGTTTACATGCTTTTTACATGTTTTACTGACCACTATTGTTAGTGGTCTTTGTTCATGTTCGCTGTACATGAGTTATTAGGTCATTTAAAGTGGATTTCAGACCAAAAATGTTACGAAATTGAGTATTCTGACAATTCATTTCTTTGGAGTTGTTTATCTATTTAATAATTTGAAATCTGTATAACTTCTCCGGCTGTTACAAAAACTATGAACAATGATTACATTATGAATGTTTTCCCAGCCTCAATAAAAAAACAATGCGATACTTTCAAAGTAAACAGGAATTCTTCAAATTTTACAGAATGAAATTTTAAGGTCAAATACAAGTCAAGTTTGAATTTCAGCAAGTTCGAATCTATGGCCTTTGAAACAATTAAATAACAGAACAATCGTCCCTGTCCATGTTTAATACATCTATTAATATTTCTGAGTTTTTCAAGCTTAGAGATTTTATTCACCCTAAGGGTCAAACACAGCTTAAGTTCGTGTTTGGTCAGATCAAGTCAATGTGTCAACCTTGACCCTAAAAACTGGAACTATTCTAGACCCGTGACAATATGCAAGAAACTGTCGTGGGCTTATACTAGTAATTATATATTAAGCCTTATACATTCAAATTGGAGACTCCTATTCAGACTGATTTGTGACTACCAAAGGTGTTCAGCAAGGTAGCGCATTATCACCGCTGTTGTTCATCATTGTAATGGACGATATTATGAAGAGAGTAAAACAGCAACTCAACCCTGATGACTTTAAATCATTTGCATTTGAAGATGATGTTCTGATATGGGGATATACAGAAGAGGAACTGCAACAGAAACTGAACCTCTGGAATAAGCATTTTAAGGAATTTGGCCTTAAAATAAGCCACACAAAAACAGTGGTTATGGCTGTCAGCAGACAGAATATGAAGTCCGTTATCTATCTGGATGGTGAACAATTGAATCAGGTGGATAATTTTCAGTACCTTGGCAGTAAAGTGACCTCTGACAGTCGATCCCAGAATGAAATTACCAATAGGGTACAAAAAGGAGCTCAGTTTTACCGTCAAGTTAGACACCTTTTGTGGGACAATCACGTTCCAATTACAGCCAAAATTGCACTGTATAATTCATACTGCTTACCAATTACAATGTACAGCCTGTAAGTATGTACCACTACCTACAGAGATGAAAACAGACTCCAGGCGGCCAAGATGAGGTTGCTGAGATCAATGGTCCAGAAAACCAGAAGAGACAAGATCAGGAATGAAGTGATCCGCAAACAGATCCCAATCAGTGAAACCCTCCAAGAAAAAATTGCCAATTCAAGATTGCGATGGCTCAAAATCACCGAGGATATGGATGGAAAAAGAATTGGAGGGTAAAAGACCAAGAGGCCGGCCCAGAAGGAAATGGACTGATCTTGTGAAATTGGACCTACAGGATAAAGGTGTACAATGGTCCAAAACCCAAGAAGAGGAAACATACTTGGACAGGCAAAAGTGGAGAGCACTCTTACACCACACCCGGGAAACTGGAGATGGAAGAAGAAGAAGAAGAAGAAGAAGATGATGATGATGACATTAGGCTTATTTACATACAAAATTCTTCAGACAGTTTTGGAGCATATATACAATTTGAATATAAATGCTTGTTTGTCAGAGAGACTCAGTATGTGCCTTCTGAATAATCACATCCGGCACACAACACTAAACTTCTCTAGTGTTTATACATGCATATTCCGTTTGAAGTGTCAATGCTAATTCATTTTTTATTCAAAATTCTGGACAATTTCTCTGAATTTTAAACAGTATTAACAGATATAGATATAAAATGTAAGAAATGTTGCTATGAGAAAATTTAGAAGAATTTCTAGATCTCTAATGTGTTTTCTATATTTATATAAGGTCAGGTCAGATGATTACAAAAATAAAAATATCATGTATATGACAAAGATTTTGTCATTAAACAACTCAATGAATATGAGGGATAAAAAAAACCACACAAACAAACAAACTGAGAATCTGTCTCTGGTTGACGATCATTGGCTGTTTGTGTTGAGAACTGCTCCCAAAACAGTGATTTTTCGTCATCAGCTAAGTTTCTGTAGACTAAATTACTTTAAAAGCTTTAAATTATCATCTAAATACTTAGAATTATTTTTAGTGAGAAAAAATATTTAAAATGTCCTCTATAAATAACAGTTTTAAGTTTGTGTCATTGTTGTTACAGTCCCCTTTCTAGTTATTGCAATTTCATTGACTCATATACAGCACAAGCTTGGTGACTAGTTTATTCAGAATAATATAATACAGGTAAACATTGTGGTATAAGTTATTTAACAGTTTTAATTTCTTATATACTGTAACTAATTCAAATTAGTAATTAGAACTTCGATTGTTGAGGTTATTGTATCGTCCCATATTCAGGCTCTGTTTGCTTTAAAATATAACAGTTTGTTATTTAATTAGTTCTGAAACAGTAATATAACATCTTGGTAATAATAAAAATAATTAGGGCGAGTCTAGTGAGGCTTAGCATTAGGCGATGATTTGTACACTTTTTGAAAAAATTTCTGCACCTTTAGATGTGAAATTGAACATTATAATTCAAGGTCAATTCTAGATGTGTTATCAATCATCTTTTTTAAAAAATAAATAAGTGAGTAGACCAATATCCATGGAGAGGGACATGGTTTGAAGACACTGTTGCCTTTGTGTGGAATCATAGTGTGACGATTATATGCCGCCTTGAAGTGCATATGTAATGCTTACGAGAGAAGATCCTAACGCAACAACTTACCACGGAACTCGAAGTGCAATCATCTGCCCACTGCAACGATAATGGTAGGATAATCGTTCACTGAAAGTGTGAGTTCGATGTTGACTTATGCTCCAGAAAGAGAGATATCAATTTATTTTTTTGTATTAAAGATGATATATGTTTGCTGAGCATTATTTGTAAATAAATCTATAACTTGTGTAGATTTAGATGTAGCAGTTTTGTAATTACAGAAAGAAATCCCGCTCACTCCCTTATTCAGCTATTCAAATAACTATATAATTTTAATGATAAACTATGCGAAGTTTAATAAAAATAAAAAATTAAATAATAAAAGGAAGGTACAACTAACCGATATGCTTCAAACTTTAATAAAAAATAACAAACTGAACTACTGAGATAACTTATGCTCTAGAAAGAGAGATATTAATTTATTTTTTATATTAAAGATGATCTATGGTTGTTGAATGTTTTTTTTGTAAATAAATCTGTAATGTATGAGCAACAAGTTTTGTTGCATGTTACTTGGCAGAAATTAAATGATCTAAATCCACAAAATAGTGCTTGGAAAATTAAATATGAACAGCATTTTACAAATGAAGATATTTTGAATAATGATTGAGATTATATGCTACAAAACTTAGAAGATTTAGAATAAATAGACCAAATTGAATAATTATTTAGATTATATGCTACAAAACATAGAAGATGCAAAAGATTTGGAAGAAATAGACCAAATAAAAGTAAATCAACCATACCAATGGATGAATGTAACCACTTGACCACATAATAAGAAGTCAAAAGTGGGTCTAGGTAGAAGGGAAATAAATATCAAATAAAATTGGCATACTATTTTATTGAAAATAAAAAATCCGCAGAAAATCAGAGAATTTTTTGTACTCCACGTAACTTACTAAGGAATATTTTTCTAATGAACAACACGAAGTGATAAATATATTCGAAAAACAACTTAGTTATCTACAAGGTTATGAAGAACAACATCCGATTAAAAGAATTGCTGTTCAAGGGGTAGCCGGTTCTGGAAAAAGGTATGTTAATTAATTATATCACTATTCAATTGAAAACATTGGGATTATTTTTTTATCTATTGCTTGCGCCAACTGGTGCTGCTGCTGCCAGTAAAAATGATTCAACATACTTTTAATAGGGATGAATAAACTATTTAGAGAACCCAGTTGCTCAATTTTATGAGGAAATTCATGAGTATAAATTTCTGTTTGTAGATGAAATGAGTATGAGTGGATGCAGTCTGTTGAGGAAAATTGATTTATGATTACGAAAAAAGAAAAAAATCAGAGTATTGATTGCTTACCACAGTGGAAGAATGAATGATGAGCATAGAAAGGTTATTATTGCAAGGGGTTTAAATTTATCAGGTGTCAACTAGGTAGGAAATAAGATAAATAACACAAGGGAACAGAGATTTGCAAATACCTTAGTAAGGGAAGGAGGTTTTACACAAGTGGTGGAGCAAAATATGAGGGGACCAATCATGTTTAATATCTTTCTAATAAAGCCTGATGAAAATCTTGCAGAGTGTCAAGTGACTGAAGGAATAAGTGATCACAATGCACTACTGATGGATATCAGGGGGTTCAGTAAATTATGGCCAAAATTGAAAGGGGAAAGAGGTATAGTTATAAAAAGGCACAGATTTTAGAACTGAAGAGATATTTCAGGGAAAGGTTCAGCAAATGAAAGGATGGTTCAAGTACAGTGGAGGCGAAATGGGAAGAGTTTAATGAGATAATAAAAAAGGATGAGGAAATGTTTATTCCTAAACAGAAAGTAAAGAGAAGTACAGAACCTACGTATTACAATAGGGAGGTGAGAAGGTTAAAGAGGCTAGTGGGATGGGAACGCAACAGAGTTAAGAGACAGGAAGGCAAGGGACACACTGAAAACAACTAAAGAAGTAATTAATAAGAGCAAAGAGAGAGGCAAATGAGGGATTTATGAAGAATATTATTGGTGCAGGAGGACCACTGAACAATGCGTCTACAAATTTCTCTGACTATATTAGAAAACTAAGGAGAAGGGAAACTGTTCGGACTATTGTAGATAAAAACGAAGTCACTGAGGATTTTAAAATATAAGAGATATTGAGTGACTGGTTTAGCGAGACAACTAGCGACTATCATTGATGGGAGGGAATGAATCAGAGGAGAGTTTCCCTAACTAAAAAATTTGAAATAGATTCTCAGGAAGTTATGAAGGAACCCAGAAAGCTAAAAAACATAAAGGGGCTCGTGTAGATAATATTACAACAGATTTATTAAAGATTGTGGGATATGATATTGTACCTTACCTTGAAATATTATTTTAAAAGAGTCTGGAGTCTTGCTGCTTACCAAAGGATTGGAAAAGAGCGATAGTAGTACCGGTTCATAAAGGAGGGGTTACAAATAGGGTTGAAATTTACAGGCCAAATAGTTTGACATCAGTGATAGGAAAAATGATGGAGAGATTGATATGCAACTATATCAGAAATGTCTGTGAGGAAAGAAACTGATTTGCAGGTCGACTACATGGCTTTAGGCAAGGATACTCATGTGAATCTCAGCTGGGTGGCTGTACAAAACACATTTCAGATGAATTAGAAAGGCATTTGACAGAGTGAACCATAAAATGGTTTTAAATAAACTGAGATCTATTGGATCAGATTAAAAAGTTACTTGCTGATTAGAGGAATTTTTAAAAGCCAGAAAACAAAGTGTTAGAGTAGGAAATACATTATCAAAAGAGGTGGAAGCAATATGGGAGTGCTACAGGGCCTTTGATGCTCATTATTCTAATAAATGATTGTGTTGGTGAGTTACAGTCAGAATTTAGGTTGTTTTTTTTTTTTTTTTTGCAGATGATATACAATAGTTTTAATAAATAAATTACGCCAAAGCAATTGACTTTTTTTTGTATTTATTGGTCTCCCGTACGCGTTTCACTTCTTTCAATTATTATCTAACTTAGATAATAATTCATTCCACTGTACCAACCACAAACATAACCTGCTTACAACTTTTGTACATAATTAACAGAAAAAACCCGCTGAAGATGCTTCTGCAAAAGAAGTGAAACGCGTACGGGAGACCAATAAATACAAAAAAGTCAATTGCTTTGGCGTAATTTATTTATTAATATTATCAGCAATTGAGGAAAAAATGATCCACAACATCCAGATATACAATAGGATTAAAACAGGTGAGGACTGTGAAAAGCTGCAGGGTGACCTGTATAGACTATCTAAATGGGTAGGTCAGCATACCAAGAAGAGTCAACTTATTAGGCACATAGATAAAAAAACTAAAGGTTAAATTTGGTTATTGGGTGGAGCAGAAAGCTTGAAGTGTAAATATCTTGGCATATGTTTAATGACAAACTCAATTGGGCAGGTAGTAGGAAAAAGTTCAAAAATCCTTCATTTACTGGAGAAGGTGATGAGAGAATGTACCAGAGAAGTCAGAGAACTGGGTTCCAAAACTTTGGTGAGGCCATTGGTTGAATATGCTGGTGTAGTTTGGGACCCACATTTTGGTTATCAAATACAGGAATTGGAGGGTGTGCAAAGAAGAACAGCTAGATTTGTTTGTGCAAATTATAGCTGGACCCAGTCAGTTACTAATATGATAAATGAGCTGGATTGGGAGTCATTGGAGGAAAGGAGGAGGGTGAAGAGAGTGCTGGCTGGGAATGTACGAGGCATATGTTGATGTTGGAGCTTGGAGGTATATTGGTCAAAGAATTAGGAATAGTGTATAGAAGGGGAAAGGCGGCTGTAACCACAAAGCTTGATTTCATGAATAAATGGAGCGAGAAATATCAGAAAATTTTATTTTGTTGATAAGGGTGTCAGGGAATGGAACAAATTACCAATTGAAGTGATTAATAATTTACCAAAAACGCTTAGGGAATTTAAAATTTGTAAATCAGAAAAGTAAATGGGGGAGGAATTTAAAAAAATAAAAAGCGGTAATTATATGACATGGGGAAATTGGCATTGGAACGTTAGTTTCATCCCAATTGAAATTAATAAAAATAATAATATATTCAAGCAACTAGAGTGGTTCTGCAGAAGAAGACACATATAAGACTAATCTGTGGTAGTTTGATCTTTTAATAAATCACCAAGAACCAGCAGAAATTCCAAGCAATATTTCATCATATGCAAAACAAAATGAATGTATTGGAAAACTTAGCATGGAGTTTTAACTGTTAAGAAATACTGTTTGAAAATGTCAAATTTTGTACAGATTGTCCTGTTGCCAAAAAACTGAGTAGTGGCCAAATGTTCCTCTGCAGTTATGTTCTGCCTCATGAGTATATATTGTTTATATATATATATGTGGAGCTAATAACTTTAAAATATAGTAAAATCTACATCTACATATATACTCTACAATTCACAAAATTGTGGGTGGCAGAGGGTGTTCAGCACCAAAGCTAATCTCTTTGTTGTGCATTCCAATCCCTAATGGTACAAGGAAAAAAGAATTCATATAAGAATCAGTGCGGCACCTTATTTCTCTAATTTTATCTTTCCTGTCCTTCCGACTCAAATAGGTTGGTGGAAGAAGTATTTCAATACACTCGAAAGTGAAAGTGGGAGTATGCATGTTTACCAATAAGTTTAAACGAAATGTGTGTCGTCTATCTACCAGAGACTCCCAGCCTAGTCTACTAATCAGTTCTGTGATGCTTTCATAAGGACTGTAGGAAGCGGTTACGAATCAAGCGGCTCTTCTCTGTACTTTCTCTATACTTTCGATCAACCCCTTACGAAATGGGTCCCAAATGGCACAACAATAATCCAAATGTGGACGCACAAGAGATTTGTACGCTATCTCCTTTGTTTGTTCATTACAATTTTTCAAGATTCAACCTATGAATCGCAGCCTAGAATTTGCTCTACCTACTAACGAATTAATGTCCCATTTTATGTTCCTTTGTACTGTTACTCCCAAATATTTCATAGAATCGACCATATCAATAACTGTAAATGTTCTCTCATTGACGAAGGGTTTTTTTCTCCCGAAAATTTCTTTATTATTTGTGTTTGTGTCTTTTCTGTGTGTTCACGCCCCACATCCATCATCTAAAGGTAAGTGGTGGCTCATTACCCTATCCTAATTTGATTACTGTATTGTTTAACTCGTATTTCTGAACAATTGGATTCTTTTTGTTAGTTATGCTCATTGTCTTGCACTTTTTACAATTTAGAGTAAGTTGCCACTCAGTGCACCAAGCCAAAATAACATACAGATCATGCTGAATTTCTAAGCAATCGGTCAAATTTCTTACTTCCCTATAAATAACTGCATCATCAGCAAACAATCTAAAAAGGCTTTACACTCTGTCTCCGAGATCGTTTATAAAAGTTAAGAAAAGAAATGGTCCTATTACACTTCCTCGAGGTACACCCGATGTAACATCTAGATTAGAACTTTCTCCTTCAACGACGACATACTGTGACCGACCAGTTAGAAAATCCTTTACCCATTCACAAAGCTGATCCGATATACCGTAAGCTCGAAGCTTCGCTAAAAGGCGGTTGTGTGGCACAGAGTCAAAGGCTTTCTGAAAATCTAAAAAAATTGCATCCACTTGTGAACCTGCATCAATAACTTTCATTACGTCGTGTATGAATAGGGCCAGCTGTGTTTCTCATGATCTTTTCTTCCGAAATCCGTGTTGATTTGTTGTAAGCAAATTATTTTCATCTAAAAAATTCATGATGTTCGAGCATATAATATGCTCCATAACTCTACTACAAACAGATGTTATAGATATGGGACGATAGTTTCCAGAATCACTTCGATCACCTTTCTTGAAAATCGGAGTTACTTGCGCAATTTTCCAGTCTGAAGGTACTTTTCGCTCTTCTAATGATTTACTGAATATATCAGACTATCAATTGTAAATCATTTTTAAAATCATCTAGTAATTTTCCAAAATCTCTTTAAAGGAGTATACATCCATATAAATTTCTACTTTGAAGGCCATATTTTTATATTTTTTTAGTTCCTTCTGTACCGAAAAAATGTATAACCCTCTGTTTCTCCAATTTCTTTTTGTGAACATGTTAATCACACTTATAAATATAATTATGACTTAAAAATGTCAATGATCGGAACACTTTATGACGCAAGCTTGAAGTGTCCAAAAAAATTTTCCCTCCGAGCAGAAAATCCATGCACTGTACCAAAACCTCTAAAGATTGCACTTACATGGACCATTTTGGCAAGTATGTTCCAGCCTGCAGCTGGAATGTTTACACTTTTTAATACACTCTACAACCATACACTGCTGCGGCATGGCAATCTAGAGCACTGTTCCAAAACAGTTTGTAAAAGCCCCTACTCCCAGCACTCTATCCCAATCAATCTCAAACCAACTCCTGCATAGTATAAGTTACTGATTGCGTTCTGTGCTCATTTCCAAATATAATTCAAGCAGCCATTATTTGCAGTTTCTCCAACTCCTCTATTTGATACACAAATTGTGGGTGCCATACTAAACCACAATATTCAAACAATAATCTGACCAACGTTTTGTAACTCAATTCACTTAATTCTCTAATATATACCATTCTCCAATAAATGAATGATTTAGAAAGCTTCCCCAACAGTTTTTGTCCAATTGTCAAAATGTTATGCCAAATGTACTTAATATATCGAAAAATTTTAAAACAAGCAATTCTTCTGCCTTGATAATTAAAAAAAAAAAAAAAACAAAAACAAAAAAAAAACACTTTTCTTTGTACCTAAACAGCTGATTCTACTTGTCATTTATCTTCTCTATATATTGACCTACATAGCTAGATATCCTGCCCAGATCCCCTGTACCTGTTCAGAGTCTCTCCTGTTGTGATCATGTCATATAACATTATATTATCAACAAACAACCATTGTCTGATTGTGAAGCATCGACACAATCATTTATTAGTATAATGAACAGCAATAGTCCCAATATAATAAATACCCTGTAGAACTTTCGTTTCCACTTCTTTCCATAATGCATTTCCTAACTATTCATTGTTTTCCACCTCTTAAGTCACTTCATTGGTTTAAGCCCAATTTATCATCATTTCATGACCCTCTGTGTCAAAAACCTTGGAAAGATCTAGTAATAAACTATCAATCTGACCAAAATACCAGGGTAATTTGGAAAGAAATTTCATTTGGCCATAAATAAAAAACTTGGATAGTAAAAAATATTTTATTATATGCACCTTAAAAACTACAGCTTTTTACTATTTTTCAATGTGATTCCACGAGTGAATATCATATAATATTGTATAGCTGATGTTAAGGTTTAGGTGTTTATCTAATGATATTTATCATACTATTGATTATTAAACTCAGTTTATAAAAAAAAAAATGTTCTTAAAATGTTCTATAGGTCCTTCTGAAAAAGATCGTCAAAACCATGGTCAAGGTTCTGTGTCAAAAACCTTGGAAAGATCTAGTAATAAACTATCAATCTGACCAAAATACCAGGGTAATTTGGAAAGAAATTTCATTTGGCCATAAATAAAAAACTTGGATAGTAAAAAATATTTTATTATATGCACCTTAAAACTACAGCTTTTTACTATTTTTCAATGTGATTCCACGAGTGAATATCATATAATATTGTATAGCTGATGTTAAGGTTTAGGTGTTTATCTAATGATATTTATCATACTATTGATTATTAAACTCAGTTTATAAAAAAAAAATGTTCTTAAAATGTTCTATAGGTCCTTCTGAAAAAGATCGTCAAAACCATGGTCAAGGTTAAATAAACCTAATTGATGCAACTAGTTGGATATAATTTTCATCTGAACAACTCTCACCATTGTTCATGTTCAAAATTTTTCAGCATAGTCACCATTTAAATTTAAGCATTTGTTATAGCGTTTCACTAATTTACAAATTCCTTCTTCATGAAATTTAGCTGCCTGGGCACATTCCACAGACTTTTGAAGTTTGTCATCATCACTGAATTGCTGCAACGCAAGCCACTTCTTCACGTGAGTGAAGAGATGAAAATCACTAGGCGCCAAGTCGGGGCTGTCAGGGGTTGATCGAAAACGTCCCATTTGAACTGCTTAAGTAGCTCCTGAGTCTTATGGACACTGTGAGGTTGAGCGTGTCTTACAAAAGCACAACACAGAATGACAGCTTACTGCGATGTTTGTTTTGAACGGCTCGCTTAAGTTTCTTCAAAGTTTCAGAATAGACATCTGAAGTGATTGTGGTGCCACATTCCATAAATTCGACGAGCAAAACTCCCTCGGCATCCCAAAAAACTGTAGTCATAACCTTCCTTGTTAAAAATGTTTGGCGCGCTTTCTTCAGCTTGCATGGAGAATTGTTATGGCCTCAGGCCATCGACTGCTGTTTCTTTTCGGCATTTAGGTATGCCACCCATGTTTTGTCACCAGTGACAATCCTCTTCAAAAATCTTCTCCTTCCGCATCATAGCGTGAAAGGAAGTTTAAGGCAGAGCCCATTCGCTTGGTTTTGTGGACCATTGTAAGCAATTTCGGTACCCACCTAGAACAGAACTTCCGGTAGCCTAATTTATCGGTGACAACCTCGTACAAAACCGTACGAGAAATTTGCGGGAATTGTTCAGAGATTGTGAATAATTGATCTTCACAAAAAAATTTTGTCAACTTTCTTGACAAGATCATTACTCGCAACAGAAGGTCTACCACTCCTCTCTTCATCATGAATGTTTGTTTTACTACTTTTAAAAAATCGGTCCCATTGCCACACAACATCTTCACTCATAACGTTCGGACCATATACAGTACACAATTAATGGTGAATTTCTGCTGCTGAAACGTTTGCACCAAAAGAAATCTTATTACAACATGCACTTCGAATATCACAGGATTTTCTATTGCAGCACTAATGTTTTAAGGTTATAACAAGGCAATGCGCAAAAGAACAAGGTTCGTACTGGCACAGCTGGATGCTTACTGAATCGGGGAACATGCAGATACAAAAATGGCGGCACTCCGCACATGACTATTAGCACCATGCTAGAACGGAGGTTACTTTCCGAATTAACCTCGTATGTTGCACATAACCCACTAACTTGAGATTCATATGGATATTCTTGTTTAAAGCCATATTGTCAATTGCAATCCAGTTTCTTTTCCCATAGACATTTTTGATGTGGTTGTGTATGCCAAACTCTGTAATTTTCTGCCCTAATTGTCTCACCACATTGATCAATTAGTACTATTTAGGAACTTCTCCAGGCCTGTGGTAAGCAGCAAGTCTCCAGATCTAATAGAAATAGTACTTTATGGTACAGCACAATATCATTTACCTCTATCTTTAATACATCTGTTGTGAAATTGCCCACACCAGCCCTCCACAGATATTAAGCTTTCTTAGTTCCATTTCTACTTATGTTGAAAAGCTCCTCCTTTGACTTTCCCCTTCCCCTCCCCCTCCCTTAAGCTATGTCCACACGTGTGCCTTTTCCTCTTTACCGTTCCTATTGCAACATGTTCATCTTGAAGCATACACTATAGGCACACCTTCGGAGCCATGCCCCTAGCTATGTCCACACTTGTTCAACTTTTGGTCGTCAGAGGCATGCATCAAGTTGCATGGAGGTGAGGCTTGGAACGCATGGGTCAGGGGCATGCGCGAGATCCTCAGTTCGTTCAACAAACCAGGAGGCACAGCGTGTTGCAAGTGTTTCCAGTTGAAGTGGGTTCTTGTGCGTCTCCTCTTGCAATATGTCGCTCTACAACGAGGATATGCTTTCATTTGTCATTCCTTTCCATTGTTATAGGATGCCATAATTAAGGACTATACCACAAAATCAAGAGGACAAATGCACTGAAGATCCTTGTGGGAAAAGTATTTGATGGATACAACTGCAGTGAAGAAGAAAAGAGTTTGATATCATACTTTTCTAAAGAGCAGCAAAAAGTACTTTCCAAGAAGAGTGGTTATAGGAACTACAGTTCATTATGGTTCGCTTATAACAGTATCGCATTCATATACCATACAATTACATCGAGGGAAATGAAAGAAAGAAAAGAGGTTGCTGGATACGGGACATGAATCATGGTAACATCAAATGCAGAATAAGTACCTAGCAATTCAATCTTCTAGCCTCCTGTCATTGTTTTTGACCTACCTTAATCAAATAAATTCAATTAATCTTTTTTAGTCATTTTACAATATTCCTTTAAGTTTACACAGTATCGCGGAGCTCATGTCACGTTATTTCATACGGTTTTTGGTCATTCATTTAAGTCACTGTACTTGTAATCAGTATTTACTAATTTTACGCATCATCTAAAAATAACTAAAGATCATTTTAATTAATACTTAGCATTAATAGATTGTTGTGAAGAATTTTGACAATGTGGGATTGTGTTTATTTGTGGAGATTCTTGTGCAAACAAATGACACTGGACATGTAGTATTGAGTGGGCAGTATACAGTACATTCATGTAGGCGGTGTTTAATCTCTTATAACGTATGTGTGTGTGTGGGGGGGGGGGGGGGGGGGGAGAGGAGGGGGTAGACAGTTGTGAAGAGCACTAAATATCATATTATTCAGCAGTCTGTCATCTATTTAAGAATTTCAAGAAGCTCAAATTATTCACAGGAAGAGAATGCTTTCTACCGTAGTTGACATCAAATATATGTTGTAAATAACTTTGCGAGATTTACAACATCATGATGGCTGTGAAAACCGCAAACTCTTTTATGATGTCAACTATAGATTCAAGTTTGCATATGTGCTGTAAAATCAAGAGTCTTACAGAATGAACACCTAATCATCATTATTAACACCACGTTAACACCTTACTATCATAACTTATGTATTGTTATTCACGATTTTCTTGGATCAAGAGCAATTCATTCTGAAATAAGAGATGTACACGGGTAGGTTTCTTCCTTTCAGAAAGTGATTTTTTTGAAAGTATACTGTACTCAGCTACATTTTCCACGTACGTCTCAAGAATCTTGATTTTATACCACATATGCAAACTTGAATCCATAGTTCACTTCATAAAAGATTTTGCGGTTTTCGCAGCCATCATAATGTTGTATATAATTTCATAAGTATAAAGTTTGCTGCTTATTATACAATAAATATTATTTATCGTTACTGAATAATATGATACTTTGTGCTATTTAAAACTTTATATTGATATATTAAGTACATGATGAAGCTTGAATGTTCCCCCCACACATTAAAAGTGATTCAATATTGCCTGCATGAAAGAACTATATACTGCAAAACTGAATATTACGCACCCTGCACGATTGGTTTGTACAAGAATCTTCTCAAAACAAACAATCCCACTACCACCTGTCAAAATTCTTCACAACAATCTGTCAATGCTAATATTAATAAAAAAGGAGCTTGAATTAATTTTAAATGATGCACAAAATTACAAAGTACTTATTATAGGTATTGTTGCTTAAATGAATGACAAAAAACCCTACGAAATAATGTGACAAAAGCTCTGCAACACTGCATAAACTTACAGGAATATTTTAAACTCTTATTTTCTTCTTCACTGCAGTTACATACGTCAAATATTTTTTTCCCAACGACCTTGAGGGAAACTTCCCTCTTGATTTTTATTTTTAGTATTCCATAACAATGGGTATGAATGATAATCTTCATTAAATGAAAGTGTTTCCCTGTTTGAGAGCGATGTATTGCAAGAGGAGATGCAAGAGAATCGTCTTCAACTGGGAACGCTTGCAGTACATCATGCCTCCTGGTTTATTGAACAAACTGAGGATCTCACGCATGACCCTGATAAATGCCTTCCGAGCCTCTTCCCCATGCAATATGACGCATGCCTCTGATGACCAAAAGATGAGCAAGTGTGGACTTAGCTTAATGGTCTAATTGAATCAGTTACTTAATATCTCCTTCTTTCAAAAGCCTTGGTAAGTACTTCTGCTTCCTTATCCACAATTGACAGTATGCCTTCCCTTCGCCTCAGTTTTGACACAGTCATAGAAATTTGGAGAAGCAACACTACTTGGTCCTCATGCAATATAAACCAACTCTCAGCTTTCTCTTTGCAGCAACTGATTCCTCATTTAGTTGTTTCAAGATTTTCTTCTGTGTTCTCTTCTAACCAACATCTGTAGCTTTCTCACCTACATATTATGGTATGAAGGTTGTGTGCATTATTTTCCATTTTGATATGAAAATTTTTACCCCATTCTTATCTCCCTGAACTATAACCAGCTCCCCTCCTTTGTATTGGAGCTCTCTTTCCACATACTTAACCTTTCCCTGAAATCTCTCTTCAATTCTAAAATTTGTGCCTTGTTATATTTGTACCTATAATAACATTCACAGAATAATAGTCACAGAATATACGGGTCAAATTTCCATACACCCCAGATAATGTGTGAATAACGCTTTGGCCTTACATTTGGGAGAATGCAGGTTTGAATTTTGGTCCAGCCATGCAGATTTCTGTTTTCCCTGATCTCCAAAAATCACTCCAGGAAAATGCAAGGATAATTTCCTCAAAAGTATAAGGTTAATTCCTTCCCATACCTTTCCCCAAGTTCTTTGCCACCTTTACTGATGACATCAAGAAGGGGTAAATCCATTAAAAAAATCTATTGGGGAAAATGTAAACTGATTTTTCTCTTTGTGCTGAATTGCTATAATCAAATTTGATGAATGATGATACTTTCTCTACCATTTTACTCCATCATTTAGCACAAGGAGAAAAGGCATGTACATAACATACCTTAAACTGGGTAGCGGCAACACAAGAAATATAGGAAGCATAAAGACATTGCACTAGTCATAAAAAGATATCACATCCAGAAGATAAACTTCGTTACATCTTACTTTGTTATTAAAGAAAACACAGTATTTAATAAGTTAGGAAATATTTAGAATCTCAGATTTAACCTTTTTTAGCTCGCAGAATACGCCCCAATCGCTGGGCCTCCTGCCTGCGGGATCCTCCATGTGATGAGATCTGAATCAGCACATTAGCTTCTGGCAGATCAAATGATGTGTCAGCAACTTTGCTCACAAAAATTGTATTAACTTTTGGATTGAACTTGAAATTCTGAAGGATCTGTATTCTCTCATTCTACAAAACAAACCAGAAAATAAAGACTTTTTAAAACATAAAATAAATTTAACGGTCTCCTGTGTATGAGTAAGAAATACGCCAACCATAATAATTTCTTATGCTTTTAGTTTAATATTTTTTTTTTTTTTTTTTTTTTCCCCACTCATCTCAATCTTTAGGTTTAAATTGCAGGAGGAATTTTATCTTAAACTATGAAGTGGTCTTCAATTTATTGTGCTATGCAGTGTAACATTTGAATGTAAACAAACAACATACATATTGCATGGATAGAAGTTTTCCCAGCATGTCAGTGTGATGTAGTCTTCATGGGTTTGCAGTTTGATGCTGTTTTACAAACATACCATTTGAATGATGTGCTCTGATTTCTATAACACCATCCATCTGCAAACCTGCAAATACTACATCAAATCATACATATTGTATCCATTATCTTGTAAATGATTTTTAATGACCATGTTAGATGATGTTCTGTTTGTGGCTGCTATGTTAGTAGGTTATTTTTGGCTGCCAGAGTACCAAACCTCTGTTCAATTTGTCTCCTCCTTTTAACTGTCTCCAAATAAAAGAGGTAATGCTGTTAAATAGGATAACTTTGATATATATTTCTTCTGCCACTTCCAAACACAAACTAGCTCAAAGGAAGCAATCTCTTGGCATCCAAAGAAATCAAGTGTTTAAAATAATAATAATAAGCAGTGACTATGTAATAAAATTAATTGTTTCACTTCACTTGTTTAAAGCATAATCACATAAGATGTTCAAAGGATTTTGTAGCATTACTAACCTACACTTCAGCATACAACAATCCCAGGTCGACCCACACAAACACTAGTGTTATTCTGACTATCTGTAACCACGACAATTAAAGAATTTCCAAGAGTAACTAACTGTCTAGGTTTATTGCAGAGAGTATGGAGGACATAATTTAGTCTGAATAAACATTAATGATTTTATATATTGATTTGAGGAACTGTTTCTGTTATGTTACATGCTGCCTCAGAATCATTGTAATTTAAAAATGAGAGGACAAAGATATTTCTAATTTACTGAGTGTGAAAGGTGAGTGGTACCTTTCTGGTCCTACATACATGAGGACACAGGTTTGAATAGCAGTCCAACAATCCATGGCTTCTTGAAATTACTCTATAAAAATGCTGGGATAGTTACTTCTTTTTCCTTGACTCCAGTCCAATGGTTCACCAATCAAAACTGCAGCCTAACTGATTTCCTCAAAACTGTCCATTGCCCAGCTCCTGAACATATTTAAACTTCCCCCTTTAAAACCTACACATTGCTCTCTGCTCTCAAGCCCTACTTCCATGCCTAAACTGTTAGTTGTAAACATGGCCTCTTAACCACTATCTGAATTCCAACTCTCCGTCTCACAAAGACTCACCTTTTCAACTACCACTATATTTGACCATGCCAATCTAGTCCGTGACTCACTATCATTCTGCCATACACTCCACTAGTGATATCACTTTACCACTCATGGTTGTGAACAGAAGCCTCAGGACTACCTGGAGCTCAGTCTTCAGAAATTCAAATTATCATCCATGCTTGACCCTCCACCACTTCCCCAGAAACATCCCCTCCAAATTTTCGAGGATTTCCTGTCCATTACTTTGGTTTCTCCCATTTTCCTTAAAGCACCAATAATCTTAGTCCAACTGAGACTTGCACCAGGAAATAACTCTCTACCAATCCTGATCTTATCATCCTTCCCACTCACAGAGGTTCAACCACAGTAGTCATGAATCAAAGTGATCATGTGACTATCAGATAACAACTGCCGCCTGTCCGAAGACACGTCACCTACTGTCAACAAGAAAACACAGATACATGTACAGTTTAGTGGGCTCCACCAAGGTCTTACCCCACAATCCATTTCACTTCTTACTCCTCAAAATCCATGTATGCCAACTCTTTACTTCCTTCCCAAAACTCATAAACCTGGCAATCCAGGATGCCCTATTGTTGCAGCTTACGGATTGCCAACTGAGCGCTTCTCTGCCTTGATTGAGCAATACCTACAGCCTATAGTCTTCCAGCTCCCCTCACATATCAAGAACACACAACATTCCTCTTCCAGCTTTCTATTATACCCACACCTCTCCCTTCCAACAACTCCATACTGGTAACAATTCACATCACACCTTGTATACAAACGTTTCACTGGCATGGCCTCGGAGCCCAGGGAACATTTTCTGGATGAGCGCCCTCCCAACATGCTCCCTACTACATACTTCCTCATTAAATTGGCTCACCTGATTCTCAACAACTACTTCTCCTTCAAAGGGAACATCTATCACCAAACCTGTGGCACTCCCATTGGGAACCTGCATCACTCCCTCTTATGCTCACCTGTTCATGGGTCATATGGAACAGACATTTCTCAAATTCCACATTTTGCTTAGATCTTTACGATTTGTATGCATGTTGAAAACAACCTGCTAAATTTCTGGAACCATCTAAATCCCTTTAACATGCTGAAATTCACTTGGACCTACTTCCACACCCAGGCCACATTCTTGGATGTGGATTTGTCCCTCTCCAATGGCTACCTCAACTCCTCAGTCCTCATCAAACCCACCAAACTTCAACAGTATCTCCATTTTGACAGCTGTCATCCATACCATACCAAACATACCCGCCTCCTACAGTCTTGGCATTCGGGTTAGTCATATGTGCTCCAACCAACAGTCCTTCCAGTTTTATTTAAACAACATTTCACAAGCATTGATATCTCGCAACTACCTTCCGGCTTTGGTTAACAAACAGCTTTCACAGGCAACATTTCAACCTACTCAGCTCATCTATCATCCCAAACCTGCAAAAAACAACCACATTCCAGTCACACAATACTACACAAGCCTCAAATCCATTAAAAGAATCTTCAAGTAGAGTAATGATTTCCTGCAAACCAGCACAGAAATGAGATCTATTTTTCCCAAATTCCACTTTGCCCCTTGCAGAACTTGTTTCAGCAGATCTTCCAACCTCAGCGAACTTGTAGTTCACAAACATAGTCTTCCTTGTCCCAACAATTAGCTCCAAGGCTCTTTCCCCACTGCAAGATGTGCAACATATGCCATCCCACCATCACTTTCACCAACCCCCACCACCTGCGAAACCTCCCATATAATTTACCAATTAACATTCAACCACTGCCTGCCTTCATATATAGGTTTGACCACTAATCCACTTCCCATAAGAATAAATGGTCACTGACATACAGTATTCACATAGAACCCAAAGCACCCAGTAGCTGCCCATGCCATCATCCATGACATGAACAATTTCAACTCTTGTTTCGCTTTCCGTGCTATCAGGGTTCACCGTAGTAGCTCCTCTAAACTTAGAAGGTGGGAACTTGCCTACCAGTACAATCTGGGCACAAGGCAACCACCTGTTCTCAAATTAAGATAATATACAGTCATTATTATTTTTATTTACACTTACTGTTTTCTTATCCTCTCCTTGCCTCTGTGTCCACTTGTTAAATTGAACCACCACTAACCTGAGGTGATGTTTAATTTCATAGAATCTTTGGTTTATTATTTTTTTATTTCCTTGTTTTGTTGATTTTTGCTTATTTATATTTAGATTTAATTTTATAATATTATTTTGGACTTCCCACCCAGTTTTGATATTTATCAAAGCTCAGAAATTCACTCCAAATCACTGCCCCTCCACCCGTCATCATTTTGAATATACCTCGACCATTTTCCTGACCAACAGTCATTCTGTGTGTCAGTCTCTCAGAACAACCTCCCCTCCCATAATGTTCTCCTGTTGACAAAGGGGCTAGACACAAAAATTCCTATATCATGTATGTGAGACAGTTTCCTATAACACTCATCCTCCATAATGTTCACCTGTTAATAAAGGGCCAACACCTGAAATATCTATGTTATTAGTGTTCTTATCGTTTTTATGTTCATGTCACCCAACCATCTAAGTGGTGGTTCATTTTGCTATTCTAATTTGTAATTCCAAATATTTATAGCTTCTAATGAGAAGAAAGATTTATAACTGGCTTTTAGTGAGACTAAGTAACTCATAATGTTTTATCCTGTACCAAATGTCTCTTCTCACAACAGGAAATCTCAATAACCCTCAAAAATCAGACATGTTATAAACAGATTTCAATCTCTTAAGTTTTTGTTGAAGGGTGTAAACCCCGTGCTTGTGTGGTTGAGTTGTTTCTTCAGATGGGTCCTCATTTTATAGATATTCACATGCAAAAAATCCACATGATGATTAAATACTGAAATTATTTCTTAAAAAAAGTGTGTGGTCTAGCAGTAATATATTTGCTTCCTATTTGAGAGCCCAGATTCAAATTCAGATTCTGTCAAATACTTTTATTTTCAGAAATCATCAAGCATTAGTTTTTATTTCATTTGAACTTAATTTACAAGTTTTATTGCATGAAACAATATTTAAAAGAAACGAATTTCATACAACACAGCATCATTTTTTTCCAGAATTGTCTTTCTGCTTGTTGTTAATATATTTCTTGTTTTGGTGCTTTTTTAAATTAAATAGGTATGAGATTTTATTCTTTCTTTCTCTGGCTTTTCTGTAACTGTGGATCTGTAAGTAATATTTTAAACAAAATATATATTGTCTAGAAGATTGTTTCTCTTTCTTTTTGCTACAACCAATATGTTTGTCCATTTACCGAGCATGGAGGGTGAACGGTTAATGTTCTGGCCTTGCATTTGGGAGGACGTGAGTTTGAATTCCTGTCCGGCCATCCAGATTTGGGTTTTCCATGGTCTCCCCAAATCACTCCACATGAATGCTGGGATGGTTCCTTCAAAAGGTCATGGCTGAATTCCTTCCCATTCCTTGCCCCTAGTCCAATCCCACCTTTAATGACCTCAGTGTAGATGAGGCATAAAACCATAAGCATTTAAGTCCTTTGTCGGTTCATTGGTAGCATATAAAGGGTCAAAAATAAAATATTGTCTGTTATGAAAAATCGACACTATGGAGCTCAATGGAATCACGATCTTTTGAATATTATGTATTTTGTTTAAAATATTACTTACAGATATACAAGTACAGTATGGATGAAGATAGAATGAAATTAAAAATTATACTTATTTGAAAACACATTAAAACAAAAAATATATTGACAAAAAACAAAAAATTATGATGTTATAAAAAAGGACACTGTATAAGATACAATGTACTAAACATTATTTCATGTTATAAACTAGGGATGTAATGGATATCCGCATACGCAAGTGCGAAACTTTTGCATCAATTACTACATCCGCTTCTGCATCCGCAATTTTTAATGTGGATGTATTGCGGATGTTTTGTTTACATTTCAATATATATTATTCCTTTTTCTTTATTCGAGATTTTGCCCATTGTAGCTTAGCTAACAAAAAAGTGATTGTTTTCTGACAATCTTGCAATAAAAGTAACAATGAACTAAATGGTGTTATTACCTGAGCCACGAATTTATTAGTTTAAACTTGAAAGTAAAGTAAAGGTCGGGCTACAATAGACAGCACCGAACCCGCACTGTCACTCATTCGATTGAAATGAGTTCAAACGACACCGCACAATGTGTCGGCAGTCATTAGTTGGATCTAATTTTTGAAGGTGCGGACCGGTGTGGGGCTGGTCGATATGGAGAATCGTATACAAAGAGTTCAGAAATTTCTGGTCCTTTACAACTAAATGTTGTTTTAGCGTTACTAATTGCTTTAGGAAAACGTCCATTTTTCAGACTTACTTTAGGTTCATCAGATGTTCGTAAAATGTAAATAGAGCCCTTGCATGTTCACATTAAAAAATGAAATTGCCAGACGTGAAGGTCTATTTTAAGGCCTGTAAACATTTCATCCGAGACCCGGATTTTGAACCGGGGACCTTCCATACCCGAATCACACGCCGCAAGCATCTGAATTTAGAAGTACTGAAAAATATGTATTTAATCATATAAAAGAACATTTGTGTTTTGGGATAGCAAAAATAAATGCTACAGAAAAAAAGTATGTTGATTTTATTATGGTTGAATATTTATTTGTCATTAAATCCAGATTTGTCTCTTGACTCGGATGGATACGGCGTACGATTGGGGTACTAAAAGTTCTTTGTACAAATCCTTGTCTCAGCTGCAGTTTTCATGAGTCTTAAAATTGACAGTCACCTCTGGCAAAGCTTTGATTTTGTTAATGCTAAGATGCTGGGACAGTCCGTGGTTCGAATTTCACGTTAATCTGTAGGTCTCCTTTTAAAAATAGGTGACAATGATAGAGGTACACTGCGCGGCTGATAAGAAACTCTATGACTGAAATTTTTAGATCACACGAAATTATTATTAATTTACAGAATATTTGCAGGCTGTATTTAAATTAAAATGTATAGTAATTTTATTATATTTTGTTGAAAAAATATTGAGTGGATCGTAAGGAACCTGTAACTGCTTTCACAGCCATCAAGAGTTCTTTTATCGAAAATCGGAACTCGTAGGTCGTACTGTGAATGCGCCACTGGAGCGGTGGGAAGGTGGGTCGGGAGCACGGAACTGTGCGTGGTGAGTAGGTGGTAATGGCCTGGTCTCGCATTCAGGAGGAAGGCGGTTCGAATCCCCATCCGGGCATCCGGATTTAGGTTTTCCCTGGCTTCCCCAAATCACTCCAGGCGAATGCTTCCATTAAAAGACCATGGCCGAATTACTTCCCGTTCCAAACCCCGATCTTTTCACGCTTCTAATGACCTTGACGTCGACAAGGCGTATAGTTATAACACAAAAAAAAGCGAGTGTGGAGATGAGCGGTGGCATGGCCTTGTGCTTGACGCTTGAATTAGTGTAGCCAGCCACGAACTCCGCAAAGTTCATATGATAAAGACTGGTTTTTAGACGCGTACGTAATTATTTAAATAATTTAATTCACTTGTGAAATCATCCCTCATTTTTTGTTGTTGAAAGATCGGGCAAAAATAAATCAATATGGCAGTATTATATGAAAATAGAATTTAATTATGAAAAAAGATTGATTTTTAATTTATTTTTGATAAAATATTAAAATCTAAATAATTATATATGTAATTTTCCACATCCGCTTCCGCAAAACATCCGCATCTGCAAAAGCAACCGCAAAGATGACATCCACAACAACCCTATTATAACCATGTAAATGAAGTTCAAATGAAAAAAAAACTATGGCCTTCATGGAACACCTGGCAGATGTGAAAAATCAAAAATGATAATTACTGAAAGAATTTATAATTAAAGAAAACCAATAAATAAATATGGAGTAAACTAAATAAAAACATAGAATTTTATTTAAAAAAATATATTTTTCTTATTATTATAATATATACAAAACATAAATACAAGACAGATAAATATTTTTAATTAATAGAGAATTTTTTATAATGCAGTTATGCAATATTATTTCATGTATCTTCTGTGATTTCTGTCATAGTAGTTGTTGAAGGTGTATGAGACGGTATTAAAGAAACGATTGACTGATGGTAACTGAATTATGTAACAAAAATATTAGACATGATGCTATCAAGAAATACGGCACTGACTGTTGTTCCATATTTAGTTGTAGGCTCAGTTGGCTTATTTTTGATATTCAAATCAAATTTTTGTTCAAGGAGTGTTGTCGAAGGGACTGAATGTATTAATAGATTATTTAACAACCTTTGGTTTGAATCATCAGATTATGTTTCGTACAGAAAATGGTTTTTTGTTTTGTTTTTGTTTCTTCTTGGCCACTTGATCATCACTGTTGCTCATATTTAAACACAATAATGCTGTAACTGCTTTAAGCCTTTAAGCTCTTCAGACAACAAAAGGGATTAGAGAGCAGTGGCAGAGAGGGGGCATTACGGCATAAGAGTGTGTCATCTCGTTTGCCATCACGGCATACAAGTTGGTACTACCCCTAAAGTGCAGTAATATATGTTTCACATCAAAAAATAATTCTCAATGATTTCTGAAAGTATATTTTTTTTAACAGAATCCAAATTTGATCCTGGGACCACAAATTAGGAAGTGAATAGACCATGCTGACATTTAAAAACAACAGTATTTAAACGAAATTGGAATTTTGTGCATATGAATATCTTAAAAACTAGGGCCCCATTTGAAGAAACGACTGTACCACAGACATCTAGGATAAAAACCCTTCAACATGTATTAGGGAGATTGAAATTTGTTTAAAACATGTCTAACATTCTCCTTGTAAGCTCTATCAAGCTAGGAAATCTGGGATGCTCACAGTTGTTGCCTACTGATTCATGGAATGTATTTCTGCTTGATGCACCAATATCTCAAACTGCTTGTCCAGAATATTCCTATCTACATATAATATATCTGAAATGAAGTCCTCTATTTTGTCCCAACCTTAAGCCAAAGGTCCTTTCCCATTTAAGATATACACACAGCTATTTATTTCACTCTATTTCGCGATGTATGTCCTATTTTCATGTGCACCCTTCCTTTCGAAAACTGTTCTTACTGACATGACAAACTGAAAGATCTGCTGCTAGACAAACTATCAATAGGTTCTGGGTTTCAGTTAAATAGCTGATATTTTTGGAATTCTTACTTCCTTAACCTTACCTGGAACTACTTCACAATATCACGTTCCTTGATTTAACCATATTCTTAATCAATGCATGCTTACATACACACTTGTAATTCACACCCACCTACTAAAAACACCAATGCCACATTGATAACATCCAGACTAAACTTTCTATGGTGAGCTGTAGTTAACTAATTTCTTCCGACCATGAATCCCTTACACAAAAATTCCAGAAGCTCAGGCAAGTCCTTCTTCCCCACAACTATTTGTCTCATCTGCACCATAAACAAATCTGTTGTGCTACAACCTATTAATCAAACTACAATTTCCAAACTGGATCTTTGAAAACTAACAGAAACCCTAAATTAATCACCCAGTTCTATCCTGATCTGAATTCCCTTAACTAAACCCTTCATCAAAAGTATGGCTTTATTCATCTCTTGCTAAATGTGCTTCCTGCTGTACCCTCCAATCCTTCCTGCACAAAATCTGTGAAAGAATGTGTATAAATTCCCCCTCCCCCCCTCAATATGGCCATCTCAAGACCACAGGCTATCAGCCCCACAGTACACAGTTGGTCATTGTGAATCACAAATTCAAACCATGTTTGTTAGACTTGGTATACTGAACCTATAGGAGTAGAGTAAGTGTTGTCACCTGTCTGCAAAATGTGTAACTTTTTGTGTTCTGCATGATAAGTGTATTTTTGTTTGTGGAATTTGTAGTTTATAAGGTGGAGACTGTCTCAGCATTCACCTGGATTGCAGGAAACTGTCTTGAAAATTGCAATCACAATCGCCGGTAACAGGCATCAGGACATGAACCTGGTCTCATTATACCTGCCCAATGCAGTATATATATTGGCCACAACTTCTTCAAAGATGATAGTTGTAGTGACTCAGTTACCGCCAGGGTTGAGTGCACCACATCTTCTTTTGTGGGTGAATAGTCTGGTGGCGGCACACAAATCCAGTATGCAGTATAGCACCTTAATGCACCGAGTCACATTGATGGATACGAAAAATGTATCATCATGAGGGGGAAGGGAGTTGTAACTAAAGAACAGAGGGCTATTTCAGATTGATACTTTCTGCGAGCACTAGTGTAGGGGAATTGTTCCACTAACAGAGAAACTATTAAACAAGAATTTCAGTTGTTGCTGTTGTTAGTGATGACATGTGCCACAAACAAGTTCTGGGGTGGTATGAAAGATCTTAGCGTTGAAATATTTCATTTCATAGCAAGATTTCAGATGTGAAGTAAATTTGTATAGCAAAAAACAGTAATCTACCTGGTTGGGTTAGTAAGACTTTACTGATTGAGACATGACATGGAAAAGTTGTTTACATGCCAGAATGGTTAGATAATTGTGGGATATTAACATCCAAACAATATTACTGGAGAATTTGAGCTTTTTGTTTTTGTTTTTGCTTATGGCTTAACACCTTGTCGACATTGAGGTAATTAGAGGTGGGAAAGGATTGTGGGGGAGGGGGGTTAAGGAATGGGAAGGAATTTGCAT
Source organism: Vandiemenella viatica (assembly GCA_031002005.1). NCBI lineage: Eukaryota > Metazoa > Arthropoda > Insecta > Orthoptera > Morabidae > Vandiemenella > Vandiemenella viatica. The sequence goes on from CM061920.1 coordinate 188,672,644, forward strand.
ATGTCATTTTGAAGGAAGACTTCTAGCATTTGCCCAAAGTGATTTGGGAAAACCATTCTAAACTGAAATCTGGATGCTTGGATGGGAATTTGAACTAGCATCCTCCTGAATGCAAGGAGAAATTTAGTGAGAGATTGATGATCAGAAGATAATATGTCTGCCACAGACAGTCTGACTATACATGCAGAAGTATTTAGCATGAAATGGTTAGCAGATGTTTAAGTGGTGGTCCTTTCGTAAATTAGTTACGTGGACATAAGTACTGAAGTGGCCATTTATGAGTGATATATTTCTAAATTTAGAATGGTGTCACAGCCTTGGGATAGGACCAACTTAAGTTTCAAAGTTTAGCAGGAGTTAAGGTAGTCATGAAAATCAGAAGGCCGACTTCCCTGTATGTCTAGCTCATAAAAGCATCAGCTATGAATTGAAGCTAAAAGTGTGTTTTTAGAGGAACTTGATATAGTGTATAGTGGATTAAATATGCCTGTTAAAACATAAGCAATTACTGTTAGAACTAGGTGTGCCAGGAAAATAAGAAGTTGGAAATAAGAAGTTGGAAAGCAGTAATTGGAAAGCAGTTCTTCCAAAGCATCAGATCCATCAACTGTACCCTATGACAGGGCTATGATTTATTGCAGTTAAGCCCTGAAATGCGATTCTTTCACTCCAAAATAATCCCTGATCTTCTCAAAATTTGGTTCATTATACTGTACCAATATTATTCAACTCTTGGTTTACAAATGTCAATTTCACAATTAAAAAACAGCTCCATGGTCTGTTCCCATAAACGTCATATTGTAACACTTGCACTATGAATGTAGCTAGTCCAACTGTTCTGATCACATTAAGGACCTTTACTGTCAATAACATCACCTGCAAAACTTCCCAAATCATTAACTAGTTACAAATATCTGTTTCTTATTTAGGTCTGATTGCAAATAAATTAATCATAAGGATGAATAATCATAGGCAAAAAGTTTCCGGTTAGGTTTAAGCCTAAAATTTTCAAAATTGTTCTAAGCCTGTATTTTTTTTATTTTTTTTTATCCTTACTGCTACTTGTGATGAATAATGTTTCAACTAACAGTACTTATTCAAGGTAGTCAATCAACTTCTTCTATTTCCTGTCAGACTACACACACGTATATATTTATTATGTACAAAGTTTCACCTCTTTGTGTATTAATAAAATTTTCCTCCCTACATTCACCTATGTATCACTAAAATATGTCCTATAGCAGGGGTGGATCCAGGACTTTGGTTTGGGGGAGGGGGCTTGGCTTGAGTGAATTTTGGTTGGGGGGGGGGGGGGAGGGCTTGCGCCAGGCAAGTGGTAGTATTTATAGTCTCCTCGGGCCTCGAATCTGTAGAGCTAAAAAAAAGGGTTTCCAAATTACAATGTTGGAGGTGGGCCTAGATACTTTTGGGGGGGGGGGGGTGCTTGAGCCCCCTAGCCTCCCCCCCCCCAGATACGCCCCTGTCCTGTAGACTAATTCTCATCTAACAGCCAAGAACTGAATTGTACAGTACTACACGGCACCATTGTCCAATGTGAAAGTGAAGCATTTCACCTTTGACTTATAAAATTTACAATCTGAAAATGCTGTACTGTAGAGGAAACACTACATAGTAATGCTTATTGTCCAAGCTCAATACCACACAATTCATCCTCCAAAATTGAGCAAAAAATAATAATTATTTCTAGTTTTCAACATAACTCATAGTTTTTAGTGTTGATGCAAGCAATACTCACTACTCAAATGCAATATTGTTTTGAACCAAAATAATAACATGAATTTAATTAGTTTTCATATTTCACCCACAGTAGTTCATTCTGTGCCAAAGGGTGCCTATTATCCATCCTAACCAAGGTTGCACTTAGTTGTGGAAGCTAGCAAGACCTGTCACAGCTTCACCAGAGCCATTTATCAGATTTACTATCACACCCTCACAGTTAGTGTATTAGAACCAGGGCACATTGTACTTCGCCCCTGCAGCCCATCCCGTACCTCATGCAACTGTTAGTTAGTCTTTCACCATATGGAAAAAGGGGAATGAATAGTTGGAATTATAGGGGTCACTGAAATACCTACAGCCCATGGTAGTTGATTGGAGACCCAGTCACAAATGGATGTGCATGTGCCAGACCATCCACAGAAGTAGAAACTACAAATGATGATGATTTAGTGTGGAACAGAAAGTACTAAAACCTCTTGTATCTATTTTTTTGCAACAGTGTTAAATGATATTTCCTTTCCCTATAATTACTTATTTTCATATTTTGTCACAACATTGTGATAAACTGCTTTTTTATGATCTTTTTTCCCCTTTGCATTATAGTTGTATGCCAAATCATATACTGTAATGTTGCCACCTTATGCTTTTTGGTAACTAACAAACATGGATAACAAGATTTCACATTTACATGAAAAGCAGCCAGTTTTGTTATTCAGTTACAAGAAAAGTTTAGTTGTAAGAACCTAGCTTGCGCTGGGGTGATGCACAAAGCTGGAATCTTAGCTATAACCGTGTGTAGCCTTAGATGTAACAGTTTTGACTTAGTGAAGATGATATGGCCGCCACATAGATTTTTAACCAGAAAACTATGAAAAGGTTAAGTTCAATAATGATAAATAGTTCATTGCCATTTAAATAAGTATATTCTTCCAAAAGTTCACAAAGCCAACAACTGTACATAGGTTTTTAACCAGAAAACTATGAAAAGGTAAAGTTCAATAATGATAAATAGTTCATTGCCATTTAAATAAAGTATATTCTTCCAAATTCACAAAGCCAAAACTGTACAGGCAATCAGTCAATTTTCCAAAGTAATGTTTTACAAGTTCGATTAACCAGTCGAGCCAGACCACACCCCAATAGTTTACAGTATCAAACTTCTAGTTGTAGTAATTTGACAAAAGAGAATCACACGCTCCCATTGTTCAACAGCTTAGTAAAAGCAAACAATCCCGAGGCCTCACTTGAAGAAATACTATTTTAATTCAACATAATAGTTGACTTGAATAAAAGAAGTAGCATTATTCCAAAATAAAACTTTCACTGATGTGTTAGATATAAAACTTTCCTGCCTACTGATCTACATGCTATCGCGTTTGCGGTTCCTGGCAGACTGAGCGGCGAACAACTGCACGCACGGTCCCATATTTACAAAGCACTTCCTGCTTCTCGAATATTCCTAGCGGCTTCTCATGCAGCATGGGAACAAATCTTTTTCCTCTTTCTCAGGGGTGGCTGATGGGAAAGTCGTCAGATATCAAATCGCATGTCTGAAGTCCTAACATTGGCTAATCTGACCTTGAAATTAAAAATAATTCAATCTGCTTGAAACTTTACAAATAGCTAGATCTTTAAATAAACGTTAACTTTAGTTATTATGAAAATTATCCTAACTTTAATACTTTAGCTGAAAATAAATAATTTAGATACAAACTTCCACTCCAAGCGAATGCCGAAAACTGATGAAATTAAAAATATTGAAAATACTATTTGGAAACTTTAAAACTGCATTCTAACTTGAATAAACATAGAAAAATTACTTTGAAAATGAAATATACTAATATTTTATCCAATCTAACTCGTGGTTCTAAGAACAAAATTTTGTCATGCAGTTACAAAATTTAACAGATAGGTTACATAGTATATTATTGACATACCATACTTACTGACACCATGCAATATTTCAGAAATAAAATTATTATTGTTAATACAAAATATTTAACAACCAGATAAACCTTCTAAATAATAATATTAGAATAAAAAATTCAGTGAAATATGTTACCAATCTCTCAATAAATTTAAAAAGCTGTGTTTGAATGTTACATGGATAGTTGATTGGTTGAGTTTTGGTTTTTAGCTAATTAACTTGATATAAGGTTAACTTACATGCTACCAACATCAACTTCTTTGGAGGATCTCATGCTGGACTATATCTAACATTAAAAGACTCTTATGAATTATATAACCATGTACACACCTTATATGTTAATGTTAAGTATTATTTCTTTATGTACAAAGCTAATTGGTGTATAAATAAACAAATAAATTATTTACAGTAAAAACCTTTGAGGGTATGTAAACTTACCTGTGATGTTGGACCATATATATACGGTTTATTCATTTTTATGGCATAGTGTTTTAAGGCAAATACATTGTCTGAAAATACAATTGTCTTATCTCCTCTTCTTTCATGATAACGGACTAGGTACTGAGTTGCTCGGAATTTGTTTGGATTCATCACATACAGAAGCTGTTGGAGTTATTCACAGTATTAGTTTTGTGATTTGGTTAAAATACAATATAGTGTTTTCTGTTCACACATCACTTACCTATACAGAGATATATTTCAACTTAAAAATATGCTTATTACCCTCATCAAAACTTTACTTTAAACCATAAGTGATATCCTATATTAGTATTAACAGCATTCACGTATGATAATGGTGAGATAGAATGAATTTATATGCTTGTGGAACAAAATAAAACTTGCATAACTGATTTATGGTAGAAAAATCTGAATGTTTGGAGCAAAACTAGAGCAGAAACAACAAAGAAACTGAAGGGTAGAAATGAGGCCCAAGGCAGAAGGTATCAGGTAAACAAAAGAAATAAAATTTTAACAAATGATCATGTCCAGTCTCACTTGTGGAGTGAGCTAGCGTGTTCAGGCAGGAACTATTACACACATGGTTATGAGATACTTGCTTTCATTAAATTCTGCATCTTCAGAAGTACATAGATGCTTAAATATTTTGTAGTGTAATTAAAAAAGAATTAAACTGAGTTTTGTGGAATGCTATTTACTGAAGGACAATAATATTACAGTGAAATTAAATAATTCATTATTACAGAATAAACTCCATTCATGATAGTCACCGACCAATGTGAATCACATGCCTAGATAATCAAAAGTTATAATCATAGGAATTACATAAAATAATCGAATGCAATAAAAATGAGTTGGTGAACATGTTAAAGAACAACGTTAGAACTTTATCAACTGTATCACAAGGCTTTCATGATAGCACCGAGAAAGGACCAGAAATAAGTAAGGAATCACTGAACCAACTGATCCAATTTTGCATAATTTTACAGGGCCTTTTTGTAATGACCTTGAAAACTTCATCATCAAATACACTCTAAATACTGTTGTTATACCTCTTTTCAACTTCTGTATATCAAACAATGCTAAGGGGCTTCCTAGTCTATCAGAATGATTGGTAGAAATGGATATATTGTGAACAACTTGATTAAGTTTGCTATATGTTACAGTTTTTGGTATATACTAACAAAAATTGTTACTTATGCACATTTTTTTTAAAAATGCTGTTATTAACATTTTCCTTGTACAAAAAAGCTAAATTAGCATAAAAAGATATTACATTTTGAAAGAAACTTTATAGCCACCAGCAGCAGCTTTCTTCACACACATGGCAGTTTTGGGCGTACGATTATGAATGCCAGACTGTTCAGACAGGATGGCGATGGCATAGCAATTCATCAGCCGCTGACTGCCACTACAATCGATGGTGACCAGATGGTAACAATGCTGTTGTATGAAGTCAGTGGCCTACATGACCAAATGCAGACTTTCGCATGCAACAAATTTTTACCTTATCTCATAAGCCAGTTGATGCACAAAGTATCACTGAAAAAACTGAAGTACTGAATTCAAGGCAGAATTTAAGCCAGTTGATGCACAAAGTATCACTGAAAAAACTGAAGTACTGAATTCAAGGCAGAATTTAAATGAGACATGCTTGGCATGAAGTTTGTCTGGAACTAAAACCAGATAAAGAAAAAAATACATTTGATAAGTTTAAATGTTCCTTTGCTAATTATTAACTGATTCCCGCATGTGGATCACTGTTAAACCAACATCATCAAATACTATACAGTCAAAGCTCCTTATTCGCGGTTTCCGTATTCGCGGATAAAATAATTGTGACAACTTTCTGTATTCGCAGTTTCAGTATTCGTGGAAAAAGTAATTGTGACACCTTTCTGTATTTGCCACTTGAAATTTTAATTATTTGCGGATCCATTCGGTATATTCAGCGGAGTCGGTATCCTTTAACCAATGTGTCGGCATAGTTTGAGTATTGCTGACATGTGCTGAGAGTCACTCTATCTAATCGAAACGACTAAAAAACTGAAACTAAAGTTCATTGTCAAAAGCCGTTGCTGAGGCGATGGTGTTATAAAGCCACTAATGCGTTACAGATCTTTAAATCCCCATGCTCTGAAAAATCAAAACAATGACAACCTGCTGGTGAAAGTGTGGGTTACAAGTGTTATTTTCTGTAACTGGTTCCGGAATCGTTTTATTCTTGAAGCTGAAACTAATTTAAAGAAAAGTAATTTAGACTTTAAGGACTTTTTAGTTTTGAACAATGCACCAGGCCACCCTCATGGGATTGAAACTATGCATCCAAATATAAATGTGATATTCTTGCCTCCTAACATGACAGCTTTACTTCAACCTATGGACCAAGGAATAATCCAGGCCTTTAAGCTCTATTACATTAGACAAACCATCCATATCATACTGGACACCATGGAATACAATCCTGATATGAATGTGATGCAATACTGGAAAAATTTTGACATAGCTAAATGTATTGTTACAATAAAATAATAAAACATGCTGGAAAAAACTGAGGCCTGATTTCACTGTTGTAAATGATGGATAATCCGTGCAAATTCAAACTTTAACTGCAAACATTGCTCAGGTTGTGAATGGGATAGGACGAGATGGTTTTGAACAGACAGAATCAAAATGACATTCAAGAGTTGCTAGAATCGCAAGACAAAGATTTGAATGAAATTGACTTGGAGGAAATGTTAAATCCCAAACCCACTGAAGATGAGGCTTCAACAAGCACTGAAATGGTGACATTGAATTTAAAAAAAAAACCTGAGTGGAGGTTGTAATGAACTAAAATACATAAACTGTTTTTAAATATTTGTATATGTTTCTCTGGAAACAAACCAAGTAATATTATTATTGATACACAATATTCTGGCGACATAATCTCCATTGCCATCTTCAGGTGCAGTTGTAAGCCTTGAAGTTTGACTTGAGCACGTTGTTTAAAAAACTGGCATTGCAACGACAGACATTGTTACGTTCCCTAGCAGCATCTCAGACTTCATTAGACACCCAGGGAACACAAACAGCAGAGCATTGATGACAAGCAGCCTCAATAACAGGTATCCATGCATCACTTAGCTGGAAACCACAATCCCAATTAACCAAATCAGACGCGAGGCAAATTTTGAACTCTTCTGTAACGACACTGTCCCAGAAGCCTCTCGCATGTGCCAGCACCTTAGTTGATTCAAAATCGTATCCATGTCCTTGTTCCAAACTATGTTCTGCCACCGTGGATTTGTCCTTTTGCCCCCGAGTGTGTTACAAACAACATTGTTTAACACACCATACTGTCTGGCCGATGTACTTCTTTGTACATTCACTCGGGATGCAATAAACTCCCGTTGTATAGAGGGCAAGGTCATCTTTTGGAGAGTGCAAAATGGTCCTTAATTTCAGAGGAGGTAGGAAAACGGTCTTAATGCCATTTCTTGATAGAACCCTTTCCAACCCTCGATGTTGTGGCACCAGAGTACAGCAAGAAGGTGTCGCATATTGTCGTATTTCTTGTCGCACTTCATGTTGTATTTCTTGTGTTCAGTCGTATTTTTACTTTATTAAACTTTTATTTAAATAATAAGTCAACTTGTCTGACGATTAATTAACATTTATTAAAGTTCAATCATATGCTTTTAACTCCAAAGATTGCAGGTTCTTCTATCAATAACATTCACGTTCCAACTCGTGTCTATGCTTTCACGCTAGCTCTCGTTGATAGCCAACTGTTGCCATAGCAACCTCTTACTGACAGAGAATAATCTATAAAACCTTTGTTCTTCGTTATGCCACAAAGGCTAAGTTATCATGTGGAACATTATCGCGGTTATTAGGCCTATGTTTTACTTCCCGGAATGCCAACTGTATCTGATGTTCACTGTACCCATTCTGTCTGAAGGTATCACGTAGATGTTTTAACTTACCAGGTAGGCTGTCCTCATCAAATAGTGCTCACGCTCTGTGGACAAGAGTAATAGGTACAGTGTTGCGCTGTTCCGGATGGTGATGACTGCATGCGTTTAGATACAGGTCTGTGTGTGATGACTTTCTATACACGGTGTGTGCCAGAGTTACATCAGATTTCTTTTCAATGAGAATGTCCAAAAAGGGCAGGTGGCCTTCCTTTTCCACCTCCATTGTGAGCTGGATGTTTGCGTTGATAATGTTCAGATGAATTAGAAACTTATCTACCATGAGGCCAAACAACAACTGTATCATCCATGTACCGACAGAAGGTACTGGACTTCATGGGGGCACTATTCAACACTTTCTCCTCAGAATCTTCCATAAAGAAATTAGCTATAACAGGTGACAAAGAATTGCCCATTGCTCCATCGATCTGTTTGTAGCAGTGCCCATCATACAAGAAGTATGACGATTGCAATTTGTGGCGGAACAGTTCAACTAACCTGGGCTCGAAATGCTGTTGTAGTAGAGACAGTGTATCAGACAGAGGAACCCTGGCGAAGAGGGAAATCACATGGAAGCTCACCATCAAATCCTGTTGGTGCAGGTGAAGTTCTTTAATGATATTAATAAATTCTGCCGAGTTTTTCACATGATGAGGACATTTTCCCACAATTGGTGATAACAGTCCAGTCAGATATTGAGCCAGATAGTAAGTGGCCGATCCAATGGTACACACTATTGGCCGTAATGGTAATCCTTGTTCATGGATTTTAGGCAATCCATAAAGTCTGGGTGGAACAGCTGCACAGGATTGTAACTGTTTAATAGTGTCTTCTGGTAGACCCGAACATATATTGGACAATATTGGTGGTTTGTTTTATAGTCTTTCCTTGGCGTGAAACTAACATTAAATTCAATTGCAGTTCTTCTGTCGCTGTTCACGGGCCATAACATTTAAATACATAAGTCGTCGTTATAGTTTTATTACAGGAAAAGGTTGCCGGCTCACACACAAAGCAACTACACGTATGGATACGAACACAATGCACTCCTTTAATAACATGAGAAGCTTTTACAACCACCAAGGTTAACCACAAGTACTTAATAACCTAATTTGACCGTGTTCCAAAGTTGCAAGGTTTGTAATTAGGAAAATGTTCAGGCCGACATGTATTTGCCGAATTACACTTATCTAAAAAAAACCGTTCTTATCATGCCACAGTCTCTACATACACGTTTTAGAGTACCGCTGATATTCAGTAAGCAGTTACATAGATTTAATCTTGCACAATCCCTGCCACACACACCAATACCGTATTCGCCGCATTCTTCAGAACTGCTCACTTACACATCTTTACAGTTCGGCAACTAGCAACAGACTCCCGCCATATAAAGCGACCATACTCTTCACTGGCCAATACACAACTCCCGCATAAAGTGGACACTCTCTTCATCAACCAAAGCAATACTCCCTCATGTTTTCCCACAATGCTACTCTCTCAGCTCGCCAGAATCGATATACCAATGATATTCTTGAATTGTTACAAGGTCTACGGATGGCAAATGAGCTTTGTGATTTCTTCATGAAAATTGATCCGTCTATGGAAAGAAGTCTTGTTTTTAAAAGACAAATTGTTAATGCCACAGCTGAATATCAATCCAAATTGAAAAATCGAAAGACCTTTTAAAAGTAACAAAACAAAAAAAGATTATTAAATTCTTTAAAATGACAAAAATAATTAAAACATGTTGCTTAAAATCTCTTAATAAATTGATTTTAATTTGCCTTTTTTTGGAACCTTAGAACGTATCCCTTATAATCCCACACAAATTACAATTCCATATTCATGGTTTCCAATTCGCAGCATATTTATGGAACGTATCCTCAGCAAATAAGGAGCTTGTACTGTATATATCCCAACAATTAGCAGGAAACTGCTTTAAGGCAATAACTAAGGACAGTGAAATAAGACCCAACAATTACCACAGATGAAGACAGCTGGGAATGTAGGGTAAATGACTCATCACTCACCAAAGTTGAAGGCTGTGTAGTGTGAAAAACGTATGAGATAAACAAAAACCCATACAATCTGTCAAAAAGTACCAGGAATTGGTCAATAAAATATTTACTATTCATCCAAATTTACTTGTACCAAATTTATTTTATCACCTTCTAAGTAGGCCCCTTTTGAAATATTACACTTATGCCAATGAATAATCTAATCATCAAAACATTTTATAAATGCTTTTTCTGAAATCAACCTTCAGTTTTTGCCGCAAGTTCACTTTTATGTCTTGTATTGACTGAAAATGGGTGCCTCAAAGTGGTAATTTGAGTTTTGAAAAGAGAAGAAAAACCGGTCAGAACCATATCAGGTAAATACCGTGGTAGTTCAATGGTATTTGTCATTTTTTGGCCAGAAATTCATTCACAATGATAGCCTTGTGAGATGGTGGGTTATGCATGGTGCAAAATACATGAGTTCTGTCTTTTGACAAATTAGCTCCCTCAAACCTCACATAAGACTCAGATAATATTCTTTATTTATCATCTGATATTCTGGCAAGAATTCCGATAGCACAACATCATGATGATCAAAGAAAACAGGTCAACATAACCACAACTTTTGAATCGACTTTTACATGGTTTTTTTCAGTTACAGCTCAATTGGAAGACACCATTCCGAAGCTTGTTGACTGGTTTGCATATCAAACTCTTAAACCAATGTCTCATCACCAGTTACAATGCGGGGTTGCAATTGACTAGTTCCAGCACGTTTTCAGCGATCTTTACACGACTGAGTTTTTGAAGAAAATTCAGGTCTTTCGGAACTAGTTGAGAGGCGACGCATTTCATGCCCAAACAATTGATTAAAATAGGTACAAATTGATTTGTGAGACAGACAAAGTGTAGCTGGCTATCTCTCTTGAACTTAAATGACGATTTACAGCCATCATTTCCTTCACTTTAGTGATGTTAACCTCAGTTAAGACATAGATGTCTGACCGGAGCAAGGCAAATCTTCCATCACATCTCGACTGCTTTAGAATTCACTGTATCACTCATATGCTCATGTTTCTATAAAGTCAATTCACCAGTAAGCTTTCCATAATTTTTTTCAGTGATTTGACACACGAAATTCAATTTGCAATACAAAATATTGAGACAAATTCTTTGTTTGATATTTTTATCCATTGTAAAAATCGCTAAGAACACTCGAGATGAACTAAAAACAATGAGAACGGTAAACAAACTAAACTACAGATAGTGCTGAAACTCAGCGTCAGTATAGGAGGACAGTTGTGCCAACTCTGTGACAAAAAGAATTTTGACAATCCCTCTAAGTATGGCTTTTTAAACTGATCAGTTCCCGGTACTTTCTTGACAATGTACAATACTTCAACTTTACACATTATTAATATAATAGGATCTGAGTCATATGGTTCGTGAGATGTGTGCATGCTGAAGTTAACCACACGATAGTAAATTTTGGAGTGTGCACATCTATCAAACCATGACTAAGTCCATATCATGTGAATAAGGTGTAAAACCAAAATATTTTATAGGTTTTTGTTCATCTCATATATTTTTCACAAGCCTTCAACTTTGGTGAGTGATGAGTCATTTTCCCCATAAGTTGTTATTTATATTGCCTAAAAGCAGTTTCCTCTTTCCTAAGGAAGAGAAAGATAAATTACACCCAACACTCACCAAGCTGTAGAGGAGGGCAGCAGTAACAAAAAATAACACACACTATAAAAAACACGACATTTTTGGCAAAACACTTCGTCAAGAACATAGAGATATGTGGCCTTGCTTTCACAAGTGCTTGCTATCAACACCGTCACATCTCTTCACAACAAGTTGTAATTTCATTCCTCTAAATAATATGATGACACTCATATGCTGAAATCGCAATTAACATTTTGACTTTACAAGTAACTATTGTTATACAGGTAAATGCATACCAATTTGAGGACACTTTTATTTTAATTTCTCAGTATTTTGATGTCAAATCAAAACAGAACATATCTTATTCTATTCCTTAGAACATGCACTGCCCTATTGTTTGAATCCCCATTCAAATTCTACATGTAGTTTTGGCACAAACAACATTCAATGAAAAATCAATATTAATAATTTAAGATTAAATTTCTCAGTTTTTATTGGTCACTTTCAAAACAAAACATACCTCATTTTACCCACTGAACCAGGGGGCTGTACATTAATTGAAACCCTGTCAAAATCTGACTAGCAGTTTTCCATGCAACTTGTAGAAAGACCAACCTTTTTTTTTATTTTTTTTCTTTAAAGAAGGCTACCTTAAAGAGAATTTTTTAGTTACTGTTTTATTATATGTATAGAGAGTCAAGTATAACAAATATGAACAAGGAAAAGATTACAAATATTATGTCATTTTATTTTAATTACAATTTATTTATAACCAACACACACAGTATTTAAATTTACATGGGTAATAAATTATAATGTAAAGCCTGTTTCGCAATTCATCTAAATGCACAAACACACTAAGCAAATCATGGCCACCGAATGGTGACCAACTGCTTCATTGGCAGAGATTTGCTTGGTGTATATGGGCGACAGATCGGAGCCAACGATGCGGTTGGCCTTGGTTGAGGTTCGGGTTACTGGCGGTTACATCAAATGGTTGGCACTGGATGGGCCTTGGGATACCCTCCTGGTGTAGATGCCAAACAAATGTTGGTTCATTATTTTGTTATTTGCCTTGTCAACCAGGTGTGTTTATGTATTTTTTATTATTCTGTTGAAAAACACTGTAGTATGGAGTGGAATTAAAACTGGTCAATTTTTATCATGAATTGAAATGTTTATGGGACCTTATGAACTGCGTATATAAATATAAATTGAAGAGAGATGCTTGGAGGGAAATAAGTGAGCTTTTAGAACTTAAAGTGCGAGATGTAAAGAAGAAAATGGAATCTTTGTTGACACGTGGTATACAAATCCCCATTATCTAAATATGTCAGTGACCCTTAATCTTTCTGCTGAAGATTCAGCTCTTCTGAAATAGTTATCTTTGAAAATTTTGGGTCAGACACAATTCAATAAGAAATTGAAAGCTGCATCTTTCATTTGGAAAAAATTATGAAAGAGCCTGTATTCAATTCAGCTTTCAGACCAGACTATAATTTTGTCCCTTTCTACTTTTCAAAAGAGCATCTTTTTTTTCTTCTTTTTCTGTCCAGGTTCTTACAGTAAAATAAATGCTGCATATGCGACAACTGACAAATCCTCTCCTTCCCTCATAATATTGGCTAGTTAAAATATAATTAAAACATCACTTATTACTTTATAATACAAAATGGTAGCAACTTAGATGAATTTTCAGAACCAATTGCAATTCCACATTGTACAACCCTTGGCGCTAAGCCCTTGGTTTGATGAGAATGAGAGGTCGAACGCCAATGCATTTGCGACCAATGTTCATCCCAATACATCGTCTGTTGTTCGTTGACCAAGTGTAAACACATCTTAAGGAGTCAACAGCACTAGGCTCATATCCTTCCCCCGATATGCTGACTGTTCTGACTTCAAGATTAGAGAGTTTCACAGAGTCATTTAGCCAAATGTTGCAAGGATTTTCAACCAAACTACATATTTTACCAACAGATTGTCATACAATATACATAACAGCTCTTAAACATTTCATAGACACAAGGCAACACTTGTACTAGTCCATTAATAAAGATATATAAGCTAAAACTGCTCTATGGAAAAGAGAAAGCCACTAAGCAGCAAAGAGCTGGTGAGGAAGCATTACTTGCTTACCTGTCGAGTAGATGGAACAACATTGGACATAAATGTGGGGGATTTGCATGTATGTACGTATGTATGCATGTGCTTGTTTCAGCCAACTAGAACAACGTTAAGTCTTCGTTTGGCTTGAATTTACTTTGAATGTGTACACATCCATGTTACAATCAGGGTTGTTAGCCCTAGAGGAGACCTTCAGTTTAACGTGGAATCAGAACCATTAAAACATTCTGGTGTACATCATATTACACAGTAATCTGTGCCAGAGGTGAAGGTCAAGATGAGGACTCGTGAAAATCCCCACTGAGACAGGTAATCGAAGTTTTTTTTCTTATGGCTTTACACCTCGTTGACTAGGAACAAAGAACGGGAAAGAATTCAGCCAAAGCGTTTTATGAAGGAAGCGTCCCAGCATTCGCCTAGAGTGATTTGGGGAAACTATGTAAAACCCAAATCTGGACGCCCGGATGGGGATTCGAACCTGCATCCTCCCAAATGAGAGGCCAGAGCGTTAACTGCTCACCCACCATGCTCAGAATCGAACTCAGAATCTTTCAATCTCCAATCAGGTGCCTTAGCCACTGAGCCACTGGATCACTCTTGTGGAGGAATTATTTTACTGTTTTACAATTTTCGAAAAATTCACTAAAGCTCACTGAATTAACTACTTTAAGTATATGTTGTTTCATACCAAGAGGCTATAAGCTATCACACTCAAAAAGCAACACAGAATTGTAAAATCAACAATACAAAATGTAAAACATAGAAAGTTTAACTTAATTATATAAATATGCTAAAAAGAAAGAAAAAAGAAAGCCAGGGAAATTCTCAGAATTAAATGCCAAGTGTCTTTACATACAATAAATAACAGCCAACATATGCCCTTGAATCCAAAAATAAAACACAATCATTTAAAATGTGGCATACCGTCAAAGGTCCCCTATACAGAGGCGAGTAAGGAGAACTTCATCCCTCCTCGCGCATTTCCTTTCAATGGGACTTAAATAAATTTGTAAAATAAATGAGTAGCTAATTTGTAACTAACTAACCAGTTTCTTGCAGGTCCTGCAGACAAGATACTCGCGATAGAACTCTGGAGTCATAGGACACCAGACCTCTGCACACTGGACACGAGCAATGAAGCCACGCTTCTGCAACTCAAGCCAATTAGCCTCATAGAGCTTGGGCCCAATTAAGAAGTTTAGGTCTGCTATCTTGTCATCTTCTCGCAACAATGTAGCTGTCAGACCCAATTTACAGTGTGATTGCACAATTGTTAGTACACGCCGGAACATTTTGGCAGGAATTGTGTGCACCTCTGCAAGATAATTGAAAACACATATTAAAATCATTGTACTATCAGGATTGAGGAGAAAAATTCTACTATAAAACAATTTGAATTGAACAAATTGAATCTGATTTCACTAAAATACAAGAGAACTTCTATCCCCAATCCATCTTTATACAAACAAAATTTCTTATGAACTATGCAGAGTACACCATGAACAGCATAAATAAACAACTGAGTCCTTAATTCAGTATCAGATACAGGCCATTCACAATTTAGTAACAATAAAAGCATCAGTTTTTGTATTATACCTAACATTACAGTTCTCTGCATCAGTGTGGCCACGGCGGTTAAAGCACTTCCACAGGGGATTGGGGAAGTACAATGAGCTCATGTTTAAATTCCAGGTTCAGTGTATCAGCCAACCTGGTCACAGTTTGTCAGCAGTTTCCCCTTATTGCCTAGGCAAATGCAAGGATGACCCTCCCCCCCCCCCAATCTCTGCTGCATAGATCATTAATATTACATAAACAATGTACACTTATCATATAGAACATACACAGATTATCCAAAACATTATGACCACATACTTAAATAGATGTTGGTTAACCTTTGGAATACAATACAGCAGTGATTATGTGTGGCATTTTTAATTATATTGGTACTACTTCTACCTTAAACTAAATTAGGCTCTACTTTTACAAACTGGTAATAATTAGCCATTTACGGTGCAATCTAAATACCAACAAAAATATTTAAAGTAAAAATTTGCAATATTAGTACAACTTTTATCCCTTGTCAATCATCTTACCACTATTAATGAACAATTTGATACAATCAGCTATGTGCACTGAAATTTGATACTGCTGATTCTTTGCATGTATCCAGCAGTGGCAACAGCCGAGCTGCATTGTCTGTGCTATCTGACTACTGCATTTGCACATTAAGTAACACATGCAACGCACATTCTGAACTGGGGAAATAGCGCCAATTCAGTTCTAACATATACATATATATCTTAATTTTACAGTGCTACAGCTATTCTGTGTTATTTTTTTTTTATCAGCTTCTACCATTATTGTTGCAGTTCTGACATATACCACCTTATTATATGCTTTCTATGCCTAATGGCAGTTTCATTGTCACCATTATCTAATCTACATTAAGTTTACTAAGTCTACCTACTCACTGATTCATTCATTCCATACAGGTTACTATGATATTGTAATTTAGACAATACTTTCTCCTGAACTTTTCATAACACACTGAACAGACAGATCAGCCAATAAGATTTTGGGCTTATTGGATGCCAGTTCCCTCCTTTGCACAGTATTTTCACTTTATCCTATTTCCACACGTTGGGCACTCTCCCTTGGTGGAGACATTTGTTTAACAGCTAAATGGACCACCAATGCCTACAGCACTTTGGCTGCTATTTCATATGGCATGAGAGCTTATGCTTCACCATCCATTTATTGCTCTGATCATTTCATCTACTGTTACATTATCCGCTGCTGATGCAGTCGTATAAATCTGCATTTGTTCATCTCACGTTTTAATGTTGACGTCACTTTCATTTGCCACAATATCATCGGGTAATAGCTGTTTCAGCAATTCGTCCACTGTAGTCTTCCAGTCCTTGATCATACTCCTGTCCGCTCTTCTTACAGTAGCCAAAACATTGGGGGCAGTCATGTTTTCTCTACAACTATCTTATATGGGAATACACAGTAATCTGACCTGAGTTAAGTGTTTACATATGCTTCCCAGCTTTGGGTTTTAGTTTTTATAGGTAGTTGTTTGAAAACTTCCTGGATGTACCAGTTTGCCACATAGTGGCAAAGAGGAACTGCCTGCTCACCTTTCACATGCTCATTCTTAGCCTATATAATTGCTTCATCCACAGAGCATCACTCATTCATTTTATTTTTGATAGTCGAATGCTACTCTTGATTACTAGTTGGATTGATTTGGTTATTTCCCCAGCAATGTGCTTTATATCACCCCCCTCCATAAGCCCTGCTGGTATGCAGAGGGCCTCCTGGAGCCTTGGTCGTACTATGCTCTTATTATTATATTGATGTCTAGTACTTTCACTATCAGCATCCTCTGTTAATTCTCTGGACACATCAAATAGAATTACACTGCCATCACTTGTAGTTTTACTATCTACAACTCTCCAGTTTTCAGCCTATTTCCCACATGCTTCTCGGTAATGGTTACGTCAATATTATGTACTTCCTCCCCATTTATCACTGAAGGTTGGTGGCTTATTTATTTTGTTTCTAAATTCAAAATGAAATTCAGGTATCAATTCTTCAAATTCCTCGCCATTTTCATTTATGTTATCACAATGACAGAGAATCGAACAGACTTTAGCATCTGCTGTTATGATTATTTTTTTGGCTGCATAAGCAACAACAAATTAGGTATGGGTGCATCACATCTAGTCCAGTAATGGGGTCATAAAAAAAGGATCTCACAAACATTATATCACGTAGAAGATTTATTTTTCTTATCTTGTATATATTGGTGAGACTATGCAGAAACCAAGTTTTCGACCTCCAACACCCTTGGCACAATTTTCTGTGGCCAAAAAACATAAAAAATTTGGTACTTTTTTCAGTTTTTCATCTAATACTCCTTCCCGATGATTCCTAGCAAGAAACACTTTATTTCCAATTTGAAAGAGGACAAAATTTCCTACAACTTTCGTAGTACAAACTTTTTTCTAAACTCTAAACTAAGCAAGCTTCAGTTCTTCGAAAATCAGCCAAATTTCACACTTCTCCTAAAAGTTGTGTTTTTACCTACTTTGCCGCTCAAAATGACCTGCAACCTCTGTATATATAACTGATAAATATGTATTTCTGTATGATATAGTATATATATATGTACTACACTTTGATTACTGATGGTCAATTCAATAATCATATAGCATTGTTGGCCGAGAGATCCCGAAGGATTGTTTGGCCTCCAGGTGACAGTATTTTCAATACGCCGTGCAATGCACTCCTTTGTGGCTATCTAACCTGACCAAGTAACAGTACCAGATATATGGAACCTAAAGCTTAAGGTGGAATCCAAAACACAGAATCGTTTAGGCTTACTTCATATTACACAGCAAGCTGTGGCAGACGTGAAGGTCGGGTCAATGGCCTTTGAAAATCACTGCTGAGACCGGGATTTCGATCTCTAGTCAGATAACTTAAATCACTGAGCTACCATTTCGTTCCATTACCTGATGGTATTTGTACCAGTTAATCTCTTCAAGATGCAACACAAAAAGTTTTGTTATGGACGGATGATGCCTCCTGCATAAGGTTATGTGGCACTGTAGTGAAGATCTTGGCTGCTTCTGTGGAAAATATGAAACCTATTTGACAACGAACAATAGATCCAACATCACATTTATATTTGATGGATACCGAAGTGATGCTGAGCAAAGAGGATGTTAGGGACTAAGCCGACGCTGGGGTACGTATCGGCTTGTACACCTAAACTTGAGTTCTTCCAGAATGTTACAAAAGTTCGAGAAAAGTTCTATAACCGTGAAAACCTTGGAGAGTGCTAACTGTAATGATAACGTCGGTCGCCACTCACAGAATTAACCTCCTGTAAGAAAGGTACTAAAATAGAAATGAAAGTTGAAGTCAGAAACACTAAAGGATATATTCTTGAAAATTTCACTGAGTTTACATACAAGTCACAGTTAGCAATGGCAATCGGAGTAAATCATTAAGCCGAAGATCACAAGTCATGAAACAGAACAGACCGCTCCACCCCGAAATGAAAGAAAAAGTTAAAGTTCTGGCATTGATGAACACATGTTGCAAAGTTCAGAGTTCAACGGTTGGCAATTCCGACGGTCAGCCATGTTTGTTCCGGTCTACCATGAGCCCACGCGCCCAACTAGCGCTGGATTTGTTCCGCCACTAGCAACATCCTACCGCGACCAAGTACTTCAACGAACTGCTTCGAAACAAGCGACCGGCCTACCTTTATTAGAAATGCTCTACTGACCTAAACAACAGGCTATCTAGATAAAATTTTGTTAACGGAGAACTTCCAGAAAATCACAAGAGGTAGAGCGTAACGAAACAAGTGTGGTGATGTGGTTGGTTTTTTTCTCAGAGCTTTCAGACCGGTGTAAATGATTTTTGAAAGTTGGTTAATCGGAAAGCTCAATGACTTTAGTACTGCCGAACGTCACGTCCGGAATATGAATTTGCTAAAGTTTAAATTATCCAGTTTATACTATGTTTAAAGTGTTTCCCAGCTTCTGCTGAGTTCAGTGATGTAAAAATCTTTTAAATCGGTTAAGGATGTCAAAAGTTATTGAATATCTAAAATTTACTGATTTCCCGGTGTTGCAAGATTTTATCCACTTTTTATTTAAAGTTGGTTGTGGCCTGAAACTATTTTTAAAACGTACCTTTATTTAATTTAAGTGCTTTAGAAAAGTTTTTGGTTCATGAAATATGTTTGCCAGATAGAGATTCAAATTACAAGTTGGTTTCTACGACGTCACAGGATAACGAATTTTAACTTATTTATATCTTTTGATTATTGATTGATGGCTATTAGAAACTTCGAGAATATTGACTTACCGGTTATTTAGTTTGTTTAAATCTACTTTTCAAGCTCTGAAATTACTTAAATGTGCTAGAATTTATTATTGAAATTAACACATGGTGTGATGCTTTGAAAATCATATTAACTGCTTTAAATTGGCCTGAAACTGCGAGTTATTGGTGAATTTAATATAGAACGGTGAAATTATAATTATGAAAGTGCTTTACAGTGGTCAATTTAGTGGAATATCAGTGATGTGGTTGTTTAACCAAACCTGTTTACTTCAGAATTATTATGGATTACTCTCATTTAGGTAAGTTTACAATTTATATTTTATTAGCAACTGTTTATTTATTATTATTATATCCTGTTTATTTACTTTTCTGAACCTGAAGTGTTGTTATTTCGATTTCAAACTATTGTATCATGTATCGAATGTTAACCTCAAACTTCGTCGGATTTTAACTGAATATTGAAAATAGGGAGTAAGGTAGCTTACAAGGAATAAAGTCATCTGAAATGTTTTTTCGTTTGAAAACATCAGATACTTCAACAGACATCACTTTCAGTGAGGAAACAAGTGCTGCAGTGATGCAGCAAATGAGAGCAGCAAGAACTGTGTAATTTTTTACACTAATGCAAAAACTGAAAAAAAGGGCATCCAAGATCAACAGGCTAAACAAGATGCAGCTGGATTGATCATTGACACAGCTATTTCCCAAACAGCAAAATCTGACAGTGGGATAATTCTAAGTGAGTATTTTGACTTTCTCATTTTGCTAATGGGCCTTCATTTACGAGTTTGAACCCACACATATCCTCTTCATCCATCCATTTGCAGCATGTGATACAATATCAGCATAATTCGTCTATGGAAAAGAAAAATACTGCTGCCTCATTCAGTACCAACCATATCTGAATGTAACTTGTATGCTAACTTCTCAGAACTTCTAGCCTCCAGAGGCTAGCACCTGAAGAAAATGCAGGGGAACAGCTTATCTTGAAACGGTATGTAAAATCTGAGCAGATACGAAATGTTTAAGAAATCTGCAAAAAAAAATGCATTCATGCTAGCACGGTTGCCACCAAAATCAGATGCGGCAACGTTTCACTCATCACCAAGTAAAGGAGGGTTGGGTCGAGAAATTTACCCATTGCCATGGGGATGAAGGAAAGGCTCATGCAGTCTTATTCCAGTTACAATAATAAACATATTCAGGAGAATGCCAGTTGGAATCCCCGTCTGGGCATCCAGATTTGGGTTTTCGATGGTTTCACTAAATCACTCCAGCCGAATGCCGGGATGCTTCCTTCCAATGGCCATGGCCGAAATCCTTCCCGTTCTTTGTCCCCAGTCCCATCATGCCTCTAATGACATCGACGAGGCATAAAGTCATAAGAAAAAAAATAATAATAAAAGACGCTGCAACTGAGTTTACTCTGCAGGTTGTATCATATTCCGCTAATTAGGACTGCACTGTTCAGCTGCTTGCAAAAACTGCTCTGGCCTGTCTAATGAAAACATTCTTGAAATCAAGCAGATGAAGGAGAGGAAGAGTTCTTCAACCTCAAAGAAGCTGTTCCTGATGCAATGGATGAATGAGTCACAATTCATTGATAAGCCGGGACAATCCAAACGGAAAAGAAATTGATTTACGACTATTTTTTTTAACTTATTTCAAATTTATTATGCGTTAACTTTATAGAGTGATCTGGTAGCTCAGTGGTTAAGGTGTCTGACTGGAGGCCAACCGCATCGTTGGCTCCGATCTGTCGCCCATATACACCAAGCAAATCTCTGCCAACGAAGCAGTTGGTCACCATTCGGTGGCCATGATTTGCTTAGTGTGTTTGAGCATTTAGATGAATTGCGAAACAGGCTTTACATTATAATTTATTACCCATGTAAATTTAAATACTATGTGTGTTGGTTATAAATAAATTGTAATTAAAATAAAATGACATAATATTTGTAATCTTTTCCTTGTTCAAAGGAAACAAAGAAACTGAATTCATGTGGCAGGCTCGGATGTGACCACATCTTTCCCCCTGCCATATGTCTCGCCTCCTACATGAGGAAGACTAAAAGTCGAAATATTGTGTAATTCTTTTGTTTTTGTGTTTTTACGTGTCTCGCCCTCCTGCCTTCATCTGTGGTAAGTGACGGGTAACTGTTTTTTTTCCCTATCCTATCTTATTTCCTTGTTCATATTTGTTTTACTTGACTCTCTATACATATAATAAAACACTAACTAAAAAATTCTCTTTAATTAAGGTAGCCTTCTAAAAAAAAAAAGGTTGGCCTTTCTACAAGTTGCATGGAAAACTGCTAGTCAGATTTTGACATGGTTTCAATTAATGTACAGCCCCCTGGTTCAGTGGGTAAAATGAGGTATGTTTTGTTTTGAAAGTGACCAATAAAAACTGAGAAATTTAATCTTAAATTATTAATATTGATTTTTCATTGAATGTTGTTTGTGCCAAAACTACATGTAGAATTTTAATGGGGATTCAAACAATGGGCAGTGCATGTTCTAAGGAATAGAATAAGATATGTTCTGTTTTGATTTGACATCAAAATACTGAGAAATTAAAATAAAAGTGTCCTCAAATTGGTATGCATTTACCTGTATAACAATAATTACTTGTAAAGTCAAAATGTTAATTGCGATTTCAGCATATGAGTTTCATCATTTTATTTAGAGGAATGAAATTACAACTTGTTGTGAAGAGATGTGACGTTGT